>WBNH01003758.1:15835-308765 GCA_013401255.1 Urocolius indicus
AAGGCAAGGCAAGGCAAGGCAAGGCAAGGCAAGGCAAGGCAAGGCAAGGCAAGGCAAGGCAAGGCAAGGCAAGGCAAGGCAAGGCAAGGCAAGGCAAGGCAAGGCAAGGAAAGGAAAGGAAAGGAAAGGAAAGGAAAGGAAAGGAAAGGAAAGGAAAGGAAAGGAAAACTTTTATGCATCTGGATATAAATCTGCCATAATTTCACACAGAAATCTTGACCCTTTCTCCCTCAGCTTGACCAAACGCCTGCTTCATTGTAGTTCACAGAATGTTATCACAACTGAGTTGAACTGGCTGCACACTCATGACCCTCTTAGCACTCAGACCAGTATGAGACAAACCAGCTGTGCCAAATCCTGAACTGAAGCATTGCCATGAGGTTCATCTGTTTTAGATCAAAGGGTTATAGTGTGGCTCTCATCAGAAAGTGCTGGGAATAGGAGACCTTAAACCTTTTGATTCCCACAGTCCCTAAACCTCCAGATAAATTAAAATATTTAATCAAAATCTAATGGCAGTGATCTTGTTTGTTCAAATGCTTTATTATCCTGTGCATTTTAACCACAATCTGCCTGGTTCCTAATGTGACCTAAAGAACCAGTCGGCATTTATTACAAATGCAAGGCAGAAAGCTTCTGGCTCAGCAATTAATCACTGACATAGAGGAATTTCTTCTCTCCAGGTGGGGAACCCATCCAAAATCTAAGAAAAATAATCGGGCTAATTAATTCTTATCTGCAAAGAGCAATTAGATAAATGACCTAAAAACAGGCCTGTCACCCCTGGTGAGGTGCTCAGCTTCTAAACAGAATAATGTCTCTTTGCCAGGCCATCTCTGCAGTGAAATGGAGATCACAGAGTGGAAGGGGAAAAGACAGCATGTAGGGAGGGAAAGGACTGATAGGGGAGTAGGTTAATTAGAGCTGAGACCAGCCATTGATATTAAAAAAAAAGAAATTAAACCAAAGTTCTGCACTTGGGTAGATTTCATATGATCCCATCACCTTCTCAGCTACATGCTTGTGCATCCAGAAGTACTAAGGAGAATGAAGTCATGTCTCCAAGCTACTTTTAAAGGGGGAAACCACTCACCAGGCTTGTCCACCATTGCATTGCATTTCACCTCAGTGAGTGGCATCCCTGACACGGCAGTCTATTAACTTTGAACCGTGCAGCTCCGTCACAGAACGGGGGTGCCAAGTGAGATGCAGAGTACTGTGTTTCAATTAGTTTGCTCTGTCAGACTTCTTGGGTTTTAGTCAGGAAATGTGCAATGCTGAAAACTTCATGAGTGAACCAAATTAATTTAAGCAGAACAAGCGAAAAGGCAACAAGAGCATATGCACATCAGACCTTTGGTCAACTGCTTATCACCAGCAAAAGTCCTGCTGTCCTTTCAGATGTCTCATAGCCAGTTGAAATTCAGAAGGGGTGATCAAAAGAGGAAGGAAAGGCTTTTGCAAGGGTCTAATATTCAGAGAAACATTGATTTTGCAACCCTTGCCAGTTACAAAGTTGTCTTCTTGAGAGATGCCAAGCAAGACTGTGAAATATCCTCCTCTGTGTATGAGAAGTCATCTTATAAGGCGATGTCTTTCTCTCATGTTAACATACAACTTCCTTGCTCTGTCTGCACAAGGTATCATTTCCCTGATCCTACTGTTCTGCCTACTTATATCATGACACCATGCCATTTCCAATGGTAGGAGACAAAGGGAGACATTGAAGTAATTGATTTGAGCTTATCTAAGTATTTACAGAAATAAGCCTAAATGACTAGACATAAAATACTACAGCAGTCAGATTAAGACAATCCACTCCAGTTATAGGTAATCAGGGCTCTAGCTTCCAAGGAGCTGATTTGAGACTAACAATGTGTTTTCCACTTCCCAGCCCCCATGTCAATCTTGCTCCTCCTTCCTTGGAGCCTTTAGCAAAATACCAAATACAAATAACAATTCTGCAGAAAGTTCATAGATTTACTCTGTAACTGTTTCAAAGATCCGAAGCCTCTTACAGGGTAAAAAAACAACCATCAAGAAACAACCAAAACCACTATTCCAAGTGCACAGATGTTGGTAAAAGACCTTTGTTTCTCTCTGAAAACTTGTGTGACCAAGGTTCCTATAATTTATACAAAGCAGATGACTGCCTAAACACTTTACTCAAAGCTGTCATGGCTCCTACATCCAAGAGGTTGACAATAAATTATGAGGACTAATGGATTAGATCAAGATGCATGAAAACACTGTACATTCTTAAGAATGCTGCTTCACCTGCAAAAAAAAAAAAAAAAAAAACCAAAAAAACACCCAAAACCCTGTGACTGTTTGGAGAATATATATATATATATATATATTCCAGTTAAGTACTTTGCTGCTTGCATTGGCTGAAATACGGCGGCACAACAAAAGCAACCATCTGTGTTTAAACACAAAGGAAGAGACAAGAAACTCTGTGTCAGTTTAAATTTGTATTTCTCCTTGATGATGTTAACTTGAAGTTTAAGGCAGACCAGAGCTTAAAGCATGCCCACAGATCTTTGTGTAAGATGGATTCATGTGTTGAAAATGGAGAGCTCAGAACCAGACCTGAGCGTCTGCAGGAATGGGGATGTTCTAGGGAGAGAAATTGCTGCAGAAGTGAAGTTTATTGCTGAGTTTGTGACTGCTTTTTAAACCTTGCCAGATTTCAGAGCATAAAGATGAATGAGTTTCAGTCTAAGTTTTTCGTTGCATATTATCAAAGTGGACAAGGATCCAGGCACAGGTTGTTGAGGATGGTTAATTGGAAGATTGCTTTGATAAAAATCCTTCCTTCCTTTGTTTTTTGAGGGTTTTTTTTTCTTCTTTTTGCTAAAATGTAGGAAAGTCCTCAAGAACTGTATATTCAGACAAGAATGTGGTCCAGAGTGGATACTTGCTAACAGACATTCTGGGGGAACCTGAAAAGAACACTGAAAGAACTGAAAAACAACTTGTGAAGTTTTAAAGCTCACAATAGAAGGACTGACCGACTGAAGTTGTCAATATAATGCCAAAAACAGTTTCACTCATGATTTAATTATTTTTAAGAAAGGAAGAATGAATGGAAGAAAACATCTGAACTGCAGGTTTTCTGAGAAAGTGTTCCCTTCTCTTTCTGAGCCTGCTCTAACATTAGCAAGAAGGACCATACTAAGGCTCATTCCTATCTTATCTAAAGTACATTGATTGGAAAACATCGGCAATCTTTGTGCCCACAGTAGACCTGAACATTCAGAGCTACTTGGAACTGAAAATTCTGGGGATAGCTGGTATGTAAGGGTTAGTCCCCAATCCTCTGCAAGTATCTGCAAGTGCTCAGTTTCCTCTGTATACATGCTGTATGGTGATTTGCAATAACTTCTTGATTTTCCTTGCAACTAACTCACTTATGTTTAATTTATACAGAAGTAGGCACAGCCTCCTCCAGCACCAGAGCATTAATCAAAATTTAATGAATAACTTACAAGAAACTGTCACCTGCTAACAGGTCAGCCTCCCTTTTGTGTTTCATTCCAGTTTCATTAGTAAAGAAAAAAGGCCTTTGATTGGATTAATGGAAATAAAACCACAGGGACTAAATTATAAAGTATCCAGTGGTTATTTCTAGTAGCTCCTACTTTCAACTGGAAAAAAAGATTTTTATCATCTCAGGCTCAAAGCTTTGGTGTATAAATACTACTGTCTTGGACGGCAACACAGGAAAGGTTTTGCTTTAGCAGAAATCACATTTCATCTTTCTCTCTTCAGTGATGCAGCTAAACATCCTCAAGTTTAAGGATATGACCCATACTTGATCCCTGGGCTGCTGAGATTGCTCTCAACAGAAACTCTTGAGTGGACTCACTGTGGTGGTTTGCTTTTTTTGTCCCCTCCACCTTTCTCCTCCTCACACCCTTTTGCCACCACCTTTCAGCGAGGGGCTATTTTTGTTTACCTATTTATTTCTTTTCATTGAAACTGCAATATCTGGAGGTAGCTACAGGCAGGATGCAGAGCCATATGCTTGGCCTAACATATAAACAGTGTCCTGGGTGACAGCCTTTCCTAGCCCATCTGCAACTGCCAGGGAATCCATTATTTTTCTGGTCCCTGGGGAGAAAAAGTTCTTGAGCATCATTACTCCTAGGCAAATGTAACTGACTCTACCTTGCACCCTAATTTGCTTCCCATAATTATAGGTCGCTCACCCCCCTTTGCTATGTATAAACCCTTTTTATTTATTTTTTGTACTTATCAATAATGAATGGAGACCAGTGAATCATGGGGCTGTAATATTTGAATATTATGAAAATGCTAATAACAAGGTATCATAGGCAGCAGCACCCAGGTCTTATCAGCTGGTCAGATGCTCTGTTAAGCAGCCAGTGAGGAGTTCAAGCAAATTGGTTATGTTAATGTCCTGTAGTACTTGGGGAAGGCAAGGAGTCAGCAATTAATTTTTTTTTCCCTTCTTCTTCCCAGGCTGCAAGACGACAGGGCAAATTTATATTCCTCCTATTCTATGGGACCCCAGCTCAGAAGGGGGGCAAGGTGGAAATGCGAGAGGCTACCAAGAGCTTTCTGGGATCTAATTGAATGGTGCAACTGAAAAACTGGTGGGAGGGCAAGAGGGTGAGCAAAGGATAAATAAATAAATATATAAATAAGCAAGCAAGCCCCAAAACAATGGGAACACTGCCTTCTTCCCCATTCATTCAGCTGACAGTGCTTTTGCAACTTAAACCTGTTTTATTAATTATGTTTGACATTTCCTTAATTAGTTTCATTTACATCCCATCAGCCCCTACCAGACGATTGCCCCATACATCATTTCACCAGAGGACTGAGATGCCTACAGAATTACAAAAGCACCCCCCCCAAGCCCCCCCAATCCTCAGTAACTCATCACCATATATTTCACAGTTTTTTTGAGAATTAACCTTCCCATCTCCTATTTTTCTTCAAAAATATACACATATTTCATCATCTTTTAAAAATGATTATGACGTTTTCGAAGGAACGTGGTGCTGGACTGAATTTCTCTTTTGCTTCTGTGCAGTTTGCTTTGTTTTACAGCGCCAACCTATCTTGACATTGACAAAATATGGACTTCACTGAAGGATCCCTTCCCATGGACCCTGTCCTGGCTCCACTGAGCCCTGCTAGTTTGCCCCAGTGCTTTACCCAGGTAGCTCTGCATACTGACAATAGCTTTCTTATATTATAGGCAGGTTCTTGTTGTCCCCACATTTACTATGCAGATTTCCATATTTTGATTAATTCCTGCAGAAGCCATATGACAGACTTTTTACAACTTTAGTAAGAAGAAAAGGACTGTTTTGTTGGTTTTTAGCATTACTCTGACCTACTGATGTGCATGTTTCCCCTACCTCTCCCTCCAACCCCTTCCAAGGCTTACTGTATGCACTGTCACATTGCATGTTGAGTAGTCAGAGTTACTATTAGAGCCAGGCATTTTAAAGTACATAATATTTTAAACTCAGTTTGATATGTTGCACACTGCTGTAAGTAACAGCGAAATATGGAGAGACAGAGCCCTATGCCTTGCAGTAGAACTGGTCAGAGATCTCCAGGCTAATGCAGGTCATAGTTTAGCACAAGGAGGACTGAGTGCTTTCAGTCTGAATGCTGCAGAGCCAAAATCACACAATGGCACATCAGAAAATCAAGTCTCCTATCAAAGCAGTTAGCCCTGCAGGTCCAACCTGAGAGCCACCTGGCAGGAGGCTGGACCTGCTGCACGTTTCGGCTGTCAGATGTCTGGGTAGATGTCTGGTGCAGAACCCAGCTCTTCTGTCCAGCACTCAGCACAAAGTGACTGACTGTTCCTGACTGGGGTAAAGTGACAACCTGTTTTTGCTAATCCCAGAACGTGCTACCAGGAGCTGTCATTTCAGAGTCATCACACTCTCTGTTGATATAAGTGAAGTTAATCATGCAGAAGGAAAAAGCTTGTATTAAAGCAGATAATTGTTCCTCAGTTCCTTAATAACATATGCAAGGGAAAGTGATTCTTACTGTCTTGATGAGCTATGATATTTCAACACATTTTCTGCTCAGCATTGATGCCCAGACATCCTTTTGTCCTTAACACTTCCTAGATCAGGGTGGTTGCACCATGCAGCGACTGGCAACCCATCGCACAAAAAGGAGAGAGGTTTCTTTATTGTGAACTGCTCTGTTTCAGATACAGAGTCCACGCTCTTTCTGTTACATTAAAATATGGCACTAAGGGAGCTTACTGACAGTAAGTAACCTGGTTGTCTTGGCTGATTTGAGAAGTTCATCTGATTAAAAAGATAGCTAAGAAGCTTTCTCCATCCAGCCACCTACCCGTTCTTGTAAGGGCAGTCCAGGTCTCTGTATAACAGCACAGTGGAGGGATCTGCCAGCTCAAACCCTCCCAATACAAATACCAGATGGACTTGTAAGCTTAAATAAAAGAAATATTCATTAAACATATGGAAATATATTAACCAAAAGAAACACACTCAAAGAAATATTGATGTGCTTGCTTTCTCAGTGGGACTTGTTTGCTAGGGCAAAGCCTGCTTCATTTCTCAGCCCTTTTGGCACTGGGACCAGGTCATGTGAAGCCAGGCAGATATTTCTATGCCTGCAACAGGATCCAGATGCTGCAGATGCTCCTGGTCCTCCATCCTCTCCAGCTCTCATGTGGCTGAACCTAGACTGGGCTATAACCAACTGTCTCCTCAACTTAAGTTTTCACAGAACTTTAAGCCTTCACTTTAATAAAATTCTCCTAGCCCTTGACCCCTGGAGGAGGGGCAGAGGGGAGAAGATTGCAGAATAATGCTCTCAGTCCACCTTAGAGGTGATTACATCTGTGCTTTGGGAACCAGCAGACATCAGAGCTAGAGTTCCACAGTTGGACTAGACATAGAGAAAAAAATCTTGCAATTTGTTCTGAAACTAGAGAGATTTCATCCTGTTTTGGAAGTTTTCCAGGTAAAAGCCATGTCTGGGACCCTATCCAGGTTTTCTGCAAAGCAATGGCTGTTTCATTTCCAGATCATTTCAATCCTCAAGATCAAAAGGAGCCTGATTTTAAAAGCAGGAATTAAGTACTGGCAAAGAAGAAGGTAGTTTTAACTTTGCTGTAATCATGCACATGATTCACAGAGGAGTTTAGTAAAAAAGTGTGTGTGGGGGGGTGGATTGGAGGGGCTTGTTTTGTTGTTTGTGTCTTCCTTCATTCCTTTCCTTGCTCTCTCTTATCTTTGGTCCAAGCTTTTCCCCAAGACATTGCGAGAACACGGGTGTGAGAGGAATACAAAACAGATTGTTGGGAAAAGGTTGATAAGACGCATTCAATAGTTGCTGGCGGTTTTCTTTTTCAAGAAAGCTCAGAAGCAGTTCAGAGGAAATTTGGAGACATGAAGACAGAGTATAAAATACATATCCCTGTGGGATAAAAAAACAGCCCTGGGGGTTGTTCTGTGGGCTGTTGCTTCACACAGTGGTTCTTTTTGAGCTAGGTTGGCTGCTTTTTAATAATGTCCTCTTCGGTCATTGATGCCTTTTCATGGCACGCTAACCTCAAAGGGTTTAGATCATTTCCCAGCTTTCCTGTTTGGATTCCTCTACAAACATTTGAACCCAAACCCCAAACCTTCCACTTCAATTATGCACATATAAAACCCTCCGCTAAAATAGTTTGGTAGATTTATCAGATGCTGCCAGGGCTTCAGATTTATCTGAAATAACATCAAATGGCCAAAAAAAAAAAAAAATCAAAATATTTTTCTGTCACATGCTGTCATACATTGTCAGGGAACCTTGTGCTGCAGCTGCAGTGAAGTTGAATCTGATTAAAAGATCAGCAAACAAGGCAGGTTGAGGGGAATTTGATCTCATCATTGCTATGCCTGGAAATACCTGTCATCTTCTAGGTTGTCCTGCATTGTGACACTCTTTCTTATCCAGTTTGCCAATGGACAGTCATGGTGACATTCTGTGGAAGCAAAAGGGAGAAAAATAATAATAACAAAAATAGAATAAAAGAGGCTTGATCCGTTCCAATGTTATTTTCAAGTCTTGTATTTTTATTCCTCCAAGATGAAGCCTCAACATAAATACCAATTATCAGAGCTACAGACAAATGAATAATCTGATGTAAAACAATCCTGCTTTATTCAAATGAGAGTAGAGGTGAAATTAGAGCCATGCAGGATATTATGTTAAAAAGCACACACACACACATACACAAAAAGAAAGCAAAATGTCTAATTTTAACATAGTGTTGTTATCCGTGATTAATGATTTCCGTGGGTGTACAACTCTTATGCAAAAATGCCATGTAATCATGTACATATTTGATTAAATAGCTTAATTTGTGTTCATTTAAAAAAAAAATAAAATAAAGCCAAATAAGCTAGATAATGAGTGGGCGTGTTGTAGGAAAAGCAGATGGGATTTGAGGCACTAGCTGTGTTCAAAGGAAGCCACCAATTTCACTTCAAGAATATTTGCGTATGAAAGCTGATATTTTCTAGAAACATTCATGAGGAGAACACAGAGGGAAATTTTGCCAAATTCTGCTGCTTTTAATGAAGGCACACAGAAAAAAAAAAAAAAAAAACAAAACACAAAAGTTCAGCTGAGCCCAGTTCAATTCCCACTCCTTGGGAAGAGCATCTTTATTTATTTATTTTTCTATATTTACCAGGAATGTTTTCTTTCTCTGAGTCAATTATACCTAAAGCATCCTTTTGTTTACTTCTGAGCCTCTGTCAACAACCTCTCCTTTCTTTGCCTTCACCTGTGGAATTAAATACTTACTTTTCATCACACAATAAAAAAGAGACCTCTCCAGACTGGAAATAATGGGATTCTTTTGTGGGTAAAGCTGTGTAAATCACAGTGTCAAATGAATGGACAAAGCTTTAATGGGGCTAATAAACACATCCCTGTGTATTGAGCAAGGAGAATTTTTATGAAAATGATCAAATAAAGTAATAAAAAGGAAGGGGCTTCCCCTCTGGGTTTATGAGCTCTCTTGTTACACATCATGTATGACACACTGACTGGCAGAATATATGATGGACTGTCATACATTGCAGAATGACTTCAATTAGGATGATAAGATGACAAGTTCTCATAGTTCATATCTGGGTTGGCTGGGGATTTTTTTTTCAACAGGGCTCTTGCTTTGACCTCTTCCTTTCTAATGTTTGATACGAAATTTAAAGGGCCGGTTGAGGTCGTAGGAGACAAAATGTGACTTATGTCATGGAAGGGAGAGGAAGGCCATTTGTTTCTTTGTTTGCTCTTATATCCGTGGGTAGGATCCTGTAATTCAGTGTCTGACTCACTATTCAAAATAATTAATGCCAACAGTTCGACCCACATGCACAACTCCAGGATAACAACCCAGCAAGTGAAGCCTGGCACTCACGACCAGCTGCAAAAATCACACAGCCTGCAAGCATATACCGGAGGCACATCAGACAACATGACACATATGCCAGCATCCACAAGTGTCATCACCAATTGCTTTCTAGCAAGAAATACCTTTATTTCCCCAAGAAAGAGGTTGACTTCAGGCCCATAAAGACACACTGAAAGAATCACCAATTGCTTTCTAGCCAGAAATATCTTTATTTCCTCAAGAAAGAGGTTGACTTAAGGCCCATAAAGACCCATTGAAAGAAGCAGAACCAGAGGATGTAATTTGCAGTTAGTTCTGGGATTCTCCAGCTAAAAAGCCTTCTTTGTCTCAGAGTATTTGGCAATTAAAAGCTGCTGACTATGGCTAAGGCAGGTAGGCAACTCTGCTTGAAGAGAGAGCATTTCAAACCTTAGAAAAGAAATCAAAGGTACAAATTAGGAAGTACTTAGAACTTACTGGTAGTTTTGAAGATCGGGGAAATCTCACATGTAAGAAAATAAAAAAAAAAAAAAACCCTCATGTACAAGGCTTTCTTTTAGGGGCATTTTAGAGTTCTTTAAACGAGTATGTTCCAACAGTCATCAAGAGCAAATATTGCTCTTGTAGGACCTACATACAATACTACTGGGTCAGGATCAATCTCAGACTGCTTCTTCTGTGGCAGCTATAAAATAGACAAAATGAAGATGGAAAGCTATTCATCGTCTGCAGGGCTAAGCGGGCTCCGTGATATTGCCAGTCCCTGAGACCATCATCTGCCTGACCCCAGGGGTACTCTCTGGCCAGACAGCATTGCCTCATCAACTCAGAATCTGACCCAGGCATTTTACATTGTCGCATGATTTGAGACAGTCCACCAACCTGGAAAAGGGAAATGTTTTCCAACAGAAGATCAAATATTTTCCAGGTGGCCTATTCTGCAGAATCAGCGTTACTGCAAAGGATTTGCCTTCAAGTCCAAAAATTGCTCTTGCACAAGTCTCAAAAGCAAATCATTAAGTGGAAGGAGAGGAATAATGGAGGCACTTATCACTGAACAAAGTCATAGGTCTCTTTTGCATACACTCAGGTGGGAATGACTCTGACTTTGAAGAATGGCACATGCCATGGTATAGCCACAGAAAAGAACGTAACTCAAACATGATAAAAAAGAAAAGCCTCATCAAGTAGAAACTGAATATCAAAGTTCACTTCCCTTCTCCTTAGCTGTGGTAAGCTACAAATATCAGTAGGTACCAGAAAGAATTTCCTTGGCATCTGCTTCTTGGGATAAATTGAGGACTAAATCTAGACTAATGTTACCAGACGCTCCTGTTGGAGAAAAAAAAAGAGAAAGAGAAAGGGAGGAAAAATAAGGATAAAGGGGGAAAATTCAGCTGTGTTTAATCTGAACAGTGTATCCATCACCAAAAACGATACAAATCAGCTATTACTGGATCATGCAAAAGCAACTCTGCTACCTGTGATCCTTCCTTTGCTTTCTAAACCTCTTTTCAGTCCAGCCTAATGAATTGTCAGAACTGTCAGACAGCTCCAAGGAATGACAAATGTCTATGATTTGCTGCTGCTACTTTGCTGAAAACACCTGATGTATATAGTCTTGAAATCCTCTGTTTTGTATTAAAGGCAAGGCTAAGCTGAATGAATTAGTGTTTATGTAGAGTTATTTTATTTCATTTTATGCATATGTAGCCTAATGGGAAGACAAAAGAAAGTTCAAGTTGAATACTAAAGCACTCCTAAACCAGGAAATGACCCAAAGGAGGCAGAAGATGCAACCTCAGCTGTGGCCCATTTTGAGCATTTTACAATCTTATATTTAGTTATATGATCTCATATTATGTATAAAAATTGCTTATGACCCAGTACAAAACTGGCAATGATGTATCTACATGCTTGTGTGATGTTTTCTTAATCAAAATTATAGATAATAAACCACAAAGCATTCTAACTCCACAAAGAAATTATTTGACAGACAATAAGATCAGTCAAATAATTAATCTGACAAATATCAGAGTTTGAGTTATACAGGCTCCAAACATTTATTAACTTGCAACCAGATTCTGTGAACATTTGTCATTGACTTAAATGGGTCTAAGATTTCACTTCTTGACGAGTGACAGGCCCTGATGGGTATTTAGTCATTTCTGCTATACCAGATTGGCACTGTACTTAATACATTTGCTAATTCTGTCATAGAACTTACTCTCTATAACATTATTCTGCACCTTCCCTACAGAAACTCTTGTGAAGCTGTCCCTTCAATAACACACAGAGAAAAAATATTGTTTTGGAAAACAGACAGTATGACTCTTGCCTAATTAGTCACTTGTCCAGCACTGTAATGCATTTAGAAAAGGCTCCTGTTGACTGTAGAATATTTTTTGCTGCTTTGGTGCTTGTTTCCCAACAGCTCCCAGGCAATCAGGTTGTTTGCATGACTTTATGGGAAATGACCTGCATTATGTAAGTACCATTAGAGAGCAGATAAACACAACCATGGTACTATCCTTGAAGGTAGACGACACTGGGAAGCTGATCTGAGTAAGATTAGGAGTGTCACAAAATTTTGTTCCTCAGCTTAGAATCCAATTGGAGGTAAAGAACAGAGGTCATGGAAAAATGAACCAACTGTGTCAATGAACAAAGTAGAGCTGATCACTCCTCTTACTATCACAGGATGAGGTTTACTGTCATAGAGCGAGCTATCTGGGGAGCTAGTTCAAATCCAAAGGACTGCCAAAAGCAGGAACCCTAATGAGAATCATGAGGATATTTTGTCATATTTCTTGTAGATCAATTTCTTTCCACCTTGAGAAAATAAAAATTAATACTGTTTGTGAATGAAAAGACACTCCCAACTTCTCTTCTTCAAATATGCCCAGTGAATTCCATGAATGGTAGAGCCAAGGCCAATGCTTCAAAGATGGAAAATGAGATTGAGCTAGGTCTCAATGCTTTATCAATTTAATTAAACCATCAGCCTCTTTTCAAGCCAAGAGCATCACCAAAACTTATTTCCCAGTGAATCAGGCCTAGTCAAAAAGAAAGTACTAGCCTAGCCCTTTTGAGTTGAGTTAAGGTGAGGGCTGGAAGAAACAAAGAAAGAAAAAGGCCTATAAAATCTAAATTGATTAGTTGATCCACATGAATGACTGAAAAGCGAAAGGCCCTTTCGCTGTGTGTCTTACACTACAAAGCCATTGGCACATGCTGTCATGGCTGCTACACTGGTGCAAGCGTGTCTGCAGATGATACTACATTGTTGTCTCTCCAGATATCATCACAATAAACACATTCCATCTCAAACCAGTGCTGTGGGCCTCCTTATTTTACAGACTAGGAATTGAGGCACAGAGAATATTGCTCAGGACCTCCAAGGCATCGGTTTGTTGGCATTTGTTCAAACAATAGAATCATAGAATTACTTGATCAGAAAAGATCTTTAAGATAATCAAGTCCAGCCACTCACCTCATTCTGCCAAGCCTACCACTAAACCATGGCCCTCAGCAGAGCAATCAAACCTCTAAACAGGGACTTAACTTTAACCTGGAGAATTTGATCTAAAAGTCTTTGTCTTCGGGGGTCAGTTGCAATAAACCAGAGGGTGGAAAACAGGTCTCCAAATATTAAGTGACTGTGTAAGTACTGGGATCATGCACCATCTCCCTTATAAAGAGATGTGAGTTTGGGCCAAATGCCTGCCTAAGTGGAGATACTGAGTTATCACCCACTCTATGACATCAAGAGTATGCTGTTGAGACTATCTGAGGACTTCACAGGACACCTGTGGTGGTGGATAACAAAGGTGGCCTGATGTTCAGCAACAAGAGCTGAGCTCCCACAAACAGTCCCAGCAAAGGGCAGAAGGAAGCTCTGAAATACTCTGTTGTTCCCACAGATGCTCAGCAAATGAAGATCTGTATATCCAGACAGGAGGAATAATGAGAAATAAATGCCAAAGAGATTACTGGGTTCCCCTTTTAGATTAACTCTAGTTTGACAGTGGTTGGGGTTTGGGAACTCCTCTATGATTTAAGAATAAGAATTCTTCTCTAAGTGGCCTAAAACTCGCTGCTATATCATCACTTGCTGTTGTCAAATAAATAATCATGCGAAATCAGCTGCAGAGAAAAGTCTTCCGTAGAACAGAGTTCATGCATGACATATGATATATCTTTTCAAAGAGACAGATACATCTTTCTTACCGCCAGCATGCAGCTTCCTTCACTGCACCTTCCCTCCCATCCAAATCACCTCAAATAAATGTGAGTTCTGCAGTGTTCACAGTAATTCCTTCATTTTTAAACACATAATGGAAATGTATAACTAGTCCTCATAAAAATTTATATCTCAATTCGTCCCTTTAATTTATAACAGGCCCTCCAGGCAGTTATTATTCAAACATTAATAAAATGCCTATGGATCACCAAAAGCATCAATTTTCACATTCACCTGCCCTCCTATTTGTACATATATAAAGCCAGATTAGAGTTAATGCTACTTCTGTGTCTAACAACAATTACGCCTTTAATACGATAGGAACAAATGATATATTATCTTAATCACGTTATGAATTTGAGTTCTTTTCATGAAACAAAGTTTAATTTTTTATGCCCTTCTATGACAATTGTTACTTAACAGCCTATATGTTTGGATATTGCAGTTTATGCAAATGTTCATGTTCTATAAATTTTAGATTTATCTCCATTTATCATTCCACGTGTTCTAATATACAGACATTATGGTTTAGTGGGTGACTCCACACCATCTAAAATGTGATTAGGACACCTTTCATTTATTTATACCATAGAGAAAGAAATGGAGCAGGGGGAAAAGCTATTGTGGGGAGCAGATCCTCAACTTCTATGAAACCATGTAGTGTGCTGGGCTACATCTCACTATGCTGATATAAATCCATCTAAGAATTTGGTATTTCATTTGCTGACAGTTGAATTTTAGTGGATTAATGTTTATAAATGCTGTAAAAACTCTTACTCGTGAGAGTGACTGTTGCTAATATGAGCTCTTCCATAGAGACACAAAGAGATAACTCACATGTTTTATGCTCTGAAGCTCATTTGAGAGGAACAGTGATCATTAGGGTCATAAAGATTCATAGGAAAGAATTCCCTGGGATTTCTCATTTTTTCTGTTGGGAAATTTAAAGCCTCTTGAATTTGGAGAATTCACCTTGAATTTGGAGAATTCACCTTGAATTTGGAGAATTTGGAGAATTCATCTGTTCTCCAGAGTGTGAAAAGTAGATCTTAGGCCATAGTTTGATTCTGCATAAATCACTACAGTCGTGTTAACATCAAAGACACAACAGCAATTTATGTCATCTGAGAAGCTGGCCTGACATGCTGGCCTGGAAAGCACGGCGTGACCATGAATAAAACCCATACCAAAAAAAAAGCCTAAAGAACCCAAACCTAAAGACTCACCCAAAGCATCTGGAGTCTAAAGGTTGGTTTTAATTTTAGGCTTTGCTCATGGGTACTAGCAGTGATGTTTCTTTATATGATGGTTTCTTTACAGAGGTAAACACAACGTATGGACAGGCATTCAGTCCACCACCTTGCCTCCATTACTGAAACTACTTTTGTAGCAGTGTTGCAACCAGGCATTAGCTGTCCAGGAAATCTCTCTGCTTTACAAAGTTTGCAGCATTACTCTGGAAGGTTTTATGATGGTGTCTTCCACCCATGCCAGTGGGAAGTTCCTGTTCATTTGCTTGGGTACTGCCTCCATTTCCCGTGCAGTGCAGAAAATGCTGATGAAGGCTCAGGGAGGGAACAAAACTAAAGTGAACCCCATTAAGACAGGAGCTGCTTTCCTCTGTGTTTCATTATTAATACTGTGTTCAATTACTCTGATTTCTTCTGTTGATGAATTAGTAGCACCAGAACCAAGTCCCTGGCTGATACCCATTTGTCTTTGCTTATAAGTGCTAATGTGATCCTGTTCCTTTAAAATCAAACTCCTGCTTCAGTCACTTTACATCCTTGCAACACTAACTGTCTTTTCACTAATTGGTTCTGTGTAAATGAAACAAGCTGAAAAACACTGTGGCACCAATAAATATTAATAAGTTATTGTTTGTTTTCTTTACCTTGCTTATGAATTCATACAAAGACAGTGCTAAGACATTAACTCCAGTCTATTAATTGCCACCTGATAATTGCCACCTGATACTTTTCTCCTGGATAATTAGGTACCCATTAGTTCTAATCAAGTAGTTACTTAATTATTGCAGTAATTAGTCTAATGGACTAGCAAATTGAAGCTTTATCACTTTTGGATACTTAATGTTCCTGACAGAGTACTTCACAAGTGTCAGGGTTCCTGATTCAGCAACCTGCCATAGATGAACCCCTTGCTGCCATTCCTACCCCACCCACACTGCTCCCTAGCCACACACAACACAATTTTGATAGGTGAAGCCAGAGGCAACCAATTTGGGTCCTTCTTCCTTCTCATTCTCCTTCCTACTCCTGCCTGTCTCTTCCCTCCTGTGCTCTTACGTCTCAGCTCATTCCACGCCAAAAGAACTTTGTTGGGAAATTAAATAACATCTTGGCATGGAGTTCACATGCATTAGGCTGTACAGCAGCATGATTCAAAGAAAGCAGCTAATGTTGGCAGGTGTGGGAAGAAAAAAGCAACTGTGAGGGGAGAAATAATAAAGAGCGTTCATGAATACTCATATACAGCCAGGCTTGGAAAGAGAAAGGGAGAGGAGCAAAGCCGACTGGTGGTAAATGAAGGTCTGGGACTGGAACAGGTCTCTCTTTCATCTCTGAATCTAACAGAGGTTTTTACTGAATAAAAACACGGAAAATCTTTTTCTCTACCCGAGGTCTCTGCATCACAGAGTTGGTGGATAAGAGGCCATCAGTATTTCTCTGCCTCAGTGTTTTATGATTAATATCAAAAAGGCTGATGGCTCCGAATGTATACAATATTAAATTCAGAAAGGACATGTGAAATGGCATCCTCATCCCTGTACTCAATCCGTGTACTCATCCATACTTTGTCCTTGTGCATTGTACTTGCTTTTTGGATACTAAGGTCTTTGAAGTGCATGCAACAGGCATATACATTAGGAGCACTAAATGAGGATTTATCTCTCCTGTTGATCATACTTTCCAGATTCTCTCAAGTCTCTTCATGTCAGATTTGTATCAGAATTGATCATCAGGCCCTTTGGCAAGTGTCATTTGCCCCAGGCACTGCAATGTGTAATGTATAAGTGCTCATTGTACTGGCAAGGGGAAAAAAAGATTGATCCTGACCAGAAATAAAGAGGCTAATTCCATTCAATAGTGCTTGACAACTTGCTAATGTTAAACTACTTCACATATGTGGTAAGATTATGTATTCTGAAATAGATGTATTTATCTTTCTTGATCAGATAACTCACATTTCTATTGCTACTAACTCTGTAGTACTGTCTCAGATCTCATCCAGAGGAGTAGGCTCTGGAACCTGCCTTGAGTGGGTTCTGCTGGAAGGTGCTGGGTTTCCAAACAGTTGAGTACCCGGTTCTGCTTTTTATAAGTGGGAAGGTACTGTTATAAATGGGAAGAGCTGGTGGCAGTGAGGAGAGCTGACTGTTATACACCTGAGGTTTGACCTGCTATGGAACTGGAACAAGGCCAAGTGATGGGCCAGAGGTCCCTTACATGTCAAAAGCTGTACAATTTATGTTGCCACACAGAGATCCAAGTCCCGTAGTCGGCCATGTAATGCATATTCATAAATCAAAATAACCCCCACACCCTAGTATCTTCACAAACACTGGTATTTAATTTACCTATTGAACTATCCTCATGATGCTCATGTTATCAGAGCTCAGAAGTCAACAGTTTTCTGGAGAAACATAAACTAATCAATAATGACATTTCTCCTAATGCTTCTTCTGCATGAAAAGCAGTGTACTTTTACAGTTACTTCACACTCTCACCCAAAATACAACAGACCGTGGCTGAGAGGTCACTGACTTCTGAGTTTTCTGCCATCCCTTCACATTCATTCATCTTAACTGCAAATTCTCATTTCCTCTTAAGTTACTGTTTAGGTAGCAGTCAACAAAGCCTACTGCTGCTACGGAAAAAATCATACCACAAAACTACTTAAACACCTGTGTGAGGCCACTGAGCAATAACAATCCCATGCATTGAAAGCAAAATTAGGCAAAGCTTACTTGGCCCATTAAGAAAACATATTGCTTGAAATTACAGTGCCTCAGGATGCCTACGTCTTGAACCTGGTGCTGGCTCGGTAGGAGAAGGCTGCCAGCCCTGTTCAGTGTGGGACCTGAATTGACCTGAATTAAATGTCTGACACCACCGTCTCTGTGGAAGGCTCCCAGTGGCAGATTTCTAGTAGATAAAGCTTTTAATGGCGAGAAACAGTTACATTCTTGTCTATCAATAGTTGTAAATTGTAACTGATACTAAAGAGTAAGCAAAACCCCCCGAGGAAGGCAAAAAACCTTGGAAAATCAGTAGCTGCTGTACCCACCTGGACTTCCGAGTAATTTTGCTACTGTGGGCACCTAATATCATGTACATGTCCTCCAGTGTGCAACCAGGAGCAGGCAAGCACTGACAGCTTCATCTGACTCACCACAAACTGTTTTGACTTCTCTGTCCTGCTGTGAGCAAATTTGATCTGGAGCTGCTTCTCTGAAAGTGCTCTCTGCATGCATGAGCTGGCACTCGGGGAAGGGGGCAGAGGGGCAGCAAGTTGGGGAGACCCGTTGTGGGGGTCTCTCATATACCGTGCCAGCACTGAGGCTAAATAGAGACCGTCTGTCTCCAGTGCTATCGATCCAGCACAAGCATTAAATTCATTGTCAGGATGCTGAGAGCGAGCGAGCAAACTAAACGTGCCAGATGTTAGTCACGTTGCTTAATGTACTACTCGAAGGTGTTCAGATGCTCTGGTGATGAGGGTACAGAGAAAACCAATGTGGAATAGAGTAGAGTGGGCTAAGAAGGGATTTTTAGTTTTAAAAAGCTAAGAAGGCTTGGGGTTGGCTTTTTTTTTTGCTTGAGGGGGAATAAATATCATAATATCTACATCATCGGTTTTCCCTCTGGATCTGACTTTGAAGCACTTGTAAAATTCTTCAAAAATTACACCACAAAAAACAAATTACAAGACAAACTGAAAATATTTTCTGGGCTGAAGATACTAAGAGAAACTGTCCGATGATTACTGAGAAAGAGATGCAGAACTCATTAAGGCAAGATTGCTTGGAAAGCTTATGAAGCTGTTGCATGTAAAAGAGCAGGAAAATAAAACCAAACAAACCAAACCCTAAAACATAAAGAAGGAAAATCCTTCACACCCTTTCCCCACTTCTCTTTATGCACTTTCAAGCACTTCATTTCAAAGGCTCAGTTGCAATCAATTTTAGCTTGTAACAATTCAGCAGTTTAAGATCTTCATAATAGCTTAGACCACCGCTGTTCAATGGGTTGCACAGCTTTTGGAAAAGCCTGCATGTTGTGCTGGGGAGGGATGTAAATGTAAAGGGAAGGGAGAATCAGGGAGGCAAGCTGCTTCAAATTTGTCTGTCCAAATCTAAGATCTCTTTTTATGGGGTGTAGGTTATTACTGGAAAGATCTTAGTCCTCACCTCTTCGAGGAGTTCTCTGAGCTCCTCTTTTGTACTTTTCATCATTTTCTTACTTTTGCACACATGGAATAAATGCCAGCCCACAGGATACAGGGGATAAAACAAGATCAAAGCCAATCATTCAGCCTTCTGCCAATGAATAAAGCAGAGTTGTTTGCTCAAATGGCAAGGTTAGTAGCAAGTAAGTACAGGTCAACATTATGGAACACTACGTGGTTCCTCATGAGCACTTTTGGTTAACACTAAGTGCAAGATACCTTGTACAAATGTAGCAGGAATTTCCTCTAAAGGAGTCCTCTTGAAATGTTAGAGAGGTATAACTAACTGATGGTCACTCTGGCCCTTGCTCACATCTCACCCTGTTTGACATCTATCTTCTCTCACCCCAGTGCAAAACAGTCTGAGCAGGTGTGACCTCTCCCATCAGTTGCTGCAGAGGAATTGCAGTTTCCCCCTCTAGCAGCATGCATGGCAGTGATACAACTGTCTGCACCCAGTCTGAACCAGCTCTCCAGAAGCAGCCTTGGGCCGGTTTGAATGTCCTCTCCTGCATCCTCTTAAAGCAGCAAGCAATCTGCTCTCCTGCTAATCTTGCTTTCTTCTTATTTAGATCATCCTAGTGTAGATCCAGCATTGAGATGATTTCAGGATACAGATGAAGAGAGAGAAGGATGGATCACTCTGAAATTTGGGTGTATGGATTGGGCTGAACCCTTGGATTTGGGGATCTTTGCTTCTAGTTGTGTTTTGGGGTTGTTTTTTTCTCCAGGTTGTTCTCAGCTGCCTGTCAGACTGGGCCATGATGAAACTCAACATCTTGCAGAGACATAAAATGGAAAACAGGCAACTCATCAGAAAAGTAGCAGCTGTTTTACACCATCACAAAACAAAATCATCATACACTAAAAACTAGACTTAGCAGTTTAAAAGAGCTGCTAACACAAAATTAGCTGGAGACAACAGCGTGGTTTTGTAACTGACAGCGCTTTACTCAGACGCCCTAATTCATGTAAAAACAACTTAGGAAACATTAAACGGCTGATGCTTTTGGAAAGGGGAAGAGCATTCAGACTTTCAATGGCTGCTTAGGAAGAGCATGCAGATTTATTACATCATCTTTTTTTTTTCCCTACCTTTTACGAATTTTAAATAAGCATTGTGTCAAAACTGCCACCTCTTAAATAACAATGATACCATAGTCCTCCTGATGAGAGAGACACCAGCTTTTATTGGCAAGCCATTTGTATTTATTGCAGGCTGAAAACCAGTAAAAAGGTTGTACAAAACTTTAACAGTGAATGAGATGGAATAAGAAGGCCTTGAGCACTTTGGATCATCAAATACTCCAATAACTGGCTATGGCTGTTCCTACAACCATAAATTCATACTCATGGAAAGGATATAAAGACCCAATTGCCATATGAATGGACTTTCTATTGCCTTCTGGAAAGTCATATGCTTATATGATCTGCTCTAGATACAGGTGCAATACTCACTTTCCATTGGCCCATTTGTATTTCCCACCGAGGATGAAAACGTCCCTCTATTGTAGATACATCCTGCCCACAGCCAAAACAACTCCTGAGGGTTAGAAATTTGCTTGGCAAGAGATTCAGATAATCACTTTACTACCAAAGGGTATATGGCTTGGCCAGAGGTCTGTCATCTTGTAACAATGAAGGGGTGATTCTTGATTGTTTGGGACTAGATGTAATTTGTCTGTATGATTACTAAGACAAGAACTTGGCTTATTTTTTCCATGAAGCTGCTGCCCTGCTCTGGCTGAGATGCCTATGTACCTCCAGTGGAGACAAGTCCCCCTCATCTATGTGATCTGACCCTGCCTGTCTTTGGAAATTCTCCCATCAAATCTGATCAAACTCCTGCCTGAGGGAGGAATTCAGGACTGGAGACAGAGTAAAGGAGGAATAAAGTTTAAGCTGAGGTCTGTCTATGTGTTCTGTGCAGACAAGTTGTGTCCCTTTTTGTCTCCTAATAAATTGTGGAGGTGGGAGCATAACAAGTGCCCTATTTTTCAAGGCTATTTTAATTTAGACCTTACTCTTCAAAATACTATATATGGAAGTAAGAGTCTACCCGCAATCCAAAGTTACAAAAGTTACAGACTCCTACAGACAGTCTCTGATGGATCTGAATTTTTCAGCTAAACAACATCTATGCTCTTGACCTGAGACCTAGATTTCACATTTCAGGAATTAAATGAGCATCATTTTCTACAAGACATTAAACCAAGGCTAGGCTATCCAAAGGATGACTTCAAGATTGAGATGAAGACATTGTCATGTCAAGGAGACTCAAAAACTGACTTATGGTTTTTTCTTTTAAAAAATCAGGCCTAGTTTGTTATAACACACTGTGGTTTGTTATGTGGAGGAGACAAAGGAAAAGTGGGGGTTGTTCTGGATTTAACATCTCTCACAGGACTGTCTGCAATAACAGGGTGTAAGGCTCAGTGACCCAGATGATCTGGCCTTGTCATAGTACTCTGTTCCAAATTTAGCCTAAGACTGTGCCAAAAAGCTGCCAAAATCTAAGGGAAATATTTGTGACCTCTGCCAAACTGTGAAGCCTCTGGGTCAGAAATATCTCAAACGTTTTGATTTGAAGGAGCTGAGCCTGAAAAAAGGGTAACATAAAAGTAAAGGAGAGCCATTCCCTACCTGCTGAGTGTGTCTGAGTGCTCATCCTCCTTTCATATAAAAAACCTGTTTTTCTCAGGAAGGTGTTCAGTCAAAAAATAAATTTAAAAGGCAAAGAGGGAAAATTGTGATGTGAGTAATGAGGAGAGCCTTCTCCCTTGAAAAGGCCATATTTGGCATCAAGGGATTGGAGCCCTCGCCTTTCTCTTGCTGCAAACATTGACATTCAGGTTGTATTTCACAGGTGTGCCCCAAAGTGGCATCTTCTAGGATCTAGGTAGTTGCTACAGCCACCCAGATACGCCACTGCTGCAGACCTGGGGGGATGAACAGAGAACCTCACAGCAAGCACACCACAGAGACAGAGGAGAGATTGACTGATCTTGTTTCAGATCAGATGGATGGCTCTAAATGACCTGTAAAGACACTCCCTGAGCCCTGAGCCACAACATTAAGAGCCAAGACACCACTAGCACTTCTGAAGTAGTTATTAGTGACTGAAGTAGCACTTGTCAACTGCAACTTCAGTTCCAAGTAATAGTTTAACAGCATCAACTTGAAGAAAGGTTATATCTCAGTGTGTCTGGTGTGCTGCTGACACTTAAGGGAAATAATTGGCAGACTTAGAGCAGGGGCAGACGCCAGTGGTAGAAGAGAAGAGGAGGTTGGATACTCAAAACAAAACTTCAACAATACTATGTGAAACAAGAGCCAGGAATTCATCCTAAGCCCTGGCATAAAAAGCATTAGGAAGCTGCAACCCAGCCTGCAGAAAGAGCTCTGCTCTCCCCACCGTGAGCTGGGCTGCTGTTGACATTTAGAGACTCATCTACCGTTGCAGTTTGCAACACTGTCCTAACAAGAGGACAAAAAACATGTTGCCACTTGCAATTCTTGGCGAGCTTTTTGGAAAGCACATGTAATGTAATCTCCAGCTGATTTTTGGCTTCATGACCACAGAGCCCAAGAGAAAGTATATGTGTGTGTATGCATGTGTGCTGTGGAGAAGACAGGAAATTGTCTGGAATGAAATGCACAGTCTCATTTTACTATTGGCTGCATGATGCTAAAATAGAGGAATTAGCATATATATCCAGCAGTCCCTTGACTGTCATCACTTTCCAATTAGCTACATTTGATTTCAGTGGGCACTGATGGATTGTGTCAGCAGGTGAGACAGGATGTCTGAAAGGTGCTCTGGCTGCCATGGGCAGGAGAGGGCTGTGTATTTGCATGTTTTTCTCCTCTGCTGGTTGCTGGAATGATGCTGGCCTGCTAAAATAAAAGCACCACTGTCACTCACTGGCCAGAGGAACTAATACTGAGCTCAGTGATCCTACATTTCTACAAACACTGGTAGAAGAGCCAGAGCAGCTGAAGTCAGGTGCAGTGGAAATTAGATATTCATGGTTAGCTTAAGATGATGGCACATCAGGAGTGAGAAAATATCAAAGGCACTGCGTAAGTTTTACATTTGGACAAAAGAAAACAAGTCTGGAGCAGTCTTGTGAGTCACTGTCATAGCACTCATACTTGTGTTTGTATATGCAGATAAGGTTGCCTAGAGAGAGTTATGGGAGAAGAAGAGGAAGACACTAAGGTTTAGTAGCTGTGAAGCCAACATGAAATTGGAGGGTGAGGAGAAGATGAGAAGCCCTCAGTCAATGAGAGCAGCATCAATAGAGGACTCATTCACAGAAGCTTAGAAGAACAGGTTTCAAAAAGTAAGCAATAATGCTGAAAATTGCTGATGGGTCAAGAGGCTGAGGCTGGCATGGTACTGTCAAATTTGCCTCAAGAAATAAAAAAGGGTTTTGCTGAAAGTTGTTTCAGTGGAATGTAAGATCGGTTATACAAGAAAGAGAAACTGAAGAAAGTATGCTGAATAAGTCTAGATGGGAAAGGGAACAGGGTTTCCAGAGAGGCAGAGACAAAAGGAATGAAGCATTGCATTATGAGAGCTGGAGAACCAAGAACAGGGAAAGTATAAGCAGTGTAAGAAAGGAAATGAGAGGGGAAACAAAAAATCCAGAGATTAAATTAGACTTCTGGATTATAAGGGTAAGAAAAGAAGAAAAATGTTTGTGACTATGATGGGAAAAACAACCTGATTCCGTTTTCTCTTCAGAGAAATCAACAAGAGCCTGTACATTACTAAAGATGAAGACAAAAGGGGGAAAGTTGAGGAAGGAGTCAAAAATGTAGTTGGAAGAAAATGTGAGAGATAGGGGCCAAGGGCTAGAGGATAGGAAGAGAAAGGACATCACCAGGAGAGAGGAAGCAAATGACTCAGATGTGGAGGAGATAACTGTACCTGGAAATAACTGATAACTGTACCAACAGATGAGATGACTCCGAGGAGGACCCAGGGAACAGAACAGATTCCAGCTCCAGGTTGACCTGCAAAAAAAAATAATTGAATTTATTATAAAAACAATGAAAATGAGAAAAGGAAGAATTTAAGCTACTGTTAATATACAATTTAACTGTAACAATAATGGTGATGCTCTGAGCTATACATCATTTGTTTCCTATTGTTTTGATTATCTTAAAAGGAGCATGCCAGAGCAGCTTAAAAGAGCGCCGTCACCTTTGGCACCTACCCCAAATCAGGTCTGCAAATCCACCCCGTGTCTCGCTCAGATTGAGAGCTTCTGTCCTTGAAATGTTAAACTCATTATCTGGTAGGTGTGGACAGTCTTGTGTCTCACAGAGCCAGGAAGAAATTTGACATGAGTATGTCACAGAGTAAGGAAAAAAAAAACAACTCAGAGAAATGTTGAGAGCGTGTGTATTTTTGGCAGAGGATACCAGCCAGACATGTCAGCTGATAGCATCCATAGAGCTAGAAGACTGAAAATGAACTGCATTACAACAAACAGAGATTTCACCACTGAAAGCAGCACACTGACATTTATATTAGCTCAGTTTGACATGACCTGACGGGATGGGCTGGAGCAAAGCCCATTGCAACATCCACCCTCTTCTGCTCCATCCCACCAGTACCTCTGCCATGCTGAGAAGGAAGATCATAGATGTCCTGATACTCTATGTTGCAGCAAGGCCAGTTCCTGAACCAAATGCTCAGGTAACAAGCAGACGGTACTTCTACCCTGTCCTAACTGAGGGGACCTTGTGACAGGCAGCAGCCACCCATGCAAGTCATGAAGACTTGATAGGCTTCATCTGGAAAAGAAACGTGGTGGGGTCAGGAAAGGTTCCCCTCCTCTAGGCTATTCTGTACTTTAATGGTGAACTGGCCTGACTCCTTCAACTTCAGTAGAGTTACCCTGATTTACCTCAAGGTGGTAGGGAGCAGAATCCAGCCCAATAAATTATATCAGTTTTATGAGGTTTGTGTATGAGAGAAAGGGAAGTCCAGAACCTCAGTCCCTAGGGCTACTTTGGGGGCTGACTGTCAAGGTGTGTTTTTTATTGTGTGTACCACTTGTCTGATGATAGGAACTAAATTGAGAAGAGGCTCATTTCTCACAGGCCACTGAGCAACCAGAATGTGCTAACTGTCATACGTAGGAAGCACTCAGGTGTCGGGATTGTCAAGAGAGAAAGTGCAGCGCTTTTTATTAACTGCAAGAGCAATCAGCTCTGTCTGGGTCTGCTCAGTCTTGTGGAAACATATAGTTCACACTGGGCAATGCTCAGAGGCTTAACATAGGTATCAACACCGTGCCTCTGGTAATAACTTCACGTTAGAGCTGTTGTATTACAGACTGTTGCATAGTCACAACCGTACTTTTGGTGATCAGTGGTCTGATCTCTTGAAGGCATTTTTTAAGTCTGAATCTTGCACAATTCAATAGCCTATATAAGCCATAATTTTTCTTGCCCCTGGTTTATGCAAAGGCTGTGTCCACTCCTTTGCCTGGTGCCCTGCTCAGAGGCCAGATGTTCTGCATCTCAGAGGCCTCAGATCAGATCTGAGCGAGTGTGACTGCTTCAGGGTTTCAAACCAGAGGGACATAGCCGGGCAACATGTTGTGTGACAGAGAGACCCTAAAAAAGAAAAGGAAGTGATGAATACAATTTCAATACACTAGTAGTCTTTTTGTGATTAATACAATTTCAATACACTAGTAGTCTTTTTCTCTAGTTAAGGATTGGTTCACTAAGTCCATCTCAGAAGGCTATGAAAATACTCTCAATTTTATTTGAGGGTGTTTTTTTTGGGGGGGGAGGGGGAAGTGTTTTAATCTGATTTTGATTTGAATTTGACTAACTGGATTGGAACTGATATTTGTTTAAATTCTATCACAATTCAAAAATCAAAGCTAGTTTTTGAACTGTTTCTAGCAGCAGAAGCAGTGCCTTGTGCCAGTGGTAAAAAGGTCAATGGTGGTCCAGCTTTCATTTGCATTCTGATACCGTATCACCACTGGACTCTGTGAGAAGAGCTCAGGGGCTTTCTTTTCTCAGCTAGGAGATCTCCAACCACCACAATACAGAGCCACAATCACAAGTAGATCTCTGCAGCATACATAGGTAAGATGCCAAATATCCCTCGAATCTGTAAATTGCTTCCTCACTGCCTGGAGTTTATGAGAAATGGTATAAAAGGTTCAATCTCTCTCAAGGAGTCAGCACACACATGAGAGCTGCTACGTTTCAAAAAGCACAGTAAGTGCAAGCTGCTGTGTCTCAAGAAATGGGAGAAATCTCTAACCTGTTGCCTCAGCCAGGAGTTTTCTGCCTGAAGTGATCAGTCTATTACATTCCTCTAATAGAAAATCAGCACACAATTAAATATATATGTGTGGGCAAAGTTCCAATCTGTTTACTTCACCACTTTACCCAGGGAAAGCCCTGAGAATAGCATTAAAGCAAGAGGCCAGCTGGGCCAATAGAAATGTTCACGGCTGGCTGCAGTGCAGTGCTTAGTTGCAAACATGGAAAATAGCCCACTACATCAGAAAGAGAGAAACAAAATACAAGAGGCACACTGGCCACCGTGATGGCTGAACCCCTCCTTTTTCACATGGTCAGGGATGCTGAATGTGCCTCTGGGATTACTCCAGAGTGGAAGTGTTGCCCTGTGGTGCTGTATGAAATGCAGAGCCTCAGAGTTGTGCATGCAAGACCTCTCGTTATCAGGGTGGGTTGTGCATTCTGAGGACAAGCAAAGTGACATGTCCTGTCTTCAGAGGAGGGCTGGTCAGTTGTACAGTGGTTTGTGCTCTTAGCAGGTGCTTCAGTGCCAAAGGTATCAAAGATGGTTATTTTCAGCGCTGTGCCAAGTGCTGTACAGGCTCCTTCCTCCCCTACTCCCATTCTAATTGTAGGTATAGGCAATGACTATGAGCTGGGCTAAGAGTTGAGCTGTCAAGTTGAAAGAAGCATCAGTAACACAAAACTCTCCAGCTGGAAAGACAGAGTTTCTGATGGTGGCTGCACTTCCTGGAAGTTATCTCTCCAGTCTCATCTCTCATATGTTTCCTGATATAGCTCATCTTTCTCTCTTTCTCTCACATACCCAGGTGCACACATGCACACACAGAGGCACGTGTCTGCTCTGTGAGTTATGCACTATAGTCCTTTGCTTTGGTGGATTGCTCCTGTCTTTACAGGAATATATACAATATAGCTAAGGGCTCTGTCCTTCTGTCAGCTACACCAGTGTAACTCAGACTTGTCCAGCAGTCTTGGATGATTTAATCCTAAATAAAGGCACTTTGATTTTCAGTGGAGCTGGTGAGAACAGCAGGTTTTGCAGCTCTGAACCGATGGTCCTGTGACTGCATGGTGCAAAGTTGTCACAGTGTCTGCACCTCATCCACCACCAGAAGATCTGTTGGAACAGTGCTATGGACAGGTCCCTGGTAGATTGGGCCAAGTTTGGTTACTGCTGCAAGGCTAAAGCACAAAACTGAGGTCTTAACATGGTTTACGCTTCCTAAAGCTTCCAGCTTTACGTTAGACCATTCGTCCAGGCCTCAGTATCCCAAAGGACGTCTATAAGACTGGCCAAGTAGTACCTCCAGGGACAAGAGCAGCTCAAACAATGAGGCAGCTCCAGTACCTACAGGACATTCTTTTTCCCCTCTTGAATTCTCCTTCAGAAGTTCACCTGGCTGACCCCTGCCTCAGACTGTGAACATGATAAGATCACAGCCAGCAGTAAAAGTGGCAGCAGGCCAAACAAATATATTTTCTACAGCCTTTCCAAGGATCATGTTAGCAAAACAACTGCAAGATACAGTTGTTGTTGCCTGAGCACCCTGTGGAGAGCATTGGCTGGTCTGTGCATGGCACAGCAGAGAGCTCATCCAGCTCATTTCCCTCTGGCCAGATCGAAGGAGGGTAACAATTCTGACAAAGCTGTCTCATCCAGATGCTGCTCACAAAATCGTCAGGGAAGAGGACTTGGTGTAGGTTTGCAATGTGGTAGTGTACACATTCTAGTTGGCTTTGAAACAAGTCAAACAAACTGGAGCATCATGTGAATCTGATTTCTACTTGTCCTGGATGGGAGGTTGCATTGTAAAGCCCAACCCCGATTCCTGGAGTTTTCAGAAGAAACAGAAACCATCCCACTACCAAAGTGATTCTTAAGACAGTTTTCACAAAACTGAAAAATTAGACAAGGATGCTGGGAAGGAAAGACAAGGACTGAAGGATAAAAAGTTTCTTTTTGGTGGAGCAGGGAACATGCAAGAGGTGCTGAGTGTTCACAAAGGGTGGAGGTGCAGAGGGAAGATGGAGTTCTTTTGAAGTCAGGCACTGGGTTTTCCCTGCTGCTATTTACTCTGCTTCTGAAGAAAAAAACAAAACCTCAAAATAAACAACAACAACAAAAACCAACCCACCTGCATGGCTGATAGAGTTAGTAAATCTTTCTTTAGGTGCCAGTAGTCAGTGATGCAGAGAAGCAAGTACATGTGATGCATTGGTACCCTCTTTAAGTAAAATCAAAAGACTGGGGATCAGGGGCAGTTTAGGTCTCCTCATGAATGACTAAGGTTTAAGATGCTCTGAGATATAATCTGGACAATTTGTCATCCCTTTCCCCCCCACAGAGAGGATAATTAACATTGTAAAATGCAGTAGGCTCTGTGTACCCCTTTCTGATGTCAGAGGCCCATTTTAAGGTCAATGATTGAAATGCTCTGATGGTATCAGCTGAGCTTTTGCGTCTGTTGCTAGGATTTTACTCACCAAGGACTCTTAAGACCATGTATGTTCATTAGTTTACAACAAGATATAATTACCCATCCAAACTGTACCATGTTTCATTTGCTACTAACCTTCTGATTCACCTAGGTAGGTGGCAATGAGTGCATTTGCTAACTGGTAATTACTAAATTAGTTGCATGATAAACCTTTTTCAACATACCTTTTAGGGAAAAAAGTAAAATGAATAATGAGTTGATCTTTTCTTTCAACATGCTGCAATTTTTATTAATTTAACTTGAGCCAATATATTGGAATCTGGGGGGGGGGGGCAGGGGGATGGGAGGCAGTGGGAAAGAGAGGGAGAGCGTTTGTATTCCTTTGAATTAGTATTGGTGGTAAACAACAGGAAAATTCCTAAATGTAGTTATATGTTAAAGTCCATGTTAATTATAAATCCATTCATTCTTTGTAAAGGCAGGGGCTGCAGCCTGGCTGGGTGAGGGAATAGAGGGTCATGTGTAAATTGTCTCCCAAGGACCCCACTGAAATTTCCATAACATTCACCATATGACACTGATGTGTGAAAATTGACATGAAGATTTGAAAATTGGGACCGAGGGAGCCCAAGCATAAAATAACTTCAATTTTGCGATCTCTCTGTCTCTCGGAGGAATAGTGCAGTGGACTGACCAACACAACACAAACAAGCCAAGGAGAGAGAAAAAAAAAATATTCAGGGAGAAGAATAGGAGTTATTAAAGAGAAAACACACTCCTCACTCACAGAGAGAAAGGATGATCAATGGATTTAGTCACCGAGAAATTCAAGCAGAAAATTGCTGCTGTTTTTTATCTGAGAGGCAGAAAGTTTAACCAAACCAGAATTGTCTCAGCTCACTGCAAGGCAAACAGTGAAGAAAACCATTGTGTTTTGAAACAGTGGGAGAACTGTGAGTAATTTTTTTTTTTTATAATGTGATTTTACATTGTTATGATGCCCAACAAATTGTAAGGTAGAGTCCTTACCTCCAGAAATCTTCAGTCTTGGAAGATTTTATTCTAGCTCTTTCCTCCCTGAGGAACTCCAGACTCTATACACCATCCTCAGAGAAAAGACTAACATTCCAGCTATCTGTTTTCCCATATTCAAAAGTCATACATCACAGTGGCCATAACTACAGGGAAGTTGTCAGCTTGCTGTTTATAATCTGCCATGGGTTTTGAAACCCCAACAAAATTAGAGGGCCAGCCTCTTCTAATGTGAACAGCTATCAGGCTGTGGATTGATGGAGCCACCAGACTCAGCTGTTGCCAGAGAAGTCATATTCCTTCTGCAAAACAAGGATAAAACCTTAAAATAAGTAAAAATAGATCAGAAAAAGAACAAACTGACCGAAAATAAATGTTTTAGGTCTCTCTCCTGTAACCTAAGTCTTAAGGGGTTAATCATTTTAACCTGGACAGATTTGCACTATTTTTAAATGCTATTCTCTCCGTTCCCATTCTTTAAGATGATTTTGTGACCCTGGATGTGGTTTTTGAGGACTAAGTTTTAGTATTCTAGACCTTCTTGCTAACACTGGTCTGTATGCATAAAAACAGTACAGTCTTGGGACTGGCCTGTACCCCTTCTGATAAATAACCACTACGTAAAAGCAGAACATACCAAAGCATCACCAGTCTGTGGAAATAAACATCAAAGTTCATCTCCTAGAGTATAACTATTGTTCAGGAAATAAATATCCGTAATTTTATTAGCATTGGTTACATGTTCAGCAATTCACATCCTTGGATTATTATCCAAAATGACTACCAGGGTTAGAAATTCATGTCAGGTTTACAGAACCATCCAAGCCTGCTGCTCTGTGGTGTAGACAGATGCCCTACCTGTAAGCCCATGATCTGCAAAACCCAGATTTATTATAATCTCAGTCTTAAAATTCCACATCTGATCTTGTCTGCTCTGTATAGACAGTCAACACTCACCTCCACCGTGAGCATGGAACCAGAGTCCTGTTGCTGGTGCTATTTCCTTTTTGGATTGCAAGTTGTGTGCTGGTCTCTATTAGCCCAAAGACATCTACAAAACAATAGAAATGCAAGTCTGTCCGTTCCTGTGCATAGAGATAGGGATGGTGATGAGATAGAAACATAGACCATGGCTTTAGCTTTAAAACTAATTGTTCTGCAGTTACAGTACAGTTCTAAGTTCTTTCTCAGTCTGAGAGGATGCACTGCACAGTCCTGAACTCTCCACTGTCTCACCAGGCTATTTTTCTTAGGCTTACTTACTTTATTTTATTTAGCTTTCTGGCACATAAGGTTCCTTGTGCTTGCTGATATGATGATCTACAAGACCAGTGTTCACATGCTATGGATCTCATTTATTACAAAGTGAAGTATATAATAATGAAAAATAGCCACAGCTATTCCTTCTCTCTCCAGGGTATCTCAGCACCCTTATGGATGACCGCACACATAGTCAGCACCATAGAAACAAATGGAGGGGAAATGGCAGTGCGCTGTTCAAAGCTGGAGGACTGAGTGCCTTTGGTCTGGAAGCATACTTGATCCATAGCTCCTGTTGAAGGCATATTACAGAGGGTACAGAAAAAAAATCTATTTTTTTGAAACAGCATGCCTAGATGTGGAGCAGATGGGCCTTGTAGGAACTAGGAAGCAGGCAGAAAGAATGCTCTATTACGACGGCCCGTAGGAAGCATTTGTCAATAAACACCTTGAGGATTTTCAATAGCATCCAAAGGAAAATGCCCCACGATTCATAGACTAACACAAGAGCTGCCCATCATTGACTCTTAATGCTCTGCTGAGCATGAAAACAACAGCATGGAAACAATATGAAAAGGCCTTGCAGGTAATTTCACAGGGTAACAAGGAATGGCAGGCTTATTGTAATTACTGGCACTGGTGACAATGGAGTTAGTTTTAATGAAATGTTGGGACCTTTAGGGCAGCTTCAGTGTGTTTCAAGCACTTACTAGGTTTTGGAAATTTTGTATTTTGACTCATTTGCTATAACTATATAAAATTAGATGGTTTGAGTTGTTCAAAACATGATTTTGAACTTCTTTCTTCAACTGGGAATTCTCAGAAGTTACACTTAAAAAAAAAGAGACATTTGGACTTTACTCAATCATCACCTGATTCCAGCAGCTGAGACTTTAAGGAATACCACAAGAAAAGTGCAAGAGTTCACAATACTAAAACAATAACAATGATGATAGTATTAATAAGGGTTTCATATTAAGTAAACAGAAAATAGAACACAAGGCACAGCATTTCATTGCTTTTTTTTTTTTCTGTCAGCCTGTTGCAACACAGTAACCACAAACCAGAATTGCCTAGGTATATACTTCTGTAAGGTATGTGTCACAGAAACTGTCTTTTATTTAAATACTTCAATCTATTTGTGCTGGACCTGAACACGGCAAGGTTGATGCAATCTCCCTTTTAATGAACTCACATTGTCAAGTTACTTCTAATTTACAAAACTGTGAGATGAGAATTTGGCCTAATATTTTCATTATCACTTTTTAAAATTACTTAACAAATCATTCTAAGAATAAACTCTTAATGTTAATAATAAAACTAACTCTTAGAACATTTTTATTTCCCTGTTTGTATTTAAAATACCCATTTAAAGTACTTGAATTTCTCACCTTTAGTACTCTCTTGGTTTGTGTATGATCTTTGTAGTCTTTTTTTTCCTCCCACTCTTTCCAACAAAAAGGTGATTTTAAATAGAAGTTATTTATTTATGTATAATCACAACGTAGATTGTATCCAATGCTTTAGAACATACATATAAAACACTCCTGGCTGGTTTCATGCAGTTGGGAGATAGTCGTCTTCCTGTGAAGTTTGAGATGAAATATTCAAATAAGAAGAAAAAAAGGATAACACCTACCTTAAAAAGGTCTTCAGAAACCTGCTGGGGAGAGTTTGAGGAGAAAAGATAGGAATGATATAATGCCATTTTTGAGAAAAGATGGAAGAATCACCTTAATTACTACCACAGAGAAATGTTTTCAAGGTTACTTTCAACTCCAGAGCAATAGTAGCAAATGCTTTGCAAGTTATCCTGAAGATTTTAACTAAAAAAGTGATATTCACAGGAGCAAAAAAGACAGTTATAGGCCATCGGGTGCTGCATAATTGGCACTCAGCCCCAGTCACAGAGGCTGGAACTAAATCCAAGCTTTCTCTGAATGTGACATAGGGCATAGATTGAAGTTGGAGGCAGTTTAGTGAAAGCTCATTTTCGTGCACTATATAGTTCTGTCAAAGTGCAAGTGCTTCACAAACAGCTTCAGAAGTTAAGATGGAAGAATAAAGTTCCCACAATTCTGTATGTCCATATTTTAACAGCAATGTGTTTTAAATAGTTTATATATTTAAAAAAACCCCATAATTACTTATGTACATATGTGTTAAAAGTTTTACATATGTATACATGTGTGTGTAGAATTTTTCTTTTATTGGAATTTTGGAATTGGAATATTCCTCTATTGTAATTTTTCCTTTATTGTAAATTTAATTTAAAAGTCAAAAAGCAGAGTTTTACACTATATGAAGAACAGATAATCTTAAACTTCAAATATCTCAGAAGACAAAGGAGATTAACCTCAAATTATTTTCCCAAGTGCTGATCTGCGATGGATTAATCAGACTATTGCATTTGAAAACAGAAAAGGAAGGAAGAAACTATCTAGCCGTTCTTAAGGGAGATGTCATGGGTAAAATCAACAGTTTATAGAGAAAACAACCCTTCTTGGCTTGTAGGCATCGCATTTTTTACAGACAGAGACTTCTTAAGGACACTCTTGATATCTTAATACCTCAATCTTGTTCAGTGTCATTTCTGAATGAGACCATTGTTGAGGCAACAGTGAGTTGCATAGCTCCATCAACCTTCTTTAATTTGCTTGGAGATTATGGGAAAACCTCTATAAATCAGTTTTATGACCTCATGAAAAACTTACAGTTGTATGGCATCACTTGCATGAATTATGAGAGAGCCACAAAAAGGACCAAAGATGTCAAGGACACCAATGTGAAGCTTTATGTACCCTGGGACATCGCATTGCATTTCTCAAATCTACATTTGGCAGAAATATCAAAGGCAGACATGGAAACTAAAATTCCCTGTGTCTCCTAAACACGAGACAGCAATTCTTGAAAGGCTGGGAAGGAATTATTAAAATAAGCTTGATGAGGGTCATTAGTAGGAAGATGTATCAATTTAATTCTTCATTAGTATTATAAAAAAAAAGGAAAACGTACACAGAAAAAAATATTTAGACTTAATGAACAAAACAGTGAGGTCAAACTCCTTTTTGCTTTTTTTCAAACCAACTTTCAATTTTTTTTAATTGACATAGTGTCTTGCCAGGAGACTTCATACAGTGGCAGCTGGAGACGCATATTCAGTGTTTTCAGAAGATAGACCCTCAGTTCCTCTTTCCTGGAATTCCTTCTGTTTTAACATCACATCTCAATATTTTACCCATATTTGTCAAAAGCTAATCCAAACATGACTGAACTTTATGCTGATTTGTATTTAGATGACAGACTTGGAGGCAAACACCTGGGGGTCAGGTTCTTTGATGAGTTAGAGGTAGAGATAGCAGTGCACGTCCAGACTGTTAGTTAGGTGCTTTCATCAACGTTGAAGCATTTCATAATATCAAATTAATTTTGATACCACTTCTTTTGGGAGGAAAACAGGAAGAAAGATTCTGACTGTGGTAAAAGCCTCATGCCAACTTTATGAGGTTATACAACAATGTTCATCTTTACATTTTAATTTTCTATCACATACTAGAGAACTCTATGAAAAAAAAAAAAAAGATAAACCTAATTAAAATATTCTGATTTTGTCAAGACGGGTTTTTTCTTTTATTGACAGCAAATGTATCTTATGATGTCTCCTGGCATGAGTACTGAGTGTTTCCATTGTCACTCTCTTTCAGAACAGAGACAGGCTCCCAAATCTCAATGTCCCTGTTCTGAATAACATGTTTATCCTTCACCAATGTCAGTAATGCTGAGCTTAGACAGCCTAAACATAACCCTGCTGTGTGTCCCCAGAATAGAGCAGACAGAAGGTCCCGGGCTCAGCCTGAGTGAGCTTCAGCCAAGATGATGTCCTCTCACCTCCCTTCTATTTCCTGTGTGCAGGGAGGGGGCATAAATGCAGCTCTGTAGCACGAAGGATTTTATAGATGTTGTGCTGGCTGTGCTACATCAAAGTGTACTCCAGCTGCTGAAGATGGGGTCAGATGCTATCTTCTCTCCCCATTTAATTCCCACCTTCCCCCTTCCTGTCCTCACCACAGATATCCCTGAGACTGCTCTTACACCTTAAAGATGAACAGACAGTCCAGGAGAGAAGCAGATGCTGGACACAGGATGACTGGGCCCAGTGTTGTGATTTAAATGACCCATTTTCTATTTTACTGGGTCTCGGTGTTTCTCTTTGTCACAGAGAACTGAGACAGATAGATAGACTCTCTGCCTTTCCTTTCTCCCCTCCCGAGGTCTTCTCATCTTGCCATTTCCACTAATCTTCTCACACAGGCCCTGCTGTTCAAGTCTCTTCTCTTTTTTTTCTCCCCTCTACCATTATTCCAGGTGGTTACCCATCCCATTTCGCTTACCCCAGTGTGTCACCAGGCTGCTGCCAAAAGCTCTTCTGTTTTCTCTCCTGTTGTGTTCACTCTTTCTCTTTTTAAACTTTTAATCTCAGCCCTAGGAGAGGTGTGCTGAACAGTCATGATGAAGCTTTCAGGATGTTAGAAAGTAAACTGCTGGAAGGGGTCAGCAAGAGCAGAAACCAATAAAGCACAAGAAGGAAGTTTGATACGTAGGAACAAAGCAATTGGTAATGATGTGAAATAGTTGGGTCAAAAGAGGGCGGTGCACAAATGAAAAGATTCACCTCCAAACACCTGAAAAGTTTACCTAACCTGCTTTTCCTTGACAGGAACTAGTCTGTTGCCGTGAACCACTGCTAACAGCTTTACACTCTGCTTTATTTGCACAACTCAGACACACACGAGCATCTAGCCATCAGCAGCAGGGTGGATTCCTTTTTCAAAAGAAACTCCTTAAATCCTATAAGGCTCCTGCTTCCTTTTCTCTTCCATTCATTGCTGCTTATTACCTGAAACGTGTGATTTAAGGCTAAGTTTCCAATGTCCTCTCTTAGCACCAGAAAAGCTGTTGAATTCAAAAGGATGGCTTCTGATGTATGGGATTGTTCAGTGTAAAGCTGGCCTTGTCAAACTCCTACTTAGTCAGACAGCAATCAGATGCTGCAACTCCATTAGGGAGGAAAAATTCCCAATTTGCCAGGCAGCAGAAGGTTTGGTTACAAAAGGAAGATTTTTTTTTTAGATGGATTTCACATCTGAATCCCCTAAACTTACCCAGGGAGGGAAAAAAAAAAAAAAAGAAAAAGAATTAACTGTTGGTTCATATTAACCCATTTTCATCCTTAGTGAAGATTAAGGTGTTTTTAAACAGATCATGAAAACCAATAGCGATAGCTACACATACTGGGCACAGCATTTTACCGTCTCCTCTCTTTTCCTCCCTTCTGAGGCAGTCACAGTACAAGAGGGGACATATTTTACCTCCTTTGGCACTTGCAATCCAAGGCCTTCCTCTACATTTGCTCTTGGCAAACATTTTCATGAAATTTCCTTAGAAAACAGAGAATTCCCTGTCAGTCCCCACTGTCTCAGTGTCATCGCTGATGTCCTCTATGGAAGCATTCTGGTATCTCTGCAATGGCCCCAGTGGATTGACCTGAAGTGTTCCAAATTCCTAGACCCTTGTTCAGATGGACAACTCGACATGACTTTTCCCTTCCATGGAACCATGGGAAGGCAGCCAGCCTGTCAGCTACAGCCTGGGCCACCCCTTGCTGAACCTGAAGGGCACTTTCCTAGACCTCAATGAGGGCAGCCTTTATTAAAAGGAGAATTACAATATTAATAGGAAAATTATTTTTTTGCTAATGACAATGAACTCAATTTCTTCATACTTGGAAGCAGTTATATACTCAACTATGCCAATCTCAATATTATCTCAGATGGGTACTTGCTCCCTGGAGGCCCTCAGGGGAACGACCTTATGTCCCTCTACCTTTGATAAAGCACTGCCTGCATGCATATAAATCAATTAACATCATCAGGTTATGCTAATTTTGAATTTAGATGGCATGCTGAAAATAAACAGGGGTGTTTATGCCTGTCTGGAAAAGAAAACACAATGACAAGCTTCCCTCCTCCCCACCACACACACACAAATACACCCACACTGGTATGCACACACATGTTGGGATCTGGCGAGCCCCTGCCCTGCAAGGAGCCTTCATTTAGCTGCTTGTGCTCCCTCTGTTGTCTAAGGTGATTTGGACAAGCAGAGCAGCCAAAGTAACATCATGTGAAATATAAACATCCCTTGTCAGCTATTTGCTCTCTCTGTTTTCACAGAATCACAGAATAGTAGGGGTTGGAAGGGATCTCTAAAGGTCATCTAGTCCACCTCCCTTGCTAAAGGAGGTCTACCTACCATGTCATTCCCATTCCTGGTTTTGGTGTTGTTCTGGTATTGCTTTCTTTAATTTCGGGTACTCTGAGGTTTGTGGTGTTACCAGACTGGAAAGGATTGCTCTATTCATAGAATGACAGAATGGTAGGGGTCGGAAGGGACGTTTAGAGATCATCTAGTCCAACAAAGGCTGCATTCTTCTATCATAGCTTGAATATCCACATGAAAAAGCACATCACAGCCACCTCCCACCCCACTAGAGATAACTACTTACTGGTGATAATGGTTGAGAGTCATGCTGAAGCATCAAGTCTGGACAACAGCAGGGCATGCAGCTGTGAACACATCCAGGAGGGAGACCAAGCCTCGAGGCACAGAGGAAGATCGAAGGAGCACTAGCAACCTTTGTGATCAGACCGAGTGAAAATTTCCCTCTTTCCTGGCAGTCAGGCAAGTTGTTCATAGGTGATGGCCAAGCCACAGCAAGCAGAGACCCAGGGACCTCTAAGGCCCTACAAGCTTATCATCAGAAGCTCTTTTTGTTTCATTCTGGAGGACTTGCCCTTGCCTAGGCTCCGTCTGTGTCCAGGCGATGAGTTGAGCAAGAGGGTGCTTTTCAGAGAACAAAACACTTCAGTATATGACATGTTTCACTGTAAGACATGCAGAACTGTATGCTGAGAAGCTATTCTCTGCCATTGACATATCTTCATGATAAACATATTCATGAACTAGGGATAATTTTTATCTCTGATTAAAGCTGTAAGCAGGCACAACTCTTTCCCAGCTGACAGCTCTGGGCAAGGAATGGATATGGCAGAGTTGTCTAAAATACAAGTCAAGTTAATTTCCTTGGATCCTGCAATTCTCATCAACATGGGCATTTTCTGACGATCTGATTTACTTACCAGCAGTGCCCAGCCTTCTATGCCAAGGCAAAGAAAAACAGAGGACATATGTTGAAAAATTTGTACCATGGTCCCCTAATCAAGTGCTGGCTCCATCCTGTATCCTGTTATAAATTGTAATCTACATTGTGTCTACTGTACACATATCATTATTCTTTCCCCTAGTATCTTAGACAGCTGCCTAATTGCATTTAAATACTTTTTTAAAGTCATTATTGGTTCTCCTCTTATTTATATGTTGCTTAGCTTGGTGGCTATGTCCTTTTCCTATCAGCAGAGGGACACAAGGTTACTTTTTTTCTTCATATCCAAGGAGTCAATTAACTTCCAGCATCCCCCAATGCCATCCCAATAAATAGAGGCTGCTCTAGCCATATTTCCTTCCACAGGGAGACCAGGATGTTCAGCCAATTCTGAATCCAGTCTTAGCACTACTTTGTGGCTTAGATATTCAGAGGATGGTCTCAGCTGAAACACTCACTGACCGCTTGCCTGATTACTATGTGTGCTGCTTTCCTCGTCACTTTTCTATCACACTCAGAGCATTCGTGTATCTCTTTCACTCCCAACCCAAAGAGACCCCATTTCTGAGCAATATTAGGATGAGTATATCTCTTGCTGGACAGGGAAAGATGAAGGGCTTTTTTATTTTAAGTTTTGACCATAACATATACTTCTTTTTTTTCCTTCATGCAGTCTCCTTACTTCCTCCTTTCAAATCCACAAAATACCCTTAAAATTATTCATCTTCCATTTAAAACTGCTGGGGGCTAAGTTGGCCCCTGTTACGTCTGAAGCTAGGAATTAAAACACTGTAGCAGCTTTCATGGGAACAATTGTCCTAAAAGGAGAGTGAGGCACAGTCACACCCTGAGCACAGCCCTTCCATAAATAATGCAGCTCCAACTCTCTCAAATATCCTTACTAAAGTCTTAATAGGAGTTGTGGAGAGCCATTATATCCATTCAAGACTGTACAGTCAAGCAGCATAAAGCTTCCTTGCTGCTTATGCATGGAGGAGCAGTGCCAGTGTCAGGCACATACAGACAGGTAGTTGCTTAGGATGGCAAAATGATGGAGATACAGCATTTACAGTGGTCTCTACCTTTATGCATGGCTGTGTTCTGTTCTTTTTCCTACTTTTGCTAAACCTTCATCCTTCAAAGTGGAGGAAGGCGAGACTGAAGGTGGTTGCATTCCCCACGACAGGGAGAGTTATGTGACTGAAAGCTGGCTGAGTCTTGCCGTTGCTTTACACCATCCCAGCTGGTAGCACTACATCATCCCTACAGAGCCAGGCAGGTGCCTCTGCGCTGCCAAGAGGGGGAGGGCAGAGATCAAGTATGAGTCAAGGTCAGGAATGCATGCAGCAATGCAAGGAGAACATGCTGCAGAGAGGCAGCTCCATGTTGAACTCTGGAGCAGCTCAGAGAGGATGCTGTGGATCAGGGACTACTGGACTGAAACCGGACTTTCCTCTCTTGGAGAAACAGAGAGAAAATGAGCCATTCTTTACACAGCAAAGCACCATTCTGGTTAGACTGCATATTGACCTGGAGTTTTGAGATGGGTAGCTGTGACAAACGTATTGCAAAGGATAGAGGGCAACGTCCTGCTGGCCAATGGCAGGGAAATCCTCCATTTGTGAATCTAATATGCGTGTGACACACACATGGTGGTATTAGTTGAGCCTTCCCATCTGGCACTTCTGATTAATCAAGAGCCTCTAAATCTAGGAATCCTCTGAAAATATCCATTGACAAGAGCTGAGAGTGTGAGAGAAAGTAAGACAACTCCAACTGTGTCTGCAGCGGCTGTGCTTGATCCTAACAGGTGGTGACGAACATCGCGTGGTTTAGAGCTCTGAGGGGAATGGGAAACTGAAAGATCAAGTGTCATTCCAAAACACAGACAGACTTTGGAACCTCAACATTCAGGCTTGAAGTCTTCCAAGACAGAACTAAATGTGAAAACGGGGAGAGGAAGCAGAGAAACCTGCTGTAGCACAACATTTCTTGCCTTCAAGTCCCATTCATTAGAAATAGTTTAAAAAGAAATTATCTTACCTGCTGTGCTAACTTTCTTCAGAAAGCAGAAAAATACAAAGCACAGTCTGATATTGTTCAGATCTTAGATGAGTATTCAACACTCATTTCTTTCTATCAGTAGTACCTTGCATCCTTTACACATTAAGTTGCAATGACACTCGTGTCCACACCCTACACAAACGTAGATTGGCAGGATGGGAACTGGTAGAGGTAAGATGAACAGCTGATTTATGAATGCAACTCAGCAGCTCTTGTCAATAAGCTTTATAAACAGCCAGGTTTGTTGAATTGCTGTACACATCATTTCTGCAAAGATACATGCAGGCCTCAGGTGCTCTGCACTCAGCAAGAACTCTGCAAGGCACAAAATAAGTGAAGGAGAAGGGGTGGAGTAAATTAAGCAGAAGCTCTGAAGAAGAGAAAATTAATTTCCTCAAAGTTGCAGGGCTGAAGTTCAGCAATAGAAGAAGCTCATTGGCTTGGCAAGCCCAGATTTTGACACTTGAAAGCATTTTGGGACTCTTTTACCACTGTCCCCAATATCCTTAGCAGTTAACACACCCTGTTCTTACTCCTCGAGCAGAGAACTACCTTGAAAATAGCTTATACATCTTACAGTCAATATTAAGCAGTAATATTAACCATCCCAGGCTCTCCTATCAAACCCAAGGTAAATGTGATCTGAATTGGTGCTGATGAAGATCAGGTGGGGAGACTGCAGAGAGCAGAGAAGAATTCGTTTGCTTTTTTCTATTGTGTCAGAATGAACCCTCTGAAAAGAGGACAGTGCAGCTTTAATAATGAAAAAAATAAAGAAATAAACCAACCCAGAAAGAAGGAAAGAAAGAAAAAAAGAAAGAAAGGTGCCTCAGTTGTCTCGGCAGCTGATCAACAAAGGAGCAGTCGTGAGTTGTAACCTCTTGGAGCTGCAGTCTGGAACATGACACATGTCAGGCTATGATAAATGGTGCGGAGTGTGTGCAATTTCAAGCGCAATGCCCTTGAGATGCTCAGGACCCCGATCGCAAATGTTATTGTTAAATTAAACCTTAAAGGAAGGATTGGAAAGGGGAGGGGTGGGTTTGTGTGTGTGTGTGTGTGTGTGTGTGTATGCGCCTGCGTGCATGTCTACGTGCTATATAGATACATATATATGGATATATGAAATACACCGAAGAGAAGGGGAAAATGGCAAGGTGAAGAGAAAAAAATTTTGTATTTCTTTTAATTGAATTGTGCATCTTCTAGGTCTGGCTGAGCTATGGGAGAACTTCAGACAGGTTTTTCTATCCTATGGGCATTTTATTACTTTTGTTCCATCACAATTTGATAGCTAGAGATCAGCTAAAGTAGGCAGGTGTGAGATTGGGAAAATAAATAAATAAATAATGATGTGGCGCAGATGTGCAGTTTCTCTAGCTCAAGTATTCTGCTTCCAGTTACCTTTGAATCCAAATGAGTGAAGTTTCTGAGAGTACCAAGTGCTGATTTTGGGAGCTGCCGGTCTCTGAGGGCTTGTTTGTTAGTTAGGTTGTTTGATGGTGTGTGTTTGTTCCTTGTGAGGCAAATACTCACATTTAAAAGCTGCTCTGAGAAAGAGGCAGTGTTCACAGCCACAACACACTGTAGGGAGAATAGGGACTGAACTTTGCAGGTCTTCCAGGCAGATTTTGTCCCCAGCCTGCAAGAATGGCTGCAACATTTGCAGCACAGTTTCTGTGGTGTCAGCATCCTACTTTTTTCTGTGGCTTAAGTATTGGAGTGGGGGCAGAGACAGTGAAGATGTATTTTAGATAAGTAATTGCAATAGTGTGAGTGGTCAAGGGTTATGGAATAGAGAAGGAAACAGAATTAGTGAGAAAAGAATAAGCACTCCCATACGCTGCCAGAAGTGGCATAAGGTGAGGAGAGTGGAGAGCAGGGACTGAGTCTCCTGAAATCCCATCTCTGCAACTTCCAAGACCCTCATTACTCCCTCTGAAGAGAGGAAAACCTATATGTCCCCACCCTAAGGTTTCCTCTGGTCACCCTGGACCTGGATAGTTCCTCCTTTCCCCTTCCTTCTGTTTCCTATTTTATGCTTTCCATCTTTCACATTTGCAGAGTAGTCTCCAGTTTTAACTCACCCAGATTCCTCAAAAGTCCTTTCTTTATCTTCTCCCTTTCCATACTCCCTCCCCCACTGCATCCATGAGAAGTGCAATTAGTGTAGGCAGTGCAGGAAACACAGCAGAGAACAGGAGCTGTATAAACGAGGGGGAGGACATAGAGGGGGTGAGGTATGGGGTGGGGGGAGCTGGAAAGGATTCAAGGGGAAATGCTTGCATGACTCGCATAATTGAAGGGAAGAAAGAAGCAAATGAGCAACGTAAACCCTGTACTGTAAAAGGAGGTGGGAAAAGTCTTTAAATCATAATGAAAAGAAAATTCAAACAAGCAGTAAAAGGTAACAAAGACTAGCAATGACTCATTAGGTGAGATATGTTGTTTGTTCTAACTTTAACCAGATACAAGATAAACCCACTGATCAGGAAGGACCAGCATAAGAGACCTCCATGACCTATTCTAAACACTTAAGACAAGGAAAACTGGTAGCAGAGATCTGGCTCCAACAGCAATAATCCACTTGCTTGTTGCTTCTGGTTGCCTCCTCAGTAACTCATTGTCCATTAGAGCCTTTAGAGTGACATGACAGCATTACAATCAAGGCACAGGTTTGGGAAATACAACGAATGCAAAAAGGACATTAGATACCAAAGTACTAAGATTTTTATTTTTAGAAGGCATCTTATGAACATCCTACAGCTTGTTTTGTACTTTCTGGCTACCGTTGCTTAGCGTCCAGGAAAAGTCAAGTCCTTTTTCGGTTCTTTGGAATATTTTCCCCATGTTTCTTGTTATTAAAGAAAATAAACATTAGACAAAAGCAGACTTTATTGTATCTATAAATAATTCAATGCAGATGGACTCATGGAAAATACCAGCAGGCAGCGTTTCTGACAGAAAGAAAGAGAGAGATGCTCTAAGGTTAGATGGTGAGGAAAAGAGAAAGGCTGAAGTGGCAAGAAACTGCAAGATGTATTGAGAAGGACAGACACAAACAAGAAGGTAACTGATAAAGGGTAACTGGAAATAAAAATAACTTGGAAAAAAAACCACTTTGAAGGGTTCATACTCTTTAGTTATGAGCATGGGTGCTTCCTGCCACCAAAAGAAGACATTTGCTTTGTGACTCAGTAGGGTAACAGAGAATTGCATTTATCTCATCCTGGATGTGTGACCTGCCATAACTTTCCTCTTTGGGGACCATTGGCAGTTGTTGATAATGTTAAGATTATTCTTTTACAATGTATCCCTCCATCTCATGATTGTTTTGTGTGACAACCTAGATTCAAGCAGACCTCTCTGCTCACAGCCCTGTTGCACACAGGACTGCAGTCCTTCATCACCACCTGCTTCACAGAATACTGCAGGCTCAGGAGCCTAGGTTCAAGTGGATGGATGATACTCTGACAGATGCCTGGAAAATAAGCTCTATCTCTTGACAAAGCTTGTTTTTATTCTTTGCCTCCTCCTAGGAAAAAAAGTGCCCTTTGAGTTATAATGTGATTCTTACTATTAGCCTTTTTAGGGGCCAGTGGGCAACGACTAACACCTTGTTGGGAAATGTCCATATGAATGTAACTAGACAAACCCAGACACATAAAATCTGCAAGTATTCCATGACCTGCTGCTCTTGGAACAAAGGACTTCTTCATTCTTTGAATCATGGCATGGTAGAGCTTGTTCTAGTTCTTAAAGTTTCAGAGATCTGGACATTCTCTCCAACAACACAGTTTGTATTTTGAAGTTCTGAATCATGTGCTTGTAATCATGAGATGTTTTTAAAACTACCCTTAACCTGGAGAGGAAAAAGCTGGTAGCATTTGTATATGAATATGTATTTTACAGTGTTCAGTGTTAATTAGAAGAACAGAAAGTTCTATAATGGTCACATTCCACTAGTATGGGAGTGAAGATCAAAAGTTTTTAAGGACCAAACAATTCTCCTTCCCCTATTCTTGTCCTCTATTGCCTGTCCCCCTACTTAAAACTCCCACTATTGTTCCCAGAGTTCCTCAACACATTTATTTTCTCTCCACTGCTTATCTTCTTAAAGCAACATTAACACATGCCTACTGCAAGTGGCCAGGAGCATAAACACACTCAGGAACTCTGAGAAGATAGAGGAGTAAACTGACATCAGAGAAAAATGATCATGGAGAAAAGCTTGTCTTATAGTTAGGAGGAGCTAGTGAGGAAGTAAGTGGTGGGAAGGAAGAAGGACATTTATAGGAGGAATGGACCAGCTTTGCTTGATTGCAAACAACCATTTAAAAGCCTCCAATTTTGCAGATGTTGCACAAGAAAAGTGCAAGGCTTCCTTGAGGTATTGCTTCTGCAATAAAAGCCAGTTAGGAACTTTGCTGAAATCACTGAAACAGGGTGACAAAACCAAAAAACCCATGGTGCAATGGAATACCTTCGTGTACCACGTAAGACATAAGAGGCCTGATTGTGCTGTCACTGTTCGCAAAGGGATTATATTTTGGTGATGTATTTTGATTCCTGTATGGAATCAAGGCAGTGGAAACAGAAGTGGAAGGCAGAGAAGCTGTCAAAACATGTGAATCTGTCTCTCCTTCTTAAGACTGCCCTTGGAAAAGGTGCTGCAGTAGTGAGCTATCTACTGCAAACACAAGGCATCAGGAGAGGGAGACAGGAAGGTATCCAGGCAAGAAAGCCACCCATCTGGAGGTGAAAGAAAGGTTTACTTTAGACCTGTAAACATTCGAGAAAGAGAAGTAGAAGCACAGGGAGAAATTATCTTCTTGCCATTGTGCTGCTCTGCCACACGCTGAGGGAACAACACATTGTTCTCCAGCTAAACAATGCCCTGTTCCCACCATGTGCAAAGGGAAAAGAATGTGAGCTTTACTTGGCCTTATTATCAACTCTGTGCAGTGTAGAGATAACTGCACAGGCTGGTTGGTCCCTGAAAAGAAAAGCTGAATTTTGATCAAAATTGGATTACAGGGCATTCCATTTCTACTTAAGAATGGTTCTGAACTGTTTTCCCATTTACTCAATAGGCAAAAAGAAAACCCCCAAATAAAAACTGTCAAGACTGAATAATGCTGCTGAAAAGGAAATAAAACCCCCCAAAATTGCCAAAAAATAACTGGACTGAAACGACTCCAAGTCAGATTAGCTTTAAATCTTCTTAAGAATGATGAAGGCTCTTGCAACCAAAGGCAAGTTATTTCATCAGACTGATTCTGCATATTTAATTCTCAGTCTGCCAACTTGATGCAATGTTTTTTGGTTATCAAGGGCAGGTTTTTTTAATTGATACATGACATTACATTTGGTTTAAAAGTAGAAGTCCACAATCAAGGCAATCACAGGCTACTACGTGTTCAGTCAAGTCCCAATCAAACTGTGTTCAAAGGGGTTAAAAGGAGACGGTCAGAGATGCCAATCTCAAAATAAAACCCAGCCCTTCAGCCCATCTTGCAGCCAAAGGAATAGTGTTCTTCTGACTTTAGCAGACTCAGTGATGGAAAATATTTCTGTCCAAAACAAAATTGGCCTGTAATCTGGGTAAGCTATTTGGAGCAAACAGTGGCAAAATTTAGCCTTTTCTCCTGTTTGCAAATCATCCATGTACAGGCTTTGGGTTTATTAATGCCTTTGCATGCATTTGTGTGACAAATACTATATATAGAAATACTTCATTTCAGTAACCTTGCAACACATCAGTGTTTATGTCTTGTACTTTCTACAACAGATTGTGGTATATGACTGGTGCTCTAGGTTACAATGAAGTTTAGACATACAGCAAATGTGAAAACACCGATGTAAAATGTACTAAAATCAGATCCTTATGAATTTTGAAGCCTAAAGCCTGAAGCTCTTCCTCAGTCCATAGACCAAATCAGTGCAGCTTCCCCCAAATTACAGTGCACTGCAAGAAGATCAGACTGATGAGCCATCATAATCCTACTTACACTTGTAGATTATTCAGCTTTTGGGACCACAGTATTAACATTTCCAAAAGTTCCTTACCATTGTCAACCTTCTAGCCTTCAAAATCTTCCAGCATGCCAAGCTGTGGGTACTAAGTGAAATATATGTCCTGTGCTTATTGAGATACAAATATCCCCTTTGCTTTAAAATGCTTGTTTTATAACACCACACTTGTAATATGTATGTATGCTCATGAGCGGATCAGCTGAAAATAATGTCATAGTACTTAAAAGAGGAAAATCTACATTTTTGTCAAACACTGTAGAAATCCTTCACGTTAAGGTCACATATGGAGACAAATTCAGCTTAGAGGCTCAAGGGCTCAGCCTGGTAGCACAGAGACCTTCAACAATGTTTGCTATCTGAGCCTAATTTGTTCAAAAATTACCTCTCCATGGAGGAGGTAATGTACATCTAGCTTACAGATCAAATGAAAATCTCATCTCCCATTCACCCAATTGCCAGGTCACTCCCCTTTCTACTGGTGATAAAAGGGCAGAGCCAGGCCTGTACACATCTCCCAGGACCAGAGCAGAGAGGAGGAAGCAGGATAGCAGATACCCATGCAGATGACTGAAGCATATCTACACATTCATTATGCCCTCCATGGACATTCAGGCAGGAGAATAGTTGTTCTGTAATTACAAAGAAACTGTTTATTACCTGTGAAGTATCTGATCCTCGAATATGTGTCAGGGAAAGGAGAGTATTGCATGGGTCACATTGACTCCTCCTGTCATGATGTTTGCTTGTATTTCTCCCCAGGAAGAAAACTTTTCTTGCTGATGTGCCAGTCTCTTGGTAAAAAAAGAGAAAAATTCCCCTTCTGCCGACATTCTCTTCCGAGTCTGGGAACCTCTATTGTCTTTTCTCTGGTAATAAATGATAATAATTAAAGGCAAATACACAATAATTAGTCACACTAGGTTTATCCATCTGGCATACCTGTATCTCATCACTGTGTCTTTGAAACAGATGACAAGCACCATATTGCACAACATCCTGCTAATGGGTCTGAGCAGGGAAAAAGAAGGTAAAAGGGTTACCACCAAAAAAAAAAAAAAAAAAAAAAAGAAAAAAAGGAAGAAAAAGTAAAAGAGCAAAAAAAAAAAGGTCAGCAACAGGGACCAACAACATTATACAACATTAAAAAAATAGTGGTGGCTGACTGGCTGACTGTCAAGCTATAAACCACTTGCTGGCAGGTGTGCTTTTGAGTGGGGGTTAGGAAAACATGGAAATATGCAGCACTCTGCTTAAACTACCTCCTGCTTGAAATACCTGTACCTGACGTACCTAGTGTTGAAATAAGGATCATTTCCTGGAAGACTTTAGTTGGCTATGCAGACATATGGGTAAAATGAGTTATTTTAAGAGCTTTGCCTGGCTACCTGAAAGGTTTGGGTTTCATTCTGAGGATAATATATTACAAACCAAGTAACTAGCTAATTTAGTCTCTCTTCTCTAGGTTGATTGATGCACACCAGGAGTTTCTCCATCCTTATCAAGGCTGCCTGAGACAAAGCAGACTAAAATTAATACAGCAAAGAATTTTGAACAAATATTTACTCCTTTAAAAAGTGATCATACAAGCCTGGCATTTGATTTCTGGGAACTTGTGAGAAGCAGAGATTTACTTGTATAAATAATCACAGAGAGCCAGTTTCAGTCACACGTATTCAGATTTCGATTAAACCTCCAGAAGTGCTCCAACTCTCTTTCAAACAGACAGAAGAAACTTGCAGGCACTGAGAGCTGATTTTCTGGTTGCAACGATTTTCTGGTTGCAGTGCAGTCATGCCTGAGACAACAGCCATGGAGCTGGACCTGGGCCCAGTTATGTTACCTAGCTGCATAAAAACACTAAAAACAAACAAAGATAGTGCCTGACCAAAAGCCTCTAGAACCTTGATATAAGATGAGCATCAAGTGATTTTGTTCTTCCCTAAGTCTAATCTGCCTGAGTCTTGCACAGCTGCAAGATATCAGTCAAGAGTTTGTAAAGGAAGAAAATGTTTCAAAGATAAAAACAATTTTTAAAACTCACCTACAATATATTATGAGGTAAAAAATAGACCATTGGTCATTTATACTCACTACTTATCCAGGCTTTGAGGCAAAATAGTGCTTCAGAAGCATCAAGCTGATCATCAAACTGCTCTGTTACCTGCACTCCATGAAGATTTGTATCTGACTGGGGTTTAGGTAATGTCTCAACTCTGTCTTTGCAGTGAAGGTACCTTTTCTGTAGGTGTTATTGAGCTCAAAGTTGTCAGAAGTCATAGGGTGGGTGATGTGACACTAGGCAGCTGAAATATCTTTGTTGGACATCCTGCTCTCAGTAAGAGAATAATGATGCACTTGGCCAAGCTTACCTGCTCTCAAGCAAGGCATCCAGACATTTCTGGAAACTTTAATGGCAAGTTTGTTTGTTTTCATGCCATAATATCAGTGCATTAGGAACTCTGACCATACAGTAAAAAAAAAAGGGAAATGTATTTAGAGAAAAGGGAAGTTTTACAGCCGATGATCACCTAGAATCTCCTCTCAAGCTCTATATCTGCCCATGATAACATAAGGAATGCATCATGAAATTTGTTGGAAGAGCAGGGATTTGGGGTTTGGGTTTGTTTTTTTTTTTTTTTTTTTCCCTTTTACACCTGGAGCTTATCTTGCACAAGTTTCCAGCCCAGAAGCAATTGCATTTCAGCCTAGCTAAGCCCATTGGTGTATACCACACACAATACACTGCGATGCTCTTGCAATTAGTCTGCAAATGAATTGTGTCTCCCGCAGTCTGGTAAGCACCATGAGACTCTGGGATATGGAGCTTATATAAAAACAGAGCAAAAGACTGTGGAGTTCTGTTATTAATTCTTCCTAGGTAAATTAACTGGGAACAGCTTTTCAAAATACTTCCTGTACATATTTTCTATACAAAGAGACCTTCTCTTGTTTGTTTCTCTCTTCCTCTGGACAGTCCCTAGTGATGATTTTCACAGCTCTTATGGAAGCAGCTCATTGTTCTGCAGAGACTTAATTAAAGTGTACTTCCATGTGAAATTAGGCTATTGTATTTATTTAATCTTTATGGTAATTGCTGTACAAGGGCTGCCACTGTCTGCATCCTACTCCACACACCCACATTTCTCCCCACCCCACGGTCACCACTCCCCAAAGGAAATGGATAGTCATTCTGCCCTGGTTGAACTCCTCATCTATTCAAGTGATGCATTTGAACTTTAACCCTTGGACAGCAATATTTGCTCACCATGCCAGCATCTTTCACGGACCAAAGGTGTACTGAAGCAGCTCTGGAGAGAGGAAGACGAGTTGCCTATGAGTTTCTTCTCCCAAGTGCTAGGTGATACCACATTGAGTGCTCACAGACCTGATGTGGTATTCCACACTTTCTGTGCCAGCCCATAGATCTTTCCTCAGCTGTTTTTTGTCTTGAGACTGGGCACTCCATTGTCATGGGAAAGGATTTTTTTCTTAAAATTAAAAATGAAAAGTCTATGAGCTCCAGCTGAATCACCTGCAATGTTAAAGATATCTTTTCAATGGAGACACAATTGCCAGGTGTCATTCATCTCCAAATATTACCCAAGCAAAACGTAAAATAGAGCTTTAGCATTTGATTATTCTATGAGGAGGTTGGGAGGAGGAATGTCTGCAATTTGTTTTCAGATCATTTCCACAGTGAGTGTGGTTTTCAAAGAGATGTTAGTAAATTGCAAACAACATCAGGTTTCATTGACTCCACTGTGCCTGGAAATGGCTGAGTAGAGTTGCAGTGAGGAATAAAAATCAAATAAATGTAATTAAAGTCTCCAAATGGTCTGATGCCAATGTGATTGACATTTATTATTTTGTCCTCAAAGAATGAGTTTCCAAAAAGAGATTGTCCTGAGCTGTACCAGCAGACAGGCAATCTGCCCCTCTCTGAGACTACAGCTAAAGTTCAAGTCTGACTCAAGAGAGCCCAGTCACACCGCTGGAAGAGGAAAGTTGGGGCTTCTGGCCCGTTGTTGTAAGGATGAAATTGCATTTTCTGTCATACTCTAACATCCTGTTTAAATTAATGTTGCTGCAATCCTCTCACATAGAGAGGCTTCATATTTAACCTAATTTTTCAGACTGGTTGATTAAAACACAAGAGTCTAGCAGTTCATAAATCAGTTGTCTGAAGCACAGATTATAATCCAATGCCTTTCCAGAAATTATCTTGTCTGTTTTCTGCCAGGTCTGTATTTTATAAAATGGATAACCTACACTTCCTTTCCATATTAACTGATTCTTCTCTTTCATACTGTCCCACAGGGCTCTGTGCTGGCCTTTGTGCTTGTGAAATTCTGAATTGGCTTCCTCTTCTAAATCAGCATGAGGAGCATATTACTATTGCAACATCATATCACTATCACTCAGATTTACTTTGATTTATCTGCAGGCTGAGCCCAATAGCCCAGCTCTGCTTTCTTGCTGGGTGGATGTGTTGATGCAGCTATTGTTTCAAATCTGGTGGTAGACAGACCATAGCTGTGCTCTTTCTTTGCAGTGTTTCTTTCTGGATGATGATCTGTGTAGCTCCATACTGACATAAGAGATGTGTCCACCACTTTGAAAGAAGATATGAGAAATCCCTCACTAGGCAAAAATGGAATCCCCACTGCAAACACGTTAACCTAATCCTTTGGGCACTGAGAACAGCTTCAACTAGAGATTTTAAAGGCATTCAAAACTCGTTCAGTGTTAACTCTGACTATTCCTTTTCTCCATACAATGATCTGCTGGTTGTATAAATCTCACTAAAATCCGACTCTAGCAAAGTCTTCCAGCAAAATTAACTTTTCTGGCACTCTAATACCTGATCTAGTGTTTATTGCTCTGTTTTACTTTTTGTTGTAATGACAAGAAGGTAAAATAGGAGAATGTAAAACTTCTGAAGAGACATATTGTTCAAAGGACAATGACTGGAGGGTCTAGATGGGTTTCAAGGACAACCTATCCCGGGTGCTACGTGTGCACACCAAGGAGGCATATTCCAGTCTGAGAGGGCCTCCCATTTCAGGAATACCAGACTTAGCAGGTACTTAGAACAATCAGTGATATTAGAAAAATAAGTAATCTACTCTTTTGCTTGTTTTTCCCTGGATTGGACTCAGTTTCTAGGTAGGAGAGAGCTTGGGAGATTGTTTGTGTGACTTCAGTTTGACTTGGTTTTGCTCTGTTGCTATAACCTCAACCATCTGCAATCTGTTCTTATACATTTCTTCTTGTGCAGGTCTAGAAAACTAGGGCATGAGCTCAGGATCTCAAATAAGCTCCCAATTTGACCTGCAACCCCTCCTGAGTGTATCTCTTTAGGTCCCCCACTCAGTTTCTAATTTATTATGAGGATGCCTCCTCTCCTCAGACTGTTTTACTGATTTTATTTTTGGACTCCAAAGGCACCATCAGGAAAGGCAGAGATGACAGTTCCCTTTGATACAAACCTGCTAATACGACTGTATTTGCTAATGTATTGGACCCATAGTAGAGTAGGGAATGCATCTGAGGGGATGTTTGATCTGCCATGACTTGCTTTTATGATCTGCGTTTTCTTGTGGTTTGTATACATCTTACCTGTGTCCAGGCAGTGCAAGACCAAGGGCTGAATTCAAACAAGGTATGGCAGTGTTTTAAACTGACCAATGTTGTCCTTCAGCCCCTGCAAAAATGCATGGGGCCACACCTTATAGGGCCTAAAAAAAGGAAACAAGGAAAAACAAAACAAAAATCCAGGCGACCACAAGAACGGGCAGAAACTTCAGCTCCATTATCACTCCCCTTCATCTGCTCAAAAACCCTCGCTGCAGGGGTTGTCATGGTGATGCAGGTTTGACCTCTCACTTTTTACTCTTCCAGGAGCTAAAAAGGTAAAAATGAGCCATTCTGTCTCGAATGAAAATCAACTTCCCTCAGTAAAGGATGCCGAATCGCTTTTTCCTTTTGTCAAACTCAAATGTTTCCACAGGCAACATGGGAATAAATAAGTGACCAGCACCCGTCATCAAGGAGCATCCCTGGGTTCAGTGGGATGTGGAAGCAACAGCGGTGAAATAGGGCTCATCAGTTCGTCAGTAGTCATCCCTGCCCAAGTTTCCTACAAGTCACAAGGCACCACAACCTGCATTTCCCCTTCCATCTGTCTCTGCAGCCAGTTCCTCACTCGGTTTAGGGTGGGGTTTGTTCTTGTGGCAGCTCTAGGGTAGAAAAATCAAACTATTGATTGAATTGTGTAGCAGCTTCATAAGGCATTATTAGCAGCCTGCTGTAAGCAGGACCAAAAAGGGTAAAATCTTTTTGTTTTATTAATATTCCTGAGAGTTGGGCTTTATCAAACGTGCAGTTTGGTGAGGCCATCAGCAAAGTGATGGCATCGTCTCATTGTCGCTGATGAAGCTGGTAACACACATGTAGGTGCTTGTGTTTGTGTGAGGAGGTGGTCTAATTTATTGGGATAGAGCCCTTGTCTGGACTATGAGCTGAAATAATCTTCTGTCAATTACTTTTGAGCCCAAGTCCTCTGCTTTGATAACCAAATCCTTCCCTACTTGCTTGTTCCCCCCTTCCAGTCTCTCCTCCCACCACTTTCACACAGTGCCAGGGTAGCTTGACATGTGAAACCAGCATGACTTCAAATCAAATATTCAGGTTAACGACAAGCTGGCCTCAAATGAAACATTTGAAGAACCTCTGATGCAAATTCCNTATATATATAAAGAGCGCCAGCCTTAAAATCCTACTAAACTGCAATTGAAGTCTGGAGTCATCTAAAGTTTAAATGTTTCTCATGATTTCAGTATTAAAGTTTCTGAGAATCAGTGTTTCTGGGCCCATGTTTCACAGAATGACAGAAACTTAAGGGTTTGAAGGGACCTCAAAAGATCATCTGGACCGAAGGTCTTCATGGCACCAAAGAACACTTGAGCTCATCTCCAAACACTGTTATCCTAAGACCAGGGATCATCTCTCTGGAGACCTTTCATTCACACATCCTTGTTTATGCTTTGCTCTCCTTGCAAATGAGTCTTTAGTGAAACAGATTCCACANGGCGACCACAAGAACGGGCAGAAACTTCAGCTCCATTATCACTCCCCTTCATCTGCTCAAAAACCCTCGCTGCAGGGGTTGTCATGGTGATGCAGGTTTGACCTCTCACTTTTTACTCTTCCAGGAGCTAAAAAGGTAAAAATGAGCCATTCTGTCTCGAATGAAAATCAACTTCCCTCAGTAAAGGATGCCGAATCGCTTTTTCCTTTTGTCAAACTCAAATGTTTCCACAGGCAACATGGGAATAAATAAGTGACCAGCACCCGTCATCAAGGAGCATCCCTGGGTTCAGTGGGATGTGGAAGCAACAGCGGTGAAATAGGGCTCATCAGTTCGTCAGTAGTCATCCCTGCCCAAGTTTCCTACAAGTCACAAGGCACCACAACCTGCATTTCCCCTTCCATCTGTCTCTGCAGCCAGTTCCTCACTCGGTTTAGGGTGGGGTTTGTTCTTGTGGCAGCTCTAGGGTAGAAAAATCAAACTATTGATTGAATTGTGTAGCAGCTTCATAAGGCATTATTAGCAGCCTGCTGTAAGCAGGACCAAAAAGGGTAAAATCTTTTTGTTTTATTAATATTCCTGAGAGTTGGGCTTTATCAAACGTGCAGTTTGGTGAGGCCATCAGCAAAGTGATGGCATCGTCTCATTGTCGCTGATGAAGCTGGTAACACACATGTAGGTGCTTGTGTTTGTGTGAGGAGGTGGTCTAATTTATTGGGATAGAGCCCTTGTCTGGACTATGAGCTGAAATAATCTTCTGTCAATTACTTTTGAGCCCAAGTCCTCTGCTTTGATAACCAAATCCTTCCCTACTTGCTTGTTCCCCCCTTCCAGTCTCTCCTCCCACCACTTTCACACAGTGCCAGGGTAGCTTGACATGTGAAACCAGCATGACTTCAAATCAAATATTCAGGTTAACGACAAGCTGGCCTCAAATGAAACATTTGAAGAACCTCTGATGCAAATTCCCTAATGCTTAGTACAGCTCCAACAAATCTCTTCCTGAGAGAGAGTCTTCCCGAGTTCTAGCTTAAGAGACAGCTACTGAATTTATTTGACAGAATTGAAAAAAACCTGAGGCTTATATATAAATACACACATGCACATATATATTCTTTTTTGTATGTGTGTATTTATATATGCCATATATATATGTATGTGTGTGTGNACCGAAGGTCTTCATGGCACCAAAGAACACTTGAGCTCATCTCCAAACACTGTTATCCTAAGACCAGGGATCATCTCTCTGGAGACCTTTCATTCACACATCCTTGTTTATGCTTTGCTCTCCTTGCAAATGAGTCTTTAGTGAAACAGATTCCACAGATGGGGGTCTGATGGTCCTTCCCCACACTGTGCACACTCAACAACCCCCAGACACGCCCTCTCTCAAAGGTTTCATGCATGAAACCCTGAGCTGTTTCAGCAGCATAAAGTCACTGCTGGTTACTGTGTGCTTCAGAAGCACAGCTTTACTGAACACTAAATTGCTCTGGGTCCAAGGCTGTCTGTCAGCCATGGGACCACACTGACCCTCTAGACCTTCACTTTTACTCCTTCACAAATCAGCAATATCCACTGAAATACCCCTGCCTGTCCCCAAAGTTTTTTGAAAGCTGAAGAATGTGAGTAAATCCCTGCCATGACATACCTGCCTTATTGGCCAGCTTCCCTGGTGCATGCAGATCTTTTTCTCCTCATCCCACACAGCAGCAGCCTGGGATGTCCTCATCATAGGTCTCATGTTGTAACCACTTGCTCTGTTCTGAGAATGACTGCAGATTTTCTCTTCAAAGCAAAACCCCCTCCGACTCCAGCAGTGACCATTACTACAAAAGTCACCACGACCTCTTAATTCATTCAGTAGAGTCATGTCATGAAGAGACACAGTAGATTGCTTCTTATTCTCAGGCTAGTAGGCCACTGATGTCCTGAGTTATGAAGACAGATGGTATTAGTGCCAGTACTTCAAGAATATCTAGTGGAAGGGTATTCCACAGGTTAATTATACCTGTAAAGCTTTTTCCTTTACAACATTAGAGCCCAGTGAATCTGGTTTGCCTCTATAAAAGATGGTTGTCATATTACATGCAAGCCACTTCTCTAGCACAGACAGGCATTTTCTAAGATTAAGCTTTACAGGAGAAAAACAAATTATCTCAGATATACCCCTTTGTCTTAATTTCAGCTATACCAGAAGCAAATCCAGCTCTATTTAGGCCTACTTTGGGAATCTAGGGTGAGAAGGATTGATAGTGCCTTAATCCCATTGTTTTCATACTGTAATGCTCTGGAAATAAGATAGCAGAGGCACGTTAGGAAGGTGCTAGCTTCTGTATATTTATGATCCTAGGTTCAGCCCTGAAATGCAAATTTAAAAGAACTTCTCCACCACCAGGACTTTCTCTCTCTGTTATCCTGCATTTCCCACAGCCTGAAAGATGTAAGTCATTAGATAAATGCCTGCCAGTGGAATGCCGTAGCTGCAACTTAAACTATGAAGAATAAATCCATAAAAAGCCAACAAAAAATAATAATACACCTCCCCGGGAAATTTTATACTTTTCACATTTTAATGTACTAGTTCCTGATTATGAGGCATTAAAATATATGCTGCTTACTTAGCTCTGATGTAGCTCTAACTGGACTCAAACTTGAAGCTAAAATAGAACATATTTTACCAAGTGATGTAACATAAAACTCTGGTCTCTCCTCCTTACTAGGTTTCTCTAGGGCTTTCTCCAGAGAGTCCTGCTTCTTCTTTCTAACGTCAACATTTATGTCTTTGTTTATTAGTGGAATGAAGTTGTCAGTAATTCTCTTCCCACCAGCCAACCCTTGTCCCAGCTCCCTACATGCTCATCTCTCCAGCTTGGGTCGGATACAATGGGGAGTGCTCCTGCCAAAGTCATTTCAACATTAGCCGTTCGGCACACTGTGGGGTGAGAAGGTTGCTCCCAAAGCCTCATCAGCAGCCTCATGAGCCCCGGGGTCACTGCTGGGACCAGGGAATAGTGACCAAGGTTGCAGTGGTCTTGCCCAGTGGCTCTGCTTTCCAGAAGTGGGACTGCAGAGATGGAAGAGAGCTTGGCAGGCAGGTTACAGCACAGGCAGGGTGCCCTGCACACACAGATATGGATCTGACGCAGTCATGAGGTGTAAGGAGGTGTCTGATAGGATTCCCAGGACAGACAGATATTGTGTGCCTTTGCAGAGCAAACTCCTGCAGGTTTGCTTGGGCTGAGCTGTAAGGCCGTGATGCTGAAAGCAGCTTAAACACCCAAAACCCTGAGACATGAGGATGGTTCTCAAATGTGAGGACTCACTTTCTGATTCCAACACTCTAATTCACCAGTTTAATCCATGCACTGCCTGGGCACATCTTGCAGATGCTCTGTCCTTCAAAAAGGACAAAGTTTTCTTCCTGCTGATATTTTGCTCTTAAGTCACGGCTTCTGCTCTCAAGACTGCATGGATACTGAAGTCTAACTTTGAGGTCTGACAGATTTCCTTCTGTGATTTTTAGGTAAAGATCTAGCCAACTGGGGAAATCAGTGATTAATAAACTCTTGCCTAAAGTTGCAGCGGATTAGCTACTCAGCACAGTGTCCCTTGAATCTGCTCCTCTCCTCCAAGGGGATTCACTGTGTGAACGACTCTCTGCAGGTTAAGAAGTTGCTGCATGTCAGCTGATCCATAGTAACTGTCTGTCCATGGCAAATGTGAGATAATTTAAGTGAGTTTAATCCTTTTTCTTTGCCAGTCCACATGATGAGTTCGTGCAGGGTGGTTAGTACACAGTAAATTCACACCGTAATTTACTGTGTACTAATTTCCCCAAGCTTTTAATTTCACAGTGTCTCAGTTTCCTCATCTGTAAAAGAGAGATAATAAATACTTTCCTTTCTGGCAGGAGTGCTTGAGATCCTTCAGCAGTAAACGTAAGAGCAACCGATTATAAATTGTTACTTACAGAAACTTAATTTGCAGAGTAAGAAGTTGTTTGCGTCCGATCTTACATGAGACAAATAAAACCCAAAACAATGAATAACCCAGCTAATGTGAAAAATGACCTGGTTGCTGACCATAATTATATTCATATACCACTGCAATTGCAAAAAGTTTTAAAGCTTTCTGTTTCAACCCACCTGTGATTCCTTTTAACGGGAGTGAGACTAAAATGATGCATTTGCCATAAAGATGCACTCGATCGTTTTCTTTAAAAAGAAACAACATGTGTCAAGAAGGCCTAAACTTTGCATTTCTTGAGAGACCCTAAACTTTTTTCTTTTTTTTTTTTTTTCTGCATGAGTGATGCATGATCAGACCCAGAAAAGAGTGTGTTTTTTATTTCAGATTTTTCTAGACTGTAATAGCCCAAGGGTGTGTGCTATAAACTGGAGGAGTTGGAGGAGACCCATTTTTAAGAGGAACATGTTTAGGTTTCTGTTTCTGCTTGGAATGCCTGCTTTAAACTTTCCTTTTAGGGAAACGTTTCAAAACTAGTCACAGCTTCAATGATGGGTATATTTATGTGATAATCCTAGTCTCACTCTTTCTGGTACACCTGAGACATCAAGACAGGAAAATTTGCCTTTAAAAATTATTCTTCATGTTGAAGTTAATGAGAATAGTATTAAAAACCTAAAGACTGGTGAGCTCAGAAAGCAAAAAGAAAATCAGGAAGTTTTTTCATAAGCATTGATACACTGAAAATTCTGATTAACATATAAAAAGGAAACACTTGAAACTTGTATATATGGATATAAGACTCTCTTTTCCCCTCAAGTGCTAAAGAAAACTTTTAGATCTGCTCCTGCTCTACTAACAAAGCAGTTTAAAAAGTAATTTGAATTGAAAAGCTTTCTATTTCTTCTTCTTTTTAATTCTTCAGGTATTTCTAAGTGACACAAACGCAAAGAGCAGCCAAATTCAATCATCGGTTGCCTCCTTGAGAGCGTTACAACGCGGTGCAAGTCTGCTCCGCTCCGTATCGTGGTCCTTAACTGCCCTCCACTGGATGCCAGAGGCAAAGGCAGGGCTTCTTTTCAACTATAAAAACCACCGCAAGAATAAAAAGAAGGTCTGAACTTGGGGAGTACTTTGCTTGTTTTATCTGTTCTCTTTCGTTTCCGCAACACAGAACCCCCGAGGTTAGCGCGGCTGGAGTTAATAATTCTGAGAAAATACAACTGCCAAGAAAATATTTTGCACTAAATCTTGGCCAAGTGACTGTCCTTTAGCCACAGACTTACAATCCAATAATTCTTTGTAGGAATACGAAGAGAAAAAAAAAAAAAAAAAAAAGAAAGAGGAAAGGAGGGAAAGCAGAGAAGGAAAACTGTGGCTCTGGGGTAAGTAGCATGGTTTAATCCCATTTAGGACAAGTTAGGAATCTTAGAGCATGGACGCTTACACTAGCAAGCACGCAGGAATCTCTTTTAACATGCTATGTGAAAGCTGACTTCTGAAAAGCTCACTGATTTTAAAAAATAAATAAATGAAGGAAAATGTCTCTAACTGTTTCCTGCAGTAACCCTAGCAGCAGCAGAAAATAGGCTGCCTCCAGCCAAGGGTCCTGTCCATCTGCCCGACATTTTGATGCTTCAGCTGACTTGAATTAAGGGAGAATATCTTGGAAGATTTTTCTATCCATCCAGCCCAAATTTAAGAGAGTCCAGTGAATCTGTGACTTATATTGCTTAAACCCACGCAGGGAGCTCCTCGTTATGCTCTTGATGGCTTTATTAGAAACACAGTGGTGGATCTGTCAGATATAAAAACCATCCAGGGGAAAGCCATAACACCTGACCTCTGTTTGCAAGTGACAGAAATATTTGGGTGTGAGGAGAAGAAAAATGAGATTAAAAACCCAGCTGAGCGCTTTCCGCCATCCCTCGTGCCTCACGTCACCGTGCCCTTTTTCCCCCCAAAGACACACGCCTCCCATGCAACACATGTTGGAGGCAACTTTTGCTCCTTGGAAAATGGGACAACGCACTTCCTCATGCAGGCGGTTGAGGACATTTCCCTCCGATTCCTGAGGTTCAGAGCTGAAGGCTCCTGTGTTCCGTAAGGTTTAAGATCTCCGATGTCTCAGGATTTAACTTTTTGTTTCTGGTAAGGCTAAGATGCACAGCTCTTGTTTGGTTGTCGCTCTCCATCACACTCAAGGAAATCAGGGCTGGAAAGTTGGGTAGAAATACCTTTCATTGCCTTCCCTTCTGCAGAAGCCTGACTTCTGCTTTCCTAGATTTCTGCAAATGCTACAGTCCTTGCATAGACAAAATTCTGCCCACTTGGAGGTTTAGGTTGCCTGGCTAAAGACTGCAGCATTTGACCTCTGGAAGCTTGTGCTAAGTCCTTGCAGTTCTGATTTTGAGTTTAAGCTTTGGCCTGGAATAACAATGACTGTGAGAGAAGCAATAGGTTATGAGCTGGGTGAAACGATACCTGCTTCTTGCCAGAAGGACTAACTATTCAAGCAACTTCTGTCCTTATTTTCGCTTAAATAAATATATAAAGACGTTCAAGCTTCCCATCTGAGTCGCAATAATGAAAATAATGTGCACATTAATTTGTACAGGGGTCAGTGAGTCTCCCCAGCTCAACAGTTTTCAAACAGAGTGCGTAGTAAGCCCATAAAACATTTATTTTTCATAATTTATGAAGCATTACATATTGTGAGTCCACAATGCCAGCTGACGTAATATGCAATAAATTTGAAATAACAAAACATTTCTCATGTATTTTCCTCCTGATGTGACAATGTGGGACATAAATTTAAAAGGAAGTTGCCTTAGAAGACAAAAGCGAGGCAAAAGAAAAGAATGTTCTTAAATCAATAAATACTTATATTCTACCAATCATTTACTGAGCCATTCCCTCACTTGTGACTGCAGCTCTCATCTTTTTGGAGCCTCTTGCTACCTCTGCTTCAAAGCTAGAATGAAAGGCTGCTAGGGAAGGTCACTCCTGACCCTCTCCACGAGTGGAGGTTTGTCAGCAGTGACGATGGCTGTGGGTACAAGAGCTCTGCCTCTGCCTCCTCAGCAGCCAAGGCAGCTCCCAGCATAGCTGCTGCTATTCTGCCCTGGGAAAAATCTTGCAAGTAATGAAAGGTGGTGGGGCAACAAAACCAAATCAGTAGCGTGTAAGGGTAATTTTCCTTGGTAACAATTAGCATTCCCCTATTCCCAGGAAGAGTACTAGGGACAATCTTTGCACTTTTGAAGATAACTTTCTGGTGTTAACTCAGTAAGCATGCAAGCATGTAATTGCAGGATTATAATATAGAGCACATAGTGTTATGGCAAACACTAAAAACTCACCTACGTGGCTACAAATAACAGCTGATAAATTCTCATATTACAGAAGACACCTTATGGGCTGAAGGTTGAGACTTTTGGCACCTGTTAAATTGCCAAGTGACTTCTACTAAGCAGTGAGAACTTGGTGCTCAGCACTCTTTGGTTTATTTTGGTCTTATTTTGTTCATTTCAGTGCACCAAAGCAAAGTCTGCTTCGAGGAAGTGCTTCAATCCAAGGAAGGGGGAAAATGTGGAAGTTATTTGAACACATGATGCAGAACAGGAGTGAAGGGCAGAATGGAGAAAAGCAGTTCAGGAGTCTAATGTCAGTACTTTTGTTGCCCTGTGGTTTAAAAATAAATATGGAAAATATTTATATATAGTGGGGGGGGAATGCTTTGCAATGAAAGAATGAACTTTCTTTTTAAGTTCAGCTTTTCTATTGGTAGCCCTTGCTTAAATTTGACACCAGAAGCACAAATGAGAGAGGAAAAAAGATAATAATCCATATGAATCATTCCTATCAGAAAGGATGTAGAGTTTGCTGTATTGGAAGTCAGTTTTCCCAGGGAAGACAGTGTGTCCACCACTGAGCATGCAGGACATCTAAGGGCACAATAGCCAGGCTGGCCCTTTTCTGAGTGCAGGGAAACTGGTGTTACACATAAAAAACACTTGTTTCAGTGATAGCAGAAGGTTTAGGCTGATCTAGTAAGAGGAATGTGTATGGAAAAGGATGAAAAAGATGCTGGCTTATCCCAAGGGTAAAATTAAGCTTCTACACAACACATCCCAGGGTGGGGTGTCCTCAGCTGATAACTCTGCCTGTAAAATCATTCCAGGCATGTGAAGACTGTTGTCTCTGGAGGTGTTTGTGGGGGCTGCTGGACGCATGATTAATCTCCCCTTTTCCAACACTATTCATACAGCACTCTGCTGCTGATTCTAGCCTGTGCACAGAGGAATCAAGCCTCAGATATTGACTCAGCCCCACCACCAAGTTCTCCTGAATTAGCCATGGGTATGGCAGTGGGATTTAACTGTTCTTTCCTCCTTCTCTCCCAGCAGTAGATACCTTGGGCAACAAGACAAAACACTGTCAGAAGAAAAAGGCTCCTTGCCTCCTCTCTGCCCTTTAATAAAACCACAGGAGACAAGCCATATTTAATACCTACTAGAAAGATATGTACACTAAACTGATTAGATGTGGTCAGGCTGATTCCTGCTTTAACATTTAAAACACTGTCTACCCTTCTCAAGGCAGGAGGAGGATCACAAGGCAGGCAGTCTTGCTGTGAAAAGCTACTCAGAAGTGTTTATTTTTCTCGTCTCCAAAACAAGACAAATTTCTCAACTCCTTGTAGGAGTCCTGGTTGTATAACTCATAAATGGAAAGAAATGAGTGTCTTTCCTCCCCACCCCCACCCATGTCGTCTTCTCCACATACTGTTTTCTGCCTTCAGGGTATCTGTTCTATACTTCCAAAAAATCCATCTGGTTATTTTACAGTAACACAGTTACCAGAACTGTAAGATCATAGAAAACACATTTGAAAAGGACCTCCGGAGGTTTTCTAGGCCAACCTCCCGTTTCTTGAAGCTACATTAACATCAACACCAGATCAAATTGGGGATGGTTTTGTCTAGATGATCCCTGAAAGTCACCAAGGAGAGAAATCTCACCACTGCCATGAATGACACGTTCTAGTGTTTTGCACTCTAGGTAAAGAAGTTTAGTTCTAGTTTTAAACATGCGATGTGAAAATAGGCTTAAAGAGAAACACTCATCCTTAGTACCTAAACATGGTACAGCAACAGACTTGGAGGAGTGGTCTGGCAGGGCTTTTTGTCTTGCCATACTCATATCTAATGATCAGTGTTGAACACCAAGTCTTATTTAGGACCCACACTGCTCCACAGGCTAACCTCCAGTGCATTTTAATCTACAGATCCTCAATTGCTTCCTTTTTGAGAAGTGCTATGGTAATTGAATTTCTTCTCAAAGACATATACAAATAAATTATCATCATTTGAGAGTCAACTCATATTTTACATGACATATATGAGATGAAACTTCTCCTAAGCTGTTCGCTATGTCAACTAGAGGTGCTACTTCAGTTAAAAACAGCTGGTACAGCTGGGATAAACAAGGTTAGACTTGCCTCAGAAGAAGCTGTCTGCCCTGAGGGATGACTAACCAGGGCTTTTCTGTTTGAACAGTCAAGTTGCTGGGAGAGTAAAAATGGGACTAAGCATCAATATTCAAATTCCAGTTTGTACCTGTTTGAAAACCTTTACATCTTGAATTTCAGGTCAAATCGTCTTTACCTCCAGAAGTCAATACTCCCTGCAGACAAGACACCATTAGGCTAAATCCAGACTGGTGATGTCCAATCCAGCAGGAGAGCTGGGAAACAGAGGAAAAGACTGAGATTTTGATGGATACATTGACAAAGAGATACAGACCTAAGATGGGACTCCTATAAATACCATGGACACACATTACCTTTAAATCCCAGTTCAGCATCACCCACTCTAAACATACTCACCTTCACTTTGATTACACAGTGAGTTATAGCATTTTTCCAGGCTCTTCCCAAAGGCAGCTGCTGAAATCCAGACAAATGACTCTTTAGAAGTAAACCACCTCCAAAGACTTTCGCTCAGTTGACATTAGGAAGATCAGAAAATGATGCATATGAGCATATTCCTTACGGTCCTATACTTCCTTTAAAACATTTCACCTGCTTTTATTTTTTCCTTTCTTTTTTCTCAGTCATTACACAACATCTGAAAGATGAAAGAGGGAAATCATTTTGTTGCTTTAAATACTTATCTCAAGCTCTCATTTTGACTACATCAAATGCATGCACTGTGCTAAAAAAAAATGCACGAGGGAAAAAATCCCAAGGATATAGCTAAGAGATTGTGAGAAGAAAAAAAAACAGAAAACAACAACAGTAGATCATAGAAGAAGAAGTGTCTAAAAAATGAGAAACAAAAAAAAAAAATGCACAGAGCTATAGCACGGTAGAAGAAAAAATAAATATACCACATAATTTATTGCAGGAAGAGTTCTGAAGAAAATGTCTTGTGAAATAAATATAATGCTCATGAGGACAAGAGATCTCATTCATATCCAATCTGTCTTGTGTAAAGAACTAGGCAATAATGTTCAAGTAAGTGAGTCACTGCAAGATCTCCCAGTTCGGCTGAAGATTGCTCAATAGAAATAATAACAAGCCACAGAAAAAAGACAGTGTAAGTACAGGTGGGAAAGGGATACAAACTCAGAGCAATAAGTACATACAAAATATCGAGATTGCTGTACAGAGTAAAGGCATGATATGTGTCCTTCTCTGTCTTACAGTCTACTTTTCCATCAGTGCCTTTCTGTGACAGTGAAGATCTGCTGGAGTGCCCAGGCTGACAGCTTCTCTCTGTCTGTGCCTGAGACAGCACAGATGTAGACAAATTGGATACGAGTGACTTATTTATGGATCCGGAGTCAGAGCTTTCTCAGTGAGGGACCTTCGACTCCATCATCTGTTCCTCAGAGTGAGCCATGAAAGTCCAAGTCCCAAGAAATGTCAGGTACCCTTTGATGCCACCACCAACCTGCTAGCAGAGGAGCAGATGGATCTGATGCAAAACAGACCAAGCGGGTGGTAGATAAGTACTTAGGTGCTTCGCTAAATGAGAATGATGTATATTTACTGTGCAGTAGCTACCTCTAACTTAGGGATAATCTTTAGTATATGTCGACATGGTCTTCCATAGGCAGGCTGGGGGAGGTTGAAAGTATGGCCAAATAGGACTGAGGCAACCCTTTCAGTGCAAAGGCTCGTTAGCCACAAGAGAACAGCTCTCCATCTGTACAAACACATCCAAGGGAGAAACTGGCTTGGGCAACACAAGAACAACATCACCCAGAAACAAGACATTCCAAGCATGAAGTGTTTGCACAGTGGCCTGAGGTTGCCTGCAGAGCTGCCCTTGGTGAGAACTGAGGGCACGGTAATCCTGTCTGCTTGCAAAGCAACACAAAGTGTTTGGTAGTGTGGGCAGGTTCAGGCTGCCCACACGCTGGGGCTCCCGCATGGTGCCTGCAGAAGGTGTCTGGGCACTTTGTGCAGTTGGAGGGAAAAAAAAACCCCAGACATCTTCAGCAAGTGATTCATTGCTCTCTAAAATCTGAGCCTTGTAGGAGCATTTCAAAATACCCAAGTTCATTTCCTCCCAAAATACAGAAAACTTGTTTTTATTTATTTAATTCTTTTTGATACCTGTGTCTCTCCTTGCAGGTCCCTCAAAAATATTGAAGGAATAAAAGAAGATGGAATTGACTATTTTTGGTGTAAACTGTTCTGGCCATGGGCTTACAGATTTGACAGGCATGAGGTGGAGAAGGAGAGGGGATTAACAGGAAGACAAAAACGATATGCTGATCACTGCCTCTGTACAGAGCTCTTTCCAGCCCAGGATTCTAGAGCAGGAATCTCCTTGTGATTGCTGGTTTTAGCTGATACAAATTTTTGTGTAGCCAGGCTAAAATGCAATAGAAAGACTGTTGTTCTGTTCTTGCTTCCACCTCTTCCTCAGTTGCCGGACTTGATGCAGAAAGAGACTCCAACAGAATCAACGTGAAAACCATCTGTGGGGAGAAGATAGGGAGGATATAGTGGATGGGACAGGATCAAGAGAGACCAGGGCATCAGCCTGCAGCTATCTGATATCTGAGGTGAAACCATCCTCACCCTTGGCAAAGTGAAACTACAGCCTAAGTATTGTCACCCAGCTCTGGTTGTTGGATGGTCCAGCACGTCCAGGAGCTCCCAGTAGGAGGCTTGAGTTGTAAACATAAAGACTAAGAATTTCTGATAACCCAAACTGTTTTGAGAAGAAAAAAAGCTATTGATTCACATTTGGAAAAATGTCCTCCTGTCTGCACAGCTCTACATTTCTCAATTTAAATTTGGAGTTTTGGCTAGAGAGATTTTTTTTCAGGGTATGAGGTGTGGGTGGGTATTTTTTGTACAGGATAATATGTATTTAAAATGATACAGATTGTTGCTAGAGACAGAAAGATGTTACAATGTCAGAATCGTGAGGAGAACAAAACATGTATTTTAAAGACTAAGAAACAGAGAACATCACCATCACTCAAGTGACCTGATCGAGGTTAGAGCATGAGTCAGTCACAGAGGCAGGCAGGGAACTGGCTTCTGTGCTCCAAGTCTCAATGCCTGTGCCTTGGATTGAACTAGCTGTAAAAAAACTCACCAAAAAGGATCCTGGGGATGGGACAGAGAAGCAATGAGTATTCCCATTTCATAGACAAAACCATCTATGCACTGGGCTTCTGAAATGGAGTTCATGGAGCTTTCTCATTTCATAACTCTATAAGATCTCCGATCCCACGCTTCAGCCATTAGAAGTACTTCCCTTGCAGGGGATACATTGCTATTCTCTGTACACAGGCTTTAGCTGCTCTTATTCTTTTAAATTCCAAATATTAGGGGACATACCTTCCATTGGTGTATATTGTAATATCTCAGCTGAAGTTAATGGAACTATGAAAGCCTACACAATAATTAAAGAATTACCTAAAGGCATTAAACTTATCAGTCTGACTCCTGATATCATGGAATTAAACGAGAGAGAATAAGCATTTATGAGGTCTTGTTATAAAAGAGGTATTTCTGACTTCTAGTCATACCAAAAATCCCACACCACCTTACAGAAGTGACATGAATGCAGACGGAAGAGTCAAAAAAGAAAAACTCCACAGCAGAAAAGGGGAAAAAACACATAGTATTCATTTTTAACATCCTGATTTTTTTCAGACAGACTTCATGCTTTTAGAGAGCTCTGTGATGACAATACAAACAGTAGCTCATTTCTCAATCAAATTCCACCCACATCAGTGTGTCACACTTGTGCCTGATGAGCAGGAAAGGGGTGATGATGGGGTGTTATATACCCAGGGGCATACAGAGACTTAAAAATACAGGTACTGCAAGCCCCTTTTCAAGCCTTCTTGTCTCTACTCTTACCCTAGATATAGGGCTGTACCAGCAATAAAGCAGGTTACCAAGTTCTTTGTACCAATAACACAATATTTTAAAACATTAGAGGCAAAGATTTAAACACTTATTTGCTTATACTTTCTGGAATGTCTGAGATAAATCCAGGAACTGTGATGATTTCTTGTCTTGACAGTAGGTAAACTGAGGCTGGCTGACTGGATCTGCCCCCAGTCACCTTGTGCGACTGAGCTCTGAGTCTCTCTCCCCCTCTTTAGCCACTGCATCGCTCTTTTTCAAGGCATAATTACCACATCAGTAACAATGAGAAGATTTTATTTGACTGCGAGACTGCTGTAAGCGCCCAGCTTGCAGGTTACATCTCACCTGCAGGAATGCAGAGGCTATACGAACATTTGATTTCATGATTCATTTGAGGCAATACAAAACGCCGCTTTGAAGCACCCCCTCCTTCCCCCTTCCCATCCGATGGCTGCACAGTGAGTGGAATTATACTCAGCATGTCACACTCCAGCGGGCAGAGATGGTTTGTAAAAGCTGATCAACCTTGTTAGGGTTTGCAACTTTGTATGAACTTCAGTGATGAATATTGCGTTCGTGAAATGCCAAATACTGCTGGAATGTTGGCGTGAGCACGACAGAGATTACAGCTAATGTGGGAGCTTGTAGGTACACTGTGCAGTAAATTACAGGCAGGATATGCATCCACTTTCTGTGAAAAATGTCGGGGTTTGAGCCAAGGTTATTTCCTATAGCACAGTACACAGGGATCCAATAGATATAATGACTTGGTCTTAAATTAACGAAGTGAGAAGAGTGTGATGAGGATCCTGAATGTCTATGGAGGGAAGTGAATGTCAATATTCCTTCCTTCACCTGTTTTACCTGCTCTGGTGAGGATTACATGTTTATGGCTACACACAGCCAATGACTAGTGACTAGAGAAACTCCTTTTCCCTTGATTTTAACAAAGAGATGACAATACCAGTTACTAGCAAACTTTCAAATTGTCTTCCTTTCTTTTTCTTTCTCTTTTTTTTTTTCCCAACTGATCAAAAGGAATATCAGAATGATGTCCTGCACATAGATGAAAGCAAAGTTTGATGTTCTGAAGTGCTAAACTTCTCCAATTTGACCTGCATGATTGAGATGAAGGAGATTTTTGTCTTTAGTAATTAACATGACGAGTAACTGTGAATGGGAACTTGCTGTTCTGAATGACAGCGTTGTCTTCTGCTTCAGAGTGAGAAACCCAGGACCAGGATCCTGGGGATCTATCCCTTGCTTCTGTCTGACTTTTAACAGGTTTGAAAATCTGTCTCTCACCTGATGGAGACAAGAATGAAGGCTAGTCTCCTGCAAGAGCACAGCACCTTGGAATGAATGCTTGCTACATCCTATAAGATATTGGGGGTGGGGGGGGGGGGGGAAAGAGATGATTGCCTAAGAAAAATACAGTCACTGGTGGCTAGATTAAAGGTATTTCATGAGCATTGCCTTTCATGCTGACAACAGTTCTGCTATAATCATTCCCAGCATACTACTCTGCCTCTGTCGGTATTCATCTGTTGCCAATTGCCTTGTAGTTACTTTGTGAGCATGTTAGTTGGGGACTCTTCTTTTGTTCTTTGTTTTTACAGCCCTCAAACACAAGGGATTCTATGATTGGGATCCTGAACGCTTTGAGGCACCTAATAAATAATTGTTAGCATTCAAATACCCAAACTATGCTTTGCAGTAATGGGAAGCCTGCATAGCAAGAAGGTAACTGACATTAGCTAATTGCTATTGAGTGGCTTTCATGCAATAGACCACAGAGGTTTTGCTTTGTTTTCTTGTGGCTTGTTTTTTGTTGGGTTTTTTATGTTGTTGTTGTTGTTTTTTAATTACAGAATGGAAATGCATTGCATTGATAGTGGATGCATCCTAAATCTTACCAAGCCAGAGAAATATGGGTTAAGCTGTATTATCAGTGTGCAGGGGGACTTGTACTGCTCTCTGTGCTGTATCCATCCAGTGCAAGGCATTTGTATCTTCAGATATATCATTTTGGCTTTGCTTGCCAGATCAGTGTTATCTACAGGAGATATTCTGCATGAACACAGCAGTCCCCACCTCATTCATCTTCCCTTTCTGCTGGCTCGTGCCTGGTGGAAAGCGAGCAGCTCCTGAAATCCTGCCCCAAGTTGCTGGTAGCAACGTCATCTGCATAACTGTGTAGGATGAGAGCAGAATCCTCCTTGCCCTTCCCCAATTAAATCTTCATCACCAGTACCAAGATAACAATGCCATAGAAAAGCACTAGAAGCTGTTCTCACTGGTAACCGACGTGACCTCAGAGCTCAAAAAAACCAGTGCCCTGTTCTTCTCCTGCTATTCCCCTATAGCTTCACCCACGGCGCCCATCAAACAATCAGTCACAAACCCCATCTGTCAACATAGGGTCTGCAGTTCACGGAATCTGCCCAACTGTGGTGTTGTATTACTGAGACTCTCTGTAAACAGAGGTACTTTGAATGACTTGTCATCTCTTACAAATTGCATGGGGAGAGTGAAGGCTACAGGACTGAGTGACATAATTGTAAGACAAAAATTACAAAGGCTCTTCTTTCACTTACCCTGGCAGTTTTAGAACTAAGCTGGTCTTTCACACACAGAGCCAGGGCCAATCAAAGCTGCCTTGTAAAGTTTTTTTTTTCTTACTGATTTGCTAGACATCCTTAAAGCTAATTCATGCATCACAGTCCTGAATATTGTGATGTCCAAATAGCCCCCCTCAATGGAAGTTGCTGACCTTGAAATATAGTGTGAATTCTGACAAAATATAAACTCTTAACATTATATTTGAGATGGGGGGGAGGGGAGTATTTTGTGTTTATATCTTCTCACTTATGTTTCCTCCAGACCTTTTTCCATCTCATCTGTTAAACAAAATCAACAGTACCTTGGGGCTCACATGTCTGAAGATCTTGGGGAAAATCTCCACTTTCACTTCACAGTCTAGCCAGTCACATACTCTTGAAGTAGCTCTTCAGTATCTCAGTCTTGTCCCTGGGAAGCAAAGGTCACTGTTAGACTAAGCATCCAAATGTCAAACAAAGGGACCACATTTGTTTAATGGAGTATGGAGTCCAGAGAGATATTTGAGATCTAATGATACTTCCAATGGGTCGTATGTTCCATGTACTTGTCATGTTTTCCATTCAAACTACACAGAGTCTAGCTAGATGCCACTGTAGTGGGTGGCTGATAGCTGTGTGCAACAGATAATAAAAGAAAGCAGAGCCCAGTGATGTTACAAAAAATTATGGTGGCTTCAATGGCGCTTTTTATGTCTTCATATGTAATGCTGTAATGTTTTTCACTCACATGAAAAAGATATGAGACTTTTGTAAAGTAGAAGTCAGCACCACCAAGGGCTTAATTATATAATGAAACATTCTCAAAGCCCTCACATTAGCTCACTGATGCTTAGTGGAAAAGGCATTACCTAGCAACAGTCACTAACAAATCACAGGAAAAGTAATAGAGATTATATGCTACATCACTCTATAAAGTCAAAATTGGTAGCAAGATGTGCTTGCCCTTTCATTTCATGTGGAAAAATCCATTGTTTACAGGTGTGAGGGTGTAAGGGATGCACTTCGGGGAAAAATAGGCCCATTGATCCTTTACTAAAAAGTGATCTTTAAAAGAAGTCCAAAGATAGAGTGAGACATGCTAATCTGGCCATAGGTAGCAGTCTATAGCATAAGAACAAGAAAAAAATATCTCTTTTTTCTCCTCAAAGAAACCTCCCTTCATATGTTATTCATTCTCAAGCATTTACTCAGAGGGATGAACCCATTTCTAGGGGCAGACTGGGAGATCACCAACACTAATATCCTGCGTGTGACTCTGATCAGTTACTCACATCGAGGAGTTCAGAAGTATCTTCAGCACAAAGCTTTGGTGGGTGTTGCCTCTGTATTTTGTTTCCACCTTAGTTCTTTGCATTAGTGGCAAAAAAAAACCTCTCAGAAACTGCAGTTTCTAGGACCACATCAGTATTTAAGAGACAGAGTTATTAGAAGCAGCCCCACGTTGCAAATGCAGCTAGCAAAGAGATAGATGGGTTTTATTCCGAATTATGCTTTGTTAACAAGTTGTTAACTAAGTTCTCACTCCAGAATATTTAGAGCCAGCTAAATAATATGTGTCAAATCATTGATCTGACAAGTTTCACAACTTTTTTTTTTCCACTTTAAATTTCAAATATCTATTCAAAAAATAGCATGTTCAGTTTTTTCGCTTAGTTTTAATTACTGGCGACAGCAGGGGAGGAAGAAAGAACAAAGCTGAATGCACAGATCCCAGGGGGAGTTTGCCATCTTTGACCATTAGGGAAAAAAGAGAAAAAAACCCATCATCTTTCCACTTGAAAACTGAGCACAGAGGTCCTGGGAAGAGAAGAAATGTGGAGTCGTCCAAGTGGAGAAATCTTCCTTTGTTGTCTCTCTGGTGATCACACCTGTAGCTGTGGCATAAAACCCTGCACAACGGGATTATTACACTGAGACAGAAGTTCTGCAAGGGTGCAATGTTTGCTGGGTTGGGTGTAACATGGCTGGTGACACATACTGGTGACAAAGGAAAAAGCTACAGCATAGAGTTGCTCCCTTTATATAGGAAACTGTTCAGAGACAGGTGGCTTAAATGTATAGGAATGTGATTTTGAAGGATGAGACTTTTTCGTTACAATCCAGTAAGATTTGTATTAAAATATAATGAAAATGTTTCTGGTTTCCCTGTGCAATACTCAAGCAGTCTGCTGTAGCTCAAAACTGGCATGTGTGAAGAGATTCCCCCCAGTTCTCCCCATCTCCCCTTGTCTCACTCAGCAGCCCCAAACTCTGATGATGTTGTTAAAAGCCAAATCTGTCAGACTGCACTTGGGATTATGTTTTAGGAGTCCTCCTGTATCATGGATGGAGTAGCAAGAGGTGGACCTGAGAAATAAAGGTGAAATTTCTAAGTGAAATATCTTAATCTAGCTTGCTTAATACATCAGATAACCCCAAGGTATACATACACCTTTAGCAGGTCCAGTTATAGTGAAGTTTAGGTAAAGCCATGAGTTTCCATTAGGAAAGTCTTGTGCTCTGTGACAATCTTCTTTCCCTTTTTGGAGATCTCAGACTGAACAAGGCTGCTGTGAATAAGATGCTGCTCAGTGTGTGTTCAAGCAGCACAACTGGATTCCTAGCAGCTCGCTAGTAATTATCAGGTATACACGAAAGAGCCAATCAAGCACCCAAAAGGACAGGCTGCCCTCAGCTTCCCCCGGGTGCAGCTGGCTCCTTATTTCAAGCACAATCTTAAATTACAAGGAAAAAGGATTTGCTGCAGAAGCAATGTTGTTTGGTATCAAAAAAGATTCCTCCTTCCTTCTGCCACCTCCCCCCATCTGCTTTTCATGTTTTATACAAAACTTGCTGCTCTGAACACTCCTGGATTTTCTCCCCTTCTAATAATAAAGAAGTGAATCTGATGTCTCCCACTGATGGCTTTCTAACCTTCAAAAGCATGTGTTTATCATGAGTTTCAGCTACCCAAAATAGTTTTGACCTGAGGTTACAATGCAGGCTCAGACTGCTTCGAAGCAGGTTAAATGGATGATAAGCAAACATTTCATTACAGACCCTCAGTTGTTGTAAAGATGTGCAAATCCCTAAGAAAGATTTTCAGCATATCCTCCAGAGCAGCATGATGCTTTGGACCTGGGAGGTTCACTCAATCAGAGCCCTGCTGTCACTTTGCAAATATCTTCGCTGACTGTGCCCTGCATCATCACTTTGTGAGGCTCTGGGTGAGCTGCTGGGCTGGAGAGAGATTCCTCCCACCTGATGCACTGTGAAGGCTGAGATTTTTAATTCTTAATTGAAAACACTCACCTTTTTGCTGCCCTGCCCCTTCTCTGGTTTCTACCTGAGCAGAGGAGTGTGGAGAGCTGCTGAGGAGGGGTTAGGCAGCCCTGGGGGAGATCAGTCCTCTTCCCAGCCCACTGCATCATGAATGTTGTGGAGCCACACACATACAGCAGTCAGCAGTTTCAAACCTCCTGACAGCTATACCCCAAGAGTATTTTGAGCAGCACCATGCCAAGTTCACTGATTTATTACTGGGCTACCTGCACCTTGAGTACAAATGGTCCAGGAAGGATTATTACACAGCCTGGACACACCAAGGCGAGGAGCAAATACGTACTTCTATGAAAGCAATGCTCATTTTGTATCTTCCTTAAATAGACAAACCAATGACAGTCCTACAGTCCTAGCCTAGTGGCTACACATCCCCATCCCAGATAGGCACATATACAAAGTACCAGGTACTTTGTTTCTCTCAGCTTCTCTTCTACACCTACCCATCAGAAATGTTCTCAGAGTAAGAGGTTGAGCTGATTAATGATGGAGAAGCACGCAGCCTGAGAATTCACAGTGTGAGTCTGAGATGGGCACCTCCCATGATTGGTTCCAGCAGAACAGGAGACTGATGAGTGCAGTCCATGGTATGCTTGGTCCTATGCTCACTGAGGCCTCCTCCAGCTGCATCCCATCTCCACTCAAGTCAGGAGAAGATGCTGCATTAGGCCAGCACCTAAGGGAGTTGTGTAGGTTTGGCTTCATGTTGCCAGCTCAACAGAGAGATAGACTGGGTCTTTCCTTCCCTCAATGATATTAAAGTTGCTGCCTGAAGATGTTAACATTTCTTCTGGAATAAAGAGAACAGCATGAAGATTTTCTTTCCTTCTCCAAGTCAGCTGGCAATTTAAGGACCTGTAGCTTTATCTTCCAGGTATGTTATTCAGCCCATGGGTAGTTGTTGTCAGACAAGTCTCAAGTAAATGCATGAAGAATATTGCTTTGCTGTCAATGAAGTTTCCCAAATCCCCAATTGCAGCCTAACAGCATCAAGGCAAACAATTCTGTTCTGGAGCTACATGAATGACGTGCTGATACAGCTGTGTCATCTTGCTTAGTTTTATCTGTCCTCAACAGTCACTGGCCTCCACAATTCATCAGCTCAAGCAATTCCTGGCATAGGCCTATACATAACAGTGTCAAGCACAGCCCTTTATTTCTACGGTGACACTGGGATCAGGATGGATTTACCTATTTTTTAAAGAGAAAAGTACAGAGGAATACGTCCAATTATGCTTTGCTAAGTATGAAATGTCCTTCTATTTAGCAAATGCTTGGACCCTACTTTGACCTAACACTGAGTGTTTCAAGTAAACTGCCAGCAGCCCCGTCAAACTGTTGTGGGTAATTTGGAGTATGAAATGTGTTAAATTATTCAAAGAGCTGAATAAGCATAAACAGGCAGTACAACAGGAGAGATATGCATACCCAGTGATGCTGGTGTGACATTTAATACATCATATTAGCAGTCTTGTTAGTACAAAGAGCTGGATGCCTAGCACAGCAGCCTGCAAATTCATGGGCAGAACACAATGTAGCTGCATTTTGCCCCCCCATGTAGCTTCCCTCCAACTGTTTCCCTTTGCAAAACTAGATATGGCTCACCTATAACCAAAGGTGAAAGTTGAGAAAGAAAATTTGATTCCTCCCTGAAATGCAAAGTGCATGAGGTCAGTCTCACCCACCTTTGCTTCATGCTGGCATCAATCATCCTGCTGATAGCAACTGTCTGATTTAAACAAACGGCGTAAAGGGAATCAGAGTCAGGCTCAAAACTGTCTGACACTGGAAAGTGGACTCCTAGACAGACAGACTGGGAAGAAATAGAGCTAACATGGCAGAGAACTCATGCAGGATCATAACACATGTCTAGTTCAGAAATACATATAAACCCCTGTGTCCTAGTAAAAGCTGACACTAATTCAAGACAAAACCTTGCATTTTACCTACTGTGGAAACAATCCATTATTTCTTAGCCTTTAAAACAAAGAGTGGTTTCAGATTATGGAGTATTTCTGAGTTCTCAAGGGATTACACTTCAGGGGATGAATGAGATGCTTCTGCAGTCAGGGTTTCGTGATGGTGAGCAGCAAGGGGGAGGTGAATCTACTTTGAAAGCTTTTTCCTATTCTTGGGGAAAGAAAAAAAAAAATCAGCCTGTAGTGTGGATAAGTTTGGGCCTGGCAACCCAATCTTTATTGCTTGGTTTGTCAATGGAAATAAAAATAAAACTTAAAAAAAAAATCCATACAGCCAACTCATAACAAATAAATGGAATGATCTCTCCTGAGAGTGAATGGAAGCCCAAGCGATGGAGTTAAAGTAGCCTGGACAAAGCACTCATGGATGTGAAAATACTGTCAGCAGCATGCCTGGATCAGCGAGGGACAGACTAGCTGACCTAAAAGGCTTTTCCTTGTCTCTTTATTTTTCCTCTTCTTCTTTTTCCCTCCCTATAGCTTTAAGTAAGCAGGTGTAGGGGGATAGGGTTACCTTGTGCCAGGGGAAGTCTGATATTAAGTGGTTCTGAAGCTAACTTGTTGGCTGCTATACTCCCTTACCTTAAAGTCACCATTTTCTTTCTGTAGTCTTGCCTTTTTTTTTTGTTTGTTTAGTATAACAAGTTGCTTTCTTCTAACATTCTCGTAGGAGGTTAGAAGAGACATTAGTACATTTTACCCATTTCCATGAGACAAGTGCATTGCATAGTGTCTCTTGCCTCTCCTTTTTCTTGCATCTCAACTCCATTTAGAGATAACATGGGATTGATGCATTTAACTCCATGAAAAATGTTTGGTAACCACAAGCACTTTGTGACAGTATAAGGACTATAGCTCAGTTTTCAGATGGCGAATGGGAACAAGACAGATATTGGGGTGCATGATCAGAGATGGGCACCGGAGCTGGTCTGGAGCCAGCTGATGAGGAGTAGCTGAGGGAGCTGGGAATATCTACAACTACTGGAAAGGAGGTTGTAGGGAGGTGGGAGTCAGTCTCTTTTCACAAGTAAATGGGTGATAGGACAATAGGAAAAGAGCTCAAGTTGTGCCAGAGGAGGTTTAGATTGGAGATGAAGAGAAACTTTTTGCCTGAGAGGGTTGTTAGACACTGTCTCAGGCTGCCCAGGGAAGTGGTGGAGTCCCCGTCCCTGGAGATATCGCAAAGCCATGTAGCTGAGGTGCTGAGGGACATGGTTTAGTGATGGGCTTGGCAGTGTGAGGTTACTGGTTGGACTTAAAGGTCTTTTCCAACTGAAATGATTCTCTGATTCCCTGATACTCAACTTGTAATACAGGCACTTGGGAAATCTCCATTTGAATTTGTGATCCAATTTTTGTTCCTTTTGGAATGAACTATGGAAAAAAAAAGTTGAATGTCAACTCGCCAAAAACATAACCTCTGCCGACAACCACAATGGAGATGGACAAACGTTGTGCAGGGAAAAGTCAGTTCAAATTTAAAGCTTAATATAAATTTGGGTTCTGCAGATAATTTAAGACATACATCTTCCCAGGGAAATAGCCAACTTATATCAATTATTTAGGAGTGTTTGTGGGAAGATGGCTTAAACTCATAACAAGAATATCAGTTCCAGAAATGCAAATATAAACATCAAGTCCATTTAGCCAGGGAACAAAAAACAAACCACATGACCTTTCCATCCAAATTAAACTAGATAGGCAACATCCAGAACTGCCTGCAGAAATTAGGTGATAATAGTTTGAAATTATGAGTTGATACAAAGAACTTTTTGTGTTCTCATAAATGTCTCAACAACAGAAAGGGAAAAAAACACCTCTGTTCTCCATTTCCTCAGAAATATTCTCCCAGATAACCACAGCATCCACATCAGATCCATGGCATCAACTACTGGCCTCTATTGAGTAGCTCGTAAGATGCTGCACTACTTACTGATATAGATGCAGTTGTGCCATAGGCAAAGAGGTTTAGGGAAAGACTGGGAAAGGCAGTGAGACCACTGAGGACAAGCTGACATCACTTGGGATTGAAGCTAAACTACAAGACTCATCCACTTCCCTCAGCAATAAAAAGAAATGCTATTAACTTCCATCACAATTGAATTCACATTCAACTCTGCCACAACAGCCACCTCTTATTAGAGAGAGGGCACATCAGGAGCATACACTTGATCTCTATTCCAAACTTTACATGGCACCAGTTGACAAGCTCAGGTAGTGCAACAGACTCAACAGGCTTGTGAGATCCTGGGAATTACTTCAAAAAGATTCGAGAACATTTTTAAGAATCTGTCTGTACACAAAGGCTGACTCCCTTTTCCTGGCTTTAGATGCAACAAGTATATTGCACTAAATGCAGAGGAGTTATTTAAAAAAATAAAATAAAGAACTTTTAAACATTTTAAACTACCAGCTAAGCCAGATCAACTAATAAAAGCCACAGCTGTCAAGATTGCAAAACTTCTTCAGCAGAGAAAAATAACTTTCATGATGGCTGCTACGGTTTAAAGCAGAAGATTAGGAAGGGTCAGAAGAAAGTTCTTTGAAGTGCCTTCATCCTTCAAGGAATGCAACTGCTGTCACTTTCTTTACTGATGTTCACTCTCACAACTATTCTGTAAAAATGTTAAATATTACAATGTTGAAGCCTATTGCATCTGGCCTCACTGTAGCTCTATCATAGCTCTACTTAGTGGGCTCTACAGGTCTGTAGGACTTTTTGGGGGGTTGATTTTCTTCTTTTTTGGGGAGGTAGGGGTGGTGCATGTGTTATTTCTTTTAAAAGTTCTTGGTTTTTCTAAGAAATGCCCCCCCTCCACTTTTTTAATAGAAATCAAACTAATTGTGATATTCTTGAGCAATCTACAAAGGGAAGTCTCACAGCTAAAAATTGTGTTTACTGTCTCTTTTCTTTCTGTTTTCCTCATATAGCAGGCTTTATACAGTTAGTTTCTTTGCCACAGTCAAGATGCACTTACTGGTTTCTTTAATTTACCGATAGCTGATCTCAGTAATGACTGTGTATATACTTCATCTTGACTAGAAGAGCACAAGAGCAAGAGCTAGACAAAAATTATTGAAAGCTTTCATAACAGCATTTGTTGAACAAGCTTCAAAGAAGCCTTCTTTTGCACTTTTCCCGTATTTAATGAAGACAATTTCATAGTTGAGCTGTCCTCAAGAACTTTCAGTTTTGTTTTCTTCTTCTCAACCTCTTTTCTTGTTCCCCATCAGTGAATAGATCCAATAGCAGTAGAAATCTAAAAATAATTATTGTGCCCTTTCAATGGTGTTTAATGATACTGAAGCCTGAACGTGGCATTAGGCAACACAATGTAAATAAACCTCTCATTTCATACAATAATTCAGATTCTATGGGTCATTCCTGGGAAAGCTGTACACATGTCTGTGCAAGTTTTCCATAGGAGCATACAGAGTTGTTATCATTTGTCAGAACTTGCTCCTTTTAGTCCTAGAACTGTCATTGTCAAACAATTCCTGTCTTATTGACTGAGGGGTAGCACGAATCCATACTGAAAGCTCTCCAGGGGCTTTAAAACGTTTTTGTCTCTGTAACAGCACATTTATCTGGCCTGCAATGGTCTGCTTACTTAAAAACACTAACTGGTAGAGATAAGGCTTCTAGTTTCTTACCTGGAGGGCAGTGGTTAGGCAGTTCATAGGCAAGATGACCTCAGGATTACTGCCAACTTTATCTTCTTATTCTGGGTGTTCACATAAATGTCTGAAGTTGAACACATCATATTAGCAGCCACTAGAAATGCTGGACATGCTACTCATTCACCTCCTTCACAGGAATGGAGTGGAAAGCAATGGGAATGCATTCAGTGCTTTCAGTAGGTGCCAAGGGGAATGAGAACAAGGTGAACAATTCACAGTAACTTCATTAATGGATTTTAGTGCACAAAATCAGTTTGCTTCCAAGAATGAAGAACTGAACGTCTGATTCCACGAGTACTATGCAGAAAGAGAGTCTAGCTCAGCTGAAAGTTTTCTTGATCATTGTAAAGATATTTCATATAGGCTATATAGATTATTTAGGAGTTTTCATAAAAGCAAATCAACTGCCATATCTGTGTAGAGTCTGTTGATTCTTCATTGTTCTTTTGTCTATTAGTCCCACTTGCCATGGTAGTGTGGCTGTCTCAGATCATTTCTACATTCAACAGAAAATTGGTGGATGTGAATATGGGGAAAAAAACCCCACCATACTATCAGGACAATCAGGGCAAACTGGGACCCCTGAATCCAGCAGCTGGAGAACTCTGCATTGCTGCCAAGCCTAAGCCACAGTTACATTTTTCTCTGAGAGAATCTGGCCTGGATATCACAACTTCAGCAGCATCACATCAAAAATAAATGAACATAAGGTGACATAGTCTCATGCCTGGCTATAAGGAAGGGTAGATCTGACCATCAGATGCAGATTTTGTGATTTTGACTCCAGAGACTTTGATTAACCCCTGCTCCAACCGTAAATGATAGCTAACCTACAAAAAACCCCCACATATACCCTGAAATAATCGTGGTATACCAAGCTCTGCTTTGCTAATCAAAATAAACCAATAAACTAAGCACCTGGGGTTAGGTTGGAAAATTCACAGCAGGCAGGTGAATATGGCATATGCTTGACATTTTTTCCCATTCCTTCTCCACTACATTGATGAAGATTCTCCATTCTATCAAAGGAAGATATTGCAAATCAAATATCCAAACTTTCCACCATGCCAGCAATTGTTTTAAGCCTGCTTCTTGTGCCTTTTATCTCCCTTACAAATCTTGAAGGGAATAGGATTCATCATTACACAAATGGCCTTTATTTCTGGCTGTTGAAAACCTGATGATGAGCAACATTTCCAAGGAAGAAAAAGCAGTCAATTTCCGAAGCATGTGCAGAGTTAATGTCTGCAGTAATTGCGACTAAGTACGGTAGAGCAGAGATGCACTGCCAGCTGGAGCCAGGGATTAAAAAGGAAACATCTGTGCTGAGATTATAGGAACAGAGGAAGCTGTGGAAAGGAAGGAAGCAAGAATGCCCATGTAGGTCCACCTACCTCATTTGAACTTCTCCTTTTCCCTGTGGTTTTGTTTTCCTCTAACTAAATTTTGTGTATTTCTCATCCTGAGTGCAAAGCAAAGTCTGTCTGGTTTCTCTGCCAACTGACCTCTCTCTTCGACTAACCCCATGACCAAAATGAACTCTAAAGCAGTGGGATTTAGGCACTTTCTTAAAATTGAGCAGGCTTTTAAGTGATTTGCTGAGCAAGGATACCTCTGAACATAATGACTTGAGACTTTGGGCCTCAACCAACAAGCTACTTACAGTGAGTCTAACTGTAGGTAGACGAGAAATTCCTTTATCCTCAATGGGAATAGACACAACTTGAATTTGCACTTATTTAATTATTCAGTTAGACTAGAGGCTAAAGGAACAGGAAGATTGCAGTCCAACAGTGCAGTACTACCCATTGTATCAGAACCTGAATGCATTATCATACATATTGAATACAGACTGTACTCTTCATTCTGCATTCAATAAAACATACTAAATGTAATGAAAATTGCTTCTTTCTTTCAAGTAGCAGAATCTTAAAATCTGGCCTTCCTTTAGGAATCTGTTGTCCTTCATTGCAGGTGAAATAATGAAAGTCACAGGAGATGGATTCTAGTAAAAGAATAAAAATTCTGGTGGCTAAGTAATGTAGTAAGGAGGAAGAGACATGCAACTTTGAAAAGATAGCTAGCAAAAGTTTATATACATGCTACCATTCTATGATTCTATGCATGCACAAATTTAGCTAGTCAGCTTAAATTCTAACGAAAAATTGTGTGTTGCTTTTATCCTTCCCAGTACTGAAGATTTACAAGTTTGTGTGAGATTTGCAGAAATTGCCTGTTGTACAGGACAGGTCAAAAAGAGATTAGAGAGCTCTTTGCATTTGCAATATCTTTTTTTCTTTCTTTTTCTACTCCAATTGCCTCTGAACTCCTGCTCCTCGGGAGCTCTGGTGAGGTGAAAACGCAGGGATGAAGGAATTGAAGGTGGGGAGAAGGAGGGAGGAGAGGAGAGAGAAAAGCTAGAAGGGAATTACTCCTTTCAAAAATAAATCAATCAATAGAAGAAGCACAGAAGTATTACTGTAAAAGAAGAAAAAAAATAATTCCCAGAGCCAGCACACACACTCCATTTCTACTAATTGGGTTGTGATGTGTTTGCCTTTAATATGTGCAGCCAGCCCCTATGCCCTGCCTTGTGCACATGTCATGTCCTTTTAACATCAGCAGCCACTGGCCTGATTCTCAGTCCTTGATAACATGTTCCCAAGTAGTATCTTGTAACGAGGGGGAACAGAGAGGGAGAGGTGAGGGGGGGAAGAGCGACCAATGCCGGCACAAGCCATCAGTGGCTGAAATGCTACAGACAATTCTCTTCTAATCTCCGACCCTTTCATTTTATTTCAATTCTTTGCTTTTTGTTGATATGTCAATGAGAGGCTACATCAGCCATAAAACAAAAGGATGGATTCAAAGCAGGATTTTCCCCTAATCCCCTCTTCTCCTTTCTCTCTCACCTTGCTTCCAGCAGATTTTCAGTATTGTTAGTTTCTCTGACTGTGTGCAGTTTTTTGTTCTTGTTTAGAGAGGGAAGAGCTGTCAGGCACCAGTAAAAACTTCCATGGGTTCAAACCAGAGAATTTTGAAATGCTGCAATAGCATTGATCAAATGCTAAAAGAAGATAGTGAGGTGAGAAAAGACTGGATCAGCAAGGAGAGGACAGGTGCCAGCTCCATCCTTTCTCATACTGAGTTCCCATTTGCTACGAGAGTTTTAAACTATTTTATCTATTTATTTTAAGTATTTTTTAAAAAAATAACTTGCATTTACCTCCCCAGGAGGGCAATGCATTCTGCATCCTCTGTGTTACGTGTCTGCCAGAAATTCTTCTGTCTGCAAAGAAATTTTGAGCTGCATTTCCATAATATTTTCTTTACTCTTCATTCCCTGTCTCTCTAAGAAGCAATATAACAAGGTTTAGATGCAAGAAGTATTTTGACATCTACTTGAGGAGAGAATCCAGTTACCTTTTCAACTCTGCTGCTTGTTAGGGCAATTATCCAAACAGAATGATTAAAAGAAAAGGTTTTTGAAAACTACTCATTTACAACATCATTAAAAATTAAATACACTTGACTAATACCTACCTGCTTTTTTTAAGTGTCTAGATACTTCTGCATAGGTTAAATGTAAAATTAAAACCTACTCTGACTTCTTGAGTGGCATAAGAGCAGAAATCGGACAAGACCCAGACACCATGGAACAGACTATGCACTTATTCTGGAGCCACATCTGAATGCCTGATCATTTTGACTGGGTTTTTTTTTTCCATTTGATTTGTAGAAAGAGAGCACTGAAGTTTGACTGGGATACATCAGACCACAAATTACACTGGACTTTGAGGTCTCACTGGTTGACTCTCCAGGGTTCATTTGAACTAAGTGCTCATTGAGTTTGCTCAATGGAACCTTCTCCTAAATGTAGTTTCTTATGGGGTTCCTGGTGTGTCCATATTGCTGTGAATAAGAGATACCTTCTGGTTCAGTGAAGATACAAGTTTGCCTGCAAAGTTACTCAGTCAACATCTCCAATGTTTACTTTCTGCCTTAAAGTGAATGTGAAGAGTTGCTGGACTTTGATATGCCAGAACCGTTGAACTCATCTACAGTGACTTTTCTTGAAAAAATGACAATCTGAGTGATGTTTTGCTTAGAGATCAGTCCTTAGAATATCCTGAAAAACAGTTAATAAAAGCACAATTTCATCCAAAAGGGACAAAAAGGAAGATCAAGTGCACAAATCCAAACTAGAAAAGTGAGCCTGTGATCTTCCTTGTTTAACTCATAAAAAGAATCAAACTCTGTATATTCCACCTCCTTTAAAGAGTCTTCATGGTACTTTTCTTTGTAACACTGAGGATGGTGGGGGAGTTACATTTATAAGGATCAGTCTACTTTTTCTGGTTTGTGTTCTAAAGGATCCCAGATAAACAACTAGGTGGCAGATACCTTCCCTTAACATGTCACATTGTGTTGCTGGTTGAAGACAATGCTGCAAAAACAGCAGCTTTAAAGTTGTGTAAAGAGACATTCTATGGTTGTCCCTATAAATATGAGTCTGGTATTTTAGTTTTTATCACTTTACACAGATGTACCATTTGGAGTTGTTTTTAAGCTGTTCTGACCATCTCTGTGGGCAAGACAAGGTAATCCAAAGCTTGCAAGTAATGACAGACACTACAGAGAGTAAAAGTGTGCCAGCATAGACCATTTCAAAGAAAATCCAAAAATGTAAACTTATAAATATCCTTGGGAGGAGAAAAACATGCTCCTACACGGGAGCTGAGCACTCAACTCGCTTTCCTCAAGGAAATAGTAACAGCAATAAAAATATCAAACCACTGGGAACTACTGAAGAAAAAAAAAAATCTAAATCCTTAAAACAGTGACGATTCAGTCTGATGCAGCTTGAGACATCAATTAGGTCCACCTTTGACCTGTGTTTGATTGGCAGAAGTGCACATTCTGAACTCTTAAACCTCTCCTGTATTCTAATTGGGTGGCGCACACGCAATTTCTGCTACAGCAGGTTTAAGTGGCATTGGCACAAGCTGCTGGTAATCGCTGTACCTGCAAGCTGAGCCTTTGCCATGCCATGCACTAGTCAGACATGCAGCTACCAGCATTCTACTGCGAGTGAAGCCCTGTAAATGTAGCAGCTTAGCAAGGGAATAGTTTCCCTTTTATCTCTTATTAAAGGGGATCAGGTGTTTGCCCATGAGAACTGCACTCTAAGCTACATGCGTGGTTTGGCTTTTTTTTCTTTCCCCTGGAATATGCCCATAAACTAGAGATATGTCTGTTTAAATAAGCATAAAATTATGGGTATCCTGCAGCAAAATGAGACAGCAGCGTTCAGGAGTAACATGGGTGAAAAAGCCCATTCTTTTCTGTGACTTTGATGGTGAACTTTGAGCCTATGGAGAATTTTCAAGGACACAGAAGAAGAGTTCCTACAGTTGGCAAAGCCTTTTTAAAATAACCTTTTTGATGTATTTGATCAGAAAGCAATGGTATAAGTGATGTGATTTGTATTTGCATGAACATATAACCTCGCCAGTATGCTGGCAGCTTGCTATCTTAAGAAGCAGCATGTCTCCCCAGGTTTGACAGTACACCCTGTACTTTTCCAGATGACAAAGAGGACTTGGCTATTCTCTGAGTTGAGACCGAACAGCGTTATTAGTTGCACTGACTGCAGGATTCTCCTGTTCTCAAGTCTTCCTATTTTAAAGCCTTTCATTTCCCCAGGCAGCTGCAAGGTGTCCCTTCAAGGATTTTGCTTTTTTGATTTATACTTTTATACTCTCGAATCTCAATTGAGATATCCTAGCCTCATTCCATTTCTGACCTTACACTATCAAACCAGACTGACCCTCCATCTCTCAGGGCTGGGCTGGATTCCAACCCAGGTTATGGAAGCACCGGGGCAGAGCTGCAAAGCAACCCATCAACTGAATCCCAAGGAGACACTTCACCTAGAGCCTCTGCTGGCCACGTGTGCCCGCTCAACTCTCCACCCTTTGAACTTCTGACACCACTCTTGTTTTTAACCGAGGCTTTGCTTTGGTTTTGCTTTGTTTTTCTGAGAAAATCCTGTCCTCACCGAGCACGGTGACCTCACAGATGGCATGGAAGTGGGTGACACGGCACTGAGATCTGCAGACAATGATGAAAATTGTCCTCATTTTTTGGTTTTTTTTTTTTGTTTGTTTGGTTTTTTTTTTCAAGAAAACCAGTAATTTCAGCTAGGAGTGAGCTTGTTGGCAGCAAGTTGGAGTTCCTGAGGGCTAGGCACCTGCTTCTGGTCATTGTTCTCTCTTACCACACCTGTAAGCATGAGGATATCCAGGTATTCGATACTCTCCAACCTCAGCCAGGAAAATCCAATTTGTAGCGAGGCAACACCTAGGAGTTGAAAATTTTGTCATGAATCTGCAAGTGAAACACACTCAAAAGAAATAAATGCTTTCTCATTACATGATCATTCTTTTTTTATATACTTAAAGGAAAAAACTAAGATAAAGAAAAAAAACCATGCTTTGCTGGAATAGCCTTACTGTTAGAATGAAGAAATGCAGCTGCCATATAAACTTCCTTCTGAAAATCCTTTCAGTCTAAGACAGTCTCTGTTCTGCTCTGCACAAAATACTTCTCCCAAATCATCACCTAAAAAAAAAACCAAAAAAACCCCAAAAAACCAGTGGAAGTAAGAGAAAAGAAACTCTTATTCAGGAGAAACTGAGGCAATTTGAGCCAGCATACGCTTGTCTAGCTTCCAGCTTGGAAGCCAGTTAAATAAACCTCTAAACAGTCCTTAGCACTTGCTTAAATAATGGAGAGGAGGGGGGAAAGAAAAAGAGGTTTTAAAGATGGAGGTCTATAAAATCTCTATTCCTGTCCTATTCAAGAGCCACCCTTAGCTGCTGCTGATGAGAGCAAAATTGGGAGCAAATAATACTACCATCCTCCTTCCTCAATAATGCCTTTAAAACATATAAGTGCCAGTTGAATTAGCCTATTTATAAGACTTCTTTTTTCCCCCTGACTGTAAACTCCTAATGACTCTCCGTTACACAATGCAATTCAATATGACTCAAGCTTCCAGGGGTCTTGATCCCCTCTAGATAGTGTACCACAAAAGTGATTTATAAACTACAGTCTGAGAAAGTCACAGAGACTGAAGTGATTTGAGAAAATAGTTCAGGCTTGTAAGTGAATACAAGTGCTATGAATTCCAATGACAGAATAATACCCCCTCCCCAAATCTTTTCCTAGCCTCATTTCATACAACAGAGAAAGGTAGTGTTGAAGGAAAGGGAGGCAAGGGGAAGGGGAATAAAAAAGCCCAAAGGGGATAAGAAAATTGAGAGCTGTATGGTGAGGGCTAATCAGTCACACACCAAAGTAAGCTTTTTTTTTTTTTTTGAGTATGAAAAAGTGTAATGAGAGCCTGTTTGCATTGCAGATCATATCTGTGAAACTGAGCAGTTTTGAATGGAGCACTTTGGCTAAAGGAGGCAGGGAAAGAGGTAATAAAAGCAGAGACCATTGATGTGCTGAACTCAGACATCCCGTGTATCATTGGAGGAGAAAAATACGTATTTGTCATCCTTCCTTCTCCCCCAAACAAGTGGGCAGTAAATCTATATTCTTGTATTTTCTTTCCTCGAGAAGGACTCTACATCTCAAAAGTTATTTTGGATCGAATGCGGGGGATAGAGGGGAGAAAGAATCCCAAAGCACGCAGTTCCTTCTTGCAACACAGATTTTCCCATCCCAATTTCAAAAAGGGGCTGTTATTTTGGCGTCTGTTCCCTTCCCCCTCCTCTTATCGCCTCTCCCTGTCTTTCATACTGAGGCATTTGGTCTAAAGACAGCGAGGGAGCTAAATATATATTAATTAGAACTCTTGAGGCTGCCATCAATGAGATACAATTATCCCAAACTGTTGCTATTACAGGCTCTGATAGCTTCATTTAAATTCCTGAATAAAACATGAAATATCTTTAATGAGAAATGAATATAGTTGTCAGGAGGGAGTAGTTGTGATATTGTTACTAGTTGAGATATAGAAGATGAAGACATAATATGAATACCTTCGACTTTATATAAAAATGATGGCTGTTAGCAAAAGACAGATCCTCCTTCAGAGACTTCATTTAGGCTGCATATCAAAAAACATATAAAATAGCAACATATCTCTCACAAGGAAACACTGCAATCCAAAAGGCAGCTGGGACTACTGTCTCAGAGCAAAGTGTGTCTTACAAGGTGTAACGCTGGTGTAAAATACTTCCTTACCATTAAAGCAAATGGAAACAAATCCTGTGAAGCACAGTGAAATATTCCTCTTGGCTTGTTACTTAATGGCTGTCCAGGGGTTTCAGTGTGGAAAAGTCTCTCTCCTACACTCAACCACACACTCCCTTGGCTTTATTTTTCTTTTTTTTTTTTAAAGTTTATTTTATTATTTTTAAGACAAATGCCAATGAGGAAGCAGAGACACAGTTCTCTCTCACTTTCAAGGCGACTGAAAGACATAAGGCCAGGCCAGCAAAGAACAGTTCTTTAAATCACACTGTCAGCGAGATGTGAGCTGCAGCACCTCTTCATTCCTCCACAGCTGCTTGATGGACTGCACTAGTCATGCTAAAAATTCACCCTTGAGCTGCAGTGGAGGGCTCCTCACCTGCTGTTATTTTGCTGAATTTACAATGACTCCTCATTCCTTTCCGTATGACTCATTCATTTGTCCCTCTTTTGCTTGAAGTGAGCTCTTCCACATTTGAGACGTTTCATCCAGAAGTGTTTCTGAAGCAGCCCACAAAGTAGGCTCAGCTCTGGCCCCACTATGGTCCTGGAGTCCAAATCAAGCCCTCCGGGTCCCACCAGCTGATGCATGTAGGATGACAAAGCTCCCAGCTACAGCATTACCACTGAAAAGAGGCTGATCTTAAGGTGGAGCATGGCAGCTATTGAACAGCATGTACCATCACTTATACTTTAGTGTAGGTTGCAAAGTGAAAATGATTATCATACTAATTGAAAAGGCATAGGAAACATTAAGGAAGCAGAACATAATTACCCAAAGTGGAAATTGCCAGGTCTTTCCTATTCTTGTGGGAACCTCTAGTGACCACAGAGAATGGTCAGGACCTCAATTTAAAGTCTGAACCCAAGTTTGCATCAAGTATTTTTACATTAAACCAATTAATATGCATGTCCTGAATATTATTTTTGAGTGTAGCAGCTCAGTTTCTCCTACAAGCATTGGTTTGCCTATATTCTCTAGATACAGAGACAGAAAATTATCTCAGGGATACAATTCAATTTCTCTTAACACCTCTGCTTCATTGAGTAAAGCATGTTTAAGCCATTTAGAGTTAGCTGCCAAGGAATACACTCTTTAATTAATATTTTCCTGATGATGTTTATACATGATGGTATAATAAACAAAGAAAGTGAAGGAATGAGGAATTCCTGAAGTGCTTCTGCCAGAATGGACCAGAAGAGATACCTCTGTGGATTCCGTTTCTTTTCTGCACAATCATCCAGGGAGATGTCAGCTTCAAGACCTTACAAAAGGTAAACAAAATTAATGTGTCACTCCTTTATTCTAGGCAGCTCACAATGCTGTCTAAAGATGCTGCAGTTAAGGCAACGAGTTGCTGAGTCTCAAAACTTGCACTTCCACAAATGGATCAAAACTTACTGGTAGGTTCATAATATGAGCAAAGAGTTGTCTAATGCACCATAAAGCTAATTCTGTCCTTTTGTTTGCCATATTTGTGTGTTTGAAGACTCACAAGCTAAAATATTCCCAGCCTGGGATGTGAAAACAGTTACAACTTAACCCTCCAAAACTGGCCACAAAAGACCTTAGAAGTAGAGATGTATAGTCACAGGACCAAGGGTAGAATGCAACCTCAACCACAATACAACCAAGAGTAAAATACAAATACCTGAATATCAGCCTAAATGTTTATGCCACATTCACATGCCTTAGGTTTATATGAATAATTACCATTTCTGGGATAAAAATCCATCTTTAGGGTCAAATACTGCAGCCTCAAAACCAAAGAAGTTATGTTAACAAGCAAATCTTGTTATTTCATAGCAATTTTGGACCCTCCGTGAGACAATCAAACTTTATGAAGCAAATGCTCACTCCTCACCGCATAGGTCGTCCTTAAGAAAAGGGAATAAAGACCCTGGAGCCTGATACAGTGAACACAAACTGCAATTCATAGCCCTAGAATTAGTAGAACCAAAATGAGATCCAATTATACTCATTGTATTTATGTAGTTTATTTCCTACAAAAGTTAATTTTAAAAGCTGATGGATTAGTAGCCCTGGGAACTGAATCCATCCCTCAACACAAACCATACAACACGATGACTCTGCAGTTTCCCCCCCTCCCCCCCTACTGTTTGTTTTAAGGCAAGTCTCAGAGACAGCACTTCTGAAGAGTGACAAGATTCTCTAGAGACCTGTTCAATATTTTTACCCTTTTCAGAGGCAGTGTCTTTGGTGTCAGCCAGCTATGACTGGCTGCAATGGGGATACTTCTGATGGAAGCAGGCATTTNTCCCCCCCTACTGTTTGTTTTAAGGCAAGTCTCAGAGACAGCACTTCTGAAGAGTGACAAGATTCTCTAGAGACCTGTTCAATATTTTTACCCTTTTCAGAGGCAGTGTCTTTGGTGTCAGCCAGCTATGACTGGCTGCAATGGGGATACTTCTGATGGAAGCAGGCATTTTTTTCCACGAGGCAGTTGACAGCAATGACTTTTTGACTGGCCCCTTCCAGTTGCTCAAATCTTAAACTGTAGTTAAAGGGCAAAAAAAAAGAAAAAAAGAAAGAAGGAAGAAAAAAAAATACAATGTTACCCAAAAAGATGGATGTTTACTTCAAAATCACAAGTTATTTTCTCCCTTCACAAGGTTTGAACCAAACTTGCCCTCTTTTTTCTCATCTCAGCTGTNCACAGTGAAATATTCCTCTTGGCTTGTTACTTAATGGCTGTCCAGGGGTTTCAGTGTGGAAAAGTCTCTCTCCTACACTCAACCACACACTCCCTTGGCTTTATTTTTCTTTTTTTTTTTTAAAGTTTATTTTATTATTTTTAAGACAAATGCCAATGAGGAAGCAGAGACACAGTTCTCTCTCACTTTCAAGGCGACTGAAAGACATAAGGCCAGGCCAGCAAAGAACAGTTCTTTAAATCACACTGTCAGCGAGATGTGAGCTGCAGCACCTCTTCATTCCTCCACAGCTGCTTGATGGACTGCACTAGTCATGCTAAAAATTCACCCTTGAGCTGCAGTGGAGGGCTCCTCACCTGCTGTTATTTTGCTGAATTTACAATGACTCCTCATTCCTTTCCGTATGACTCATTCATTTGTCCCTCTTTTGCTTGAAGTGAGCTCTTCCACATTTGAGACGTTTCATCCAGAAGTGTTTCTGAAGCAGCCCACAAAGTAGGCTCAGCTCTGGCCCCACTATGGTCCTGGAGTCCAAATCAAGCCCTCCGGGTCCCACCAGCTGATGCATGTAGGATGACAAAGCTCCCAGCTACAGCATTACCACTGAAAAGAGGCTGATCTTAAGGTGGAGCATGGCAGCTATTGAACAGCATGTACCATCACTTATACTTTAGTGTAGGTTGCAAAGTGAAAATTATTATCATACTAATTGAAAAGGCATAGGAAACATTAAGGAAGCAGAACATAATTACCCAAAGTGGAAATTGCCAGGTCTTTCCTATTCTTGTGGGAACCTCTAGTGACCACAGAGAATGGTCAGGACCTCAATTTAAAGTCTGAACCCAAGTTTGCATCAAGTATTTTTACATTAAACCAATTAATATGCATGTCCTGAATATTATTTTTGAGTGTAGCAGCTCAGTTTCTCCTACAAGCATTGGTTTGCCTATATTCTCTAGATACAGAGACAGAAAATTATCTCAGGGATACAATTCAATTTCTCTTAACACCTCTGCTTCATTGAGTAAAGCATGTTTAAGCCATTTAGAGTTAGCTGCCAAGGAATACACTCTTTAATTAATATTTTCCTGATGATGTTTATACATGATGGTATAATAAACAAAGAAAGTGAAGGAATGAGGAATTCCTGAAGTGCTTCTGCCAGAATGGACCAGAAGAGATACCTCTGTGGATTCCGTTTCTTTTCTGCCCAATCATCCAGGGAGATGTCAGCTTCAAGACCTTACAAAAGGTAAACAAAATTAATGTGTCACTCCTTTATTCTAGGCAGCTCACAATGCTGTCTAAAGATGCTGCAGTTAAGGCAACGAGTTGCTGAGTCTCAAAACTTGCACTTCCACAAATGGATCAAAACTTACTGGTAGGTTCATAATATGAGCAAAGAGTTGTCTAATGCACCATAAAGCTAATTCTGTCCTTTTGTTTGCCATATTTGTGTGTTTGAAGGCTCACAAGCTAAAATATTCCCAGCCTGGGATGTGAAAACAGTTACAACTTAACCCTCCAAAACTGGCCACAAAAGACCCTAGAAGTAGAGATGTATAGTCACAGGACCAAGGGTAGAATGCAACCTCAACCACAATACAACCAAGAGTAAAATACAAATACCTGAATATCAGCCTAAATGTTTATGCCACATTCACATGCCTTAGGTTTATATGAATAATTACCATTTCTGGGATAAAAATCCATCTTTAGGGTCAAATACTGCAGCCTCAAAACCAAAGAAGTTATGTTAACAAGCAAATCTTGTTATTTCATAGCAATTTTGGACCCTCCGTGAGACAATCAAACTTTATGAAGCAAATGCTCACTCCTCACCGCATAGGTCGTCCTTAAGAAAAGGGAATAAAGACCCTGGAGCCTGATACAGTGAACACAAACTGCAATTCATAGCCCTAGAATTAGTAGAACCAAAATGAGATCCAATTATACTCATTGTATTTATGTAGTTTATTTCCTACAAAAGTTAATTTTAAAAGCTGATGGATTAGTAGCCCTGGGAACTGAATCCATCCCTCAACACAAACCATACAACACGATGACTCTGCAGTTTCCCCCCCTCCCCCCCTACTGTTTGTTTTAAGGCAAGTCTCAGAGACAGCACTTCTGAAGAGTGACAAGATTCTCTAGAGACCTGTTCAATATTTTTACCCTTTTCAGAGGCAGTGTCTTTGGTGTCAGCCAGCTATGACTGGCTGCAATGGGGATACTTCTGATGGAAGCAGGCATTTTTTTCCACGAGGCAGTTGACAGCAATGACTTTTTGACTGGCCCCTTCCAGTTGCTCAAATCTTAAACTGTAGTTAAAGGGCAAAAAAAAAGAAAAAAAGAAAGAAGGAAGAAAAAAAAATACAATGTTACCCAAAAAGATGGATGTTTACTTCAAAATCACAAGTTATTTTCTCCCTTCACAAGGTTTGAACCAAACTTGCCCTCTTTTTTCTCATCTCAGCTGTTACCCTCCCCCCACCAGCAGACAGGTTCATAACACTGATGTGTTTAGATGTTGGCAGGTTTGGGGCATATTCCTGCTATACCCTGGGCAAGACAGGAAGGTTTTCTTGGAGAAAGCTTCAGCCATGTACACAAGAAAAAATAACCGAGCAGCTGGGCTTGGGCTGTGGCACCGAGAGAGAGCCCAAGGGAGGTGACAGAATAGTTAAGGGACATGAGCTATACGGACAGGAGCAAATCTGAGAGCTTACCATTGGGCTTAGTGGAAGTAATTAAGTAATGTGTATCACTTGTACCAAAATCTTGCCTTCAGATATCCTCCAAACTCAAACTTCTCTTTCTTTCACTACCCTTGCAACTTTTTCCTGAATTCACCTCTTGCTTCTGTCGTGGGCTGGGGGCAGAGGGAGGAGTAGAGCAGCTGACTTGTGCTCCGATTAGACAAGCACATTTGGCCTTATCTCAGCAAGATGTTGCTTTTCTTCTTTCTCCCGTTGCTCTTTTAATTTTTAAAAGAAAAGCTCTCCTGACTGAAGGTACCTGTTTGTTCCTATATCCTGAGAAACCTAACAACAAAGCACTTACAATTACTTATTGTTATGGCTTGGGGACAAGATTACATCTCTAAGTTTATAAAGCAGCAGCAACATTTGCCACTAAATACAAATGATTTTAATAATCAGCATTATATTTGCTTCTTTCAGCAGGGTGCCTTGTCATTACTTTAACGATAATAATACCCGCTTTTCATTTGCTAAGTGTTATTATGATTATTATTCAGAAGCTTTACTATAATTAACTAACTGAGCCTCACAACACCCCTGTGAGTCAGGTAAAGAAAGAATTATGACTCCCATATTTTTCACCTGGAATCACAGCAATGGGGAAGCAAAGTATTGTAACACAGAGGAGGCTTGGATTAAAACCAGTGGTTCTCACCTCAAAATCCCATCCGTGAACCACACCTTGAATAGCCTGCCTCCAGTTCACCATCTAGCTCTTTTGGAAATTCAAATGCACCAACTCAACATTTTGGAAAGTAGAGGAAAACAAAGGAGAAGGAAGAAGTGACTTGGCAGTCCCTAACAATGCCGAGACACCTTGCTCTCTGCAGTTTAACAACCTCCTTTGGCAGCTCCTGCTCCAGGCTGGTGTCTGTTCCTACATCCTGAGCACTTGTGTTCAGTGTGTGCATCACACACATCTGTATCTATACAGGCGACAGCTTCTGTCTATAATAGCCACCTGTGAGACCAGGGGAGAGGCATTAAAAATTAAAGAACTGCAGAGTAGATTGGAAGCCAATCTTGGGTTTATAGACAGGGAAGCGTTTGACAGGTGGTCTCTGCGAAAGAAGTGGCCTTAGAGACACATTTCTCTTGATTTTATTTTTTAATTAACTTTTATTCTCAGTGTTATCATGTCCTCCCCCCACACACTTCCTTTCCCTCTCTTTTCCAGCCTGGAACACTGTTTAACACACCAGGCTCATACCATAGTGCAATTAAAGGTACTTTCAGCATTGCAGTCCAGCAGGGATGTTTTAAAGATCTTTTCTTCCATCTACATCCTCATGCTAGCCATCCATCCAACAAGCCCACAGACCTTGACACACACGTACAGTCAAACTACAGCACTTATCATCAAATTAAGGCAAGTGGATTATCCTGTAACTGACTATAGTGACATGTCCAGCAAAGCCTGTAATTATGGGGGCTGCTTGGTGATGATCAGCAATTCCAGCCTTGGGTCAAGCATGTGCTTGTTAAGATGTTCCACATGTGCCATTCAGACCCTTCCTGTTTGGGTTTCACGTACTGGTTTTACACCTCTCTCCTCACATAAAACCAGATGACCTTAGAGAAACCAGGAGGGCCATCTCCATCACTGTCTACAGCGTAGACTTTACCTCCTGCCATAAAAATGCTTCCTCACCTTCCCTCCCACTCACCCCTCGCATTCCCGCTTTCAAGTTAATTGGAATAACACATCTGCAGCCAAACAACAGAAACCAGTGCATCCCCTCCAGGCCCCCTGGTCCGCTTCCCTCCTCCCCCAGCTCTGCTTCATTGACTTCTCCAAACCCACCGCATTTCGACGGGAGCACTTAACCTTCTGCAGAATATCTTTATGCTCCATTTTCCTTTCCATTAGGAAGGAGATGAAAGCAAGCAGAGGATGCTTTTGTACAGCTGCTGTTGCTGCCAGCAGATGTGCTCTCCCAGGTCTATGTGTGTTTTAAGCATAGACTTGAATTCTTCTCTGTGTGAGGGATTTTGGTGTAGAAGGGATGTATGGCAGAAGCTTTAAGCAATGCTGAATTTAAGCCAAATGCAACAGTCTACACCTAATTTCGAGTAATTTGTACTTGTGTTGTCCTCCACTTTCTTACTGGAGATTTTGCCTGCTAAACCTGCTACACTTACTGTGGTTTGAATCTAATTTTTCAGTTTCTCTGAAAGCATGTCAAGGCAAGACTCAAACAGACTAACTGTAGGCCTTTATCACCTGAGGAAAAGATCCATTATGAACCTGCAAAGCTTTGTTATGATACTCACTGCTGAAAATCACTTCTGAGTTTGGGGTTTAGTCTGTTTTATTTTTTTTTTAAGAAGAATTCATTCATAGCAACAGTGGAAAAATTTTGGGGGGAGAAATCTACTTTAGAAATATATAACAATAATTTTTAAAAGGTAAAAACAAAGGCCAGAAGCTTCTATGCTGAGGGAAGAACATATTGCCCATGAGACTGTTGTCTGTTCTTCTGTATTCCTTGAAGACCACATTTCATCCACTAATCATAAGTACTGAGTCAAAGTCTGGGAAGCTCCAGGTGTAGGAAACCTGGCTCTAATAAAAGCTGTCTAGATTGTCTCCTCCCGAGAGGTACTTCACCCACCAACCACAAGGATGCAGACATATCTGGGGTAGGCAGCAGAGAGGCATAAACATAATATAGAAGGAAGTTCAGTCCCGTGTCTTCTCTTGCTTATACACTGTGTTTTGAAGCATGCCTAGTCGTGTCCTTTGTTTTCCATCTCAGGTTGGAGGAAGGAAGATAGTGTTGGGATGGGCAGGGGGTTAGCTCAAGTCTGAGTTTTCACTAGTTCAGTGCCTTGCTCTGCAGAGACTGTATGGTCCAGGGCAAGTCACTTAAGCTCAATTTCCCATCCGAAAACTCACAGTGTTATTGAAAATGCAAAGATTGACAGGGCAGGGGGAACCTGAGAAGGGCCAAGTCATCATAGCAGCAAACACCACCTTTGATGATGAGTCGGGAGGAAAGTGTCACTCATTCCCTGGCACCAAGTCAAACCAGCTCAAGATGGTGGAAATGAAGCTGAAGCATATCCACGCTTTGGAAAGGGCACATTCTGATTAAAGATTTCAAGCAGGCACTCCTCTGCAGCAGTGCAAAGTGGAGACCTCTGTAAGCAGCACGGTCAGAGGGGACCTGTCTCTGTGTGAGGCTCAGTCCATGAGCAAACTCAGCTTTGATGGCTTGCCCAGCTCTAAAAACAACAGCCATCACTCTTCGCTCCTTAGTGCCATCAGCACCAAAGCAAAGCTACATGAATCTCTGTCTTTCTGTCCCTTCCCTTATTGCACCAGAGGCTGAGAGAGGCTGGCTTTAGCTCACCAGTCTCACTGCATTAGCTTGATAAACCACCCATTTACCTATGATTCAACAGACTGTAAAAATCCTTGTGGCTATTGCACAATAAGGTAAATAAATAATAATATGCCTTAACAAGCATCAGTCGAAATACTCAGGATTTGATGGACCTAGTGATAAACAGCAGATTTACTTTCCTGGGAATGCAGACAAACTAATCAGATTTAGTTGGCAGCTACGAAAACACATTCAATGGAGACTCGGCACCGGCTCTCACAATCCCCCTGTCCTTGCTAACACAGAGGGGCATGAAAGGAAAGGACATTAAAAAGATATAGTATCGTGATGTCCCTGTGCTGGATGCAATGCCCTGGCATGCTGACAGCTGGTTGGCAGCTTTCCATCCCTGGGAAGGGGGGATACTGGTCTGCACAGCCCAGACAGCAGTTTAACCCCAGGGTCAGAGGCCAGTCAGGCGTTATCTACCAACTGGGAGCATTTCCTTCACATCTGTGGCTTCAATATTCCCGAAAAGACACTGACAGGAGGATGAGAGCTAATGGGAGCTCCTCTGGTATTTAGGAATTTAAAGGCCCACATTCATTTTTAACGACCTTGGAAACTCCCTTTTTAAAAAATAGATCTAAATGTCTAAACAAAAACAAACAGTTGAAGCAATTTACATTGCATGAGGGAAAGAATATTACTTTTAGCCTCCCTTACTCAATTTTTTTAGGACTCCTAGCTGTTGGGCAAAGAGAGGATTGCTATGTGCTTTGTTAACTAAAGTGCAGTTTTCTCCATAACATTTCTCCATAACATTCTGTGAGATGAATTGTACAGTTGTGCCTTGGATATACACTACTAAACTTTTATTACACAGGACAAAACTAATTCCCACCTTAGCAAGGCAAAAAGCATCATTATTTCCTCCCTGTTCTTCAGCACAGGTAGAGATTGACAGATATTTGTCAGTCTGCAGGAGGTGTAGGGCTAGTTTTTGAGTTAAGTACTTATTTGGTGCATCCCTGAGATGTTTTAAAGCCATCCTTGGTTTCCAGCAGTCTTGGAGTTGCCAATGCTGTATAAATCGGAGCAGCCCTAAATCAGATCACATTTATGTTGCCTGCAAAAGCGAGAGGGAGCTGCTCCAATACCTCACAGCCAGGCAGACAGGTGGGGTCCTTGATTACCTCCCATCTGCCAGATATCAGGATGGAGAGGGCAAAGATGTCAGAGAAGCCCTCCTTTGCTGCCACAGATTCTGCTGGTGGGTGCCCCAGGTAACCAGCCCTCCCATCAGGATGGCTACAGTGCATCAGCAAGGACTACCAAACAGACATCGCTGCTGCAGACCACAGGGCCAAGGTATGTCATGAGAGATATAATAAAGCCAGGTGCAATTTCCCTGATATAGATGAGTTCCTTTTATTGATTATGCTACAGCATTAATTCAACAATAATGCAGCTGTGGATGGAGCCAAGATGACTGTCTCCAGCGTAGGACACTCCAATGTTTTTAGGTGTACTACAGCTTAATCTTATTTCTTTTGTTATCTTTTAAGATGATAAAATCGAAACACTGACTGGCTGGGCACTATTAATGGATCAGAGTTTTTCCCATGTGTTTAGCTCATTATTTTATAGACCACACCAAAAACTAATGACCAGAAGACAAAATCATAAGGGCTTTTTTGCTAGTTCTTGTGAGTCACTGATATTTACTGACTCCTTCCCACTCACATCACAAAACCATCCCTATAATTAACGTCCTTACCGGCATCCTCTGTGGAGACATAGCCAACACCAACATTGCCTCTGCATTTTAAAGGTGACAGAGATGAATGAGGTCATTTTCCCATTCCTCGTGTCATTTCCCTCCCCATCTACAAGGCTGGTTCTTAGGAGAATATCCTAATGGGGATTTTGTCTAGACTACCTTTTAATTGACTCAAGCAACAGGGCTTCCTCTATTTCTCTGGGGAGATCATTCCACCACCCGACAGACTTCACTGCTGCCAGAAAATGCTTCCTGATGCTCATCCTACCTCCTTCTTCCTCAGTGTCATCCCAGGAGCTGCATTCAGATAATGTCGTTTCCAACCAGAGCTGTACATCCCAGCCATCTCACCAATGTGCTTGCACATGGACCACATTTCCACCAGTCCTGTTAATTTCCATTTTTCAAGTTGTGGACTTTTTTCTCTTTTCAAAACTCTAAATGAACATAATTATTTTAAGTTACTCCCCTGCCTACATGGTAACTTGACCAGTTTATCGAGAAGAGTTTTGATAGCTGTGGCAGAGGGAATACAACATTTCTGAGGATCCATAAAAAAATGATTAATCTCATTATTTTAATTCACCACAGGGACAAAAAAAAAAAGAGTTTATATGTTTTCTTCAACAAACTCAAATTTCAGAATCTAGAAGACTGACTTTTCAACTGATTGTTTCAAACCAAATCAGTTTAGTTTCATTTACTGATGGAGTAATCATGTAAACAGTGAACAACAGGTTCATAAGGTAGCAATAGATATATTAATGATGAACAAATCAATTGCTATGGGCTGTTCAATACTGTGCTTATTAGCCAGGTTCATAGTCATCTATGCTACTAGAACTGATGTGCTTTAAATAATCTATAACATGTTATTCATGACTTGAGTATTTCTCTCTATTAATAATTTATTAACATTTTATAAACTATTCATATTTGCATCCTTCATATAAAAGTACAATCTTTGATCCAAAAGTGAATGATAACTTGGGACAGTCTCTACTGGTCTAAGCTGGTGACACACAGGAAGGATCTGCTGAAGCACCATCTGAGCAATCCACACAGTCCCCATAAATTCCTACAACTGGTTCTGTGGCTCTTAGGAAACATGAGAAGCAACTTGAATTGATTTGTAGTTTTGTAAAACTAGGTAGTAAAAGATGCTTAGAGTATGACTAACTCTACCATTGTGTTTGAAAATCCCATGTCATCAGGTAGTTTTGAGCCATGTTAGGGACACGGGCGTAAGGGGAGATCATCTAGACCTTCATTATTATTATAGCATTTTGATTTATCTTTGTCTTACCAGTTCCATCCAGGCACAGAAGCAACTCCTGTTCTTCTTCAAGTGCAAGTAGTGCTGAAAAAGGATGAAGAGATGCCGAGGAGAAACAGAGTAATAAGATTTCCTCAATTAGAAAGGTCAACGATACTGTGCCTTTCTCAAACTGGAATTGCCACAGCTGTACTCTTCCAAAGATCCACCAAGTCCAGGAAAAAAAGAAAGTCAAAGTCTTTGAAAAAAGTGCCACGGAGGAAAGAAATAATCTGGTTTATTGATCAACCAGGGAATGACTAGACTGTGTTAGGAGAGGAGTTTTTGGTTAGAACAATAAAAAAAGTGATATTCGTGTTCAAAGCACTGACAAAAGCTTGTGGAAATATTTCATCTCTTTTTAGTTCCTCATTTAAGCACAAAAACCTTACTGGGACAAGTGCAGAGAATGTTATAGACGTCTGACTGGAATGCAATAGCTCCCTTATGAAGAGGTTAAAGGACTTTCTCTTATTTAAACAGGTAAAGATTAAAAGAGGTTATGATGACACTTCTTAAATGTATTCAGGGTTCAGGATGGTGGGGCCAGGGGAATAGTAAAGAAAGAGATTATTTGGGCGAGGGGACACTATTGGAACTAGAACATTTAATTATAGATTGACCATGAATAATCTTACTATGAAGATTAAAGTATAGATATTGACTATCTGAGCATTGAAACTCTGTTATTGCTTTCTAAAATTAAGCAGTTACAGTAAGGAAACAGAACTGGAACTTGTTAAGTCTTTGAAATGGATTGTATTGCCGAGAAGACATGAATCCTGTGTGCCAGTGTGTCCCCAAAGGGTTGGAAGGAGACTGGATTGCTCCTTCTTTGCATTGTATTTATGGTATGCACCAGGTTTCTGTGGTTATTTCTGGAGAGCAAGAAGGATTTTTATCCCCTTCACACACATTTTTTGTCTTCTGACAGGCTTATGGGGTTTCTCTGGGTTCAGTTTTGGCCTTTCTTTGAAGAATTGCTGATCAACCATTGTGAGAAACAGGGTGTAGAAAGATATACTTACAGATCTACTCGTTCCCAGCTTAGATGGAGTCTGGAACTGATGGATGAACACTTGGGAGAGGAATAAAGTTTGCCGAATATACCTAGATAACATAAACATGCTTTATTTCTTTAGATAACTCAATAGTACAATATATGAGTGATGGGGCAAAATAGAAAATGGAAAGAAAATTCTTCTGGGTATTTGTACTATCTAGATTTGATTTTGAACTCAATCCCCACGTGCTTGCTAGATGGTCTGTCTTAGTTTGTATCTGAATGACCTTTGAATGCCTGAATATCCTCGGCCCTTCTGAATCAAGTTTGGGACTGCAAATCTCCCTCTCTGGAGGAAAAATAACTTCAGAAAAAGCTGGAACAGAAGAAGGATTTGTTATGGCTTGTAGATTGGGTGATTTATCCAGTTTTGAAACATTGACAAAAAATTCTCTCTCCTGTTTCCCCAGAATGAGTCTGAATGGTGGAGAAAATTATCCAACATTTTTCAATCAAAGTTAGGTTTTTTTTTTCCTTAATAATTATTATTGCCAGCTCAGCCCCATCATTCGACTACACTTGGGAGATTAACTTTTTTTTTCCCCTCTTGCAAAGTACTTTCTAACAATACTTATTAATTTTGCCGTAGGAGTGGCCCAAGTAACTGGAGTGTTCTCCTGTCCTCCCACACACAACTCAATCTTTCTCCGTGCGCACTGAGGAACAGCAGCCTCCTCTCTCGTGTGTCTGTGCTATAAGTGGAAAGAGGATTTGACTTAAAGGGACATTGACAACTGGTTTTAAATCTTGAGTTAATTTGTTGTCAAAGTAATTTTTTAATATAATTTGGGGGTTTGTTTCAAGTGATGAGAGATTGAGGGATCTGTTAAATGAAGGAGAATTAATTATTCCCAGTCATTACTGAAAATACAAACACAACCAGGTTGTGTTACAGCAAATGAAATTGATTTTAAACAAAAGTGAACCTGACCATTCGTGTTTCGTCGCCTCTGCTGTGGTGTTGACAGTAGCCCTTCTCAGAGGCGGGCTGCCTTCTCCAAACTTCACTTCTCATTCAACAGAATTAAGTATTAATCTGTTCACTTTTAGAGAAAGCTGAAAGATAACCCTGTTTGCTCAGACCGTCTCAACTGATTAAGTCTTGTTTCCCAGCTGATTGGGAAGATATATGAGGGTGACAGGGTTTTGTCTTGCAGGGATCTTCACGTTTGAAGTCTGTAAATTCTCAGTTCTCTCATCTCATCCCTGTTTATCCCTTTAGGTAGACAAAAACTTATATACCACATCTGAAATTTAGGAGCCGAAGAGAAAGCTCTAACTTTTCTCTTCCCAAAAGCCTTTCTAAAACATTTCTGGCGCCTCTTCCTTAATCTGCCACTTGACAATATTCCTTTCCTGATAAAAGATGCTAGGATACAAGTTTTGTTGTTGTTTGCTTTTAGTGGAAAACATACTAGTAGATCCATTCACATAGAATAACCAACACAGCAGTAAAGACAAGGTAGGGAGTTGCTAAATGCTGATGACAGCTGAGGCTTATTAACCAGGTATAAATGTGCTGCACTACTCTGTAGCTTTGAAATCATTATTAAAAGGCTTCAAACCCTTTCTCTCACGGCCTATAACGTACACAGAGTGAAGCAGAGGAATGTAATTAAGTCCACCTCAGCTCTTCCCTACCTCCATGTCTGCACTAGGAAGGATTGCTTGAGACTGATTCAGAGTTACTCCGTTAACAGTGAACAAAGATGATGAAATGAAATCTCTCCTGGCAAAAATTTCCAAACCCAGAGTGTCTTTTCAGACCACACAGAGACAGAGCCTCTGCTCAGGGGGATGCTCTGGTCATGGCTGGAAGGTGGCCAACAGAGCAGCTGGGAAGCAGAGGGGCACGAGCCAGCAGTGGAGTGGGACACATGGGGCATGCGGCACAAACCCCTGGCTTGTAATTCTGGCATCATATTAGCCATCTCTCCTCAGTCTCCTCCTGTCTAAATATATTTAAGAGATAAAACAGAGTGGTCCAGAGATGCTATCCACAGTCAGTGCTATCCACAGTCATTGAAAGAGCAGTCAGAAAAATTCTGAAGACCTCAAAATGATCTAATTTGAGCTCATGGCATGTTGCTGGCATAACACCAAATTCAGTGGCCATCCCATCAAAAGAGCTTAAAGACATCTTGGAACCTGTATCAAGGCCAGGCTTGCCCTGTAGAGAGAAATGACAGCTAAGTTACTCACGTATGACATTATTCACAAGCAGAAACAATCAGCCTTGATGGAGTATTTCACAAAATAGTTTTCATCAGGCGCCAGCAGCTTTTTAAATATTAACCAGCAAGATCTGCTGGCTGCCTCTCTGGGATTACTGTCTCTGACACTGGTGATCCCAGCGTGTCAGCATAATTTAGCAGCCAAACCCTGGCTCCCAGCGAGTGGCTTGCAGATGTGGAATTTAATTAAAAATATTTAATTTTCAGCTCAGTTTCATTGGCTCTACCTGGCATTAGGGCTTCTTGTGTTCATCACACAGACTGCTGCAATGTTGCTCCGAGGAAACATCAAGCAGTTTCCTCTGCCTGTGGCAGCTCCACCAAAGAGCCCCGTCGAGCCTTATTTTGTGTTCAGCCATAACAACAAAAACAGAGGGGAAAAATAAATACATTTTTTAAAATTGTGGCTCTGAATCTAGTTTATACTAAAGCGATTCACTCAGAGACTGGCAATATGGAAAGCGCACCTTTTTTCACCCCATCAAGACGCATCCTTGGAGATCCTGTTTGGTTTTCTGCCATGGGAGCCTGAAAGCTGGGAATTACTCAAACCTAAGGAAAAAAAAAAAAGCCAAGTTTAAATTTGCACCTCAAGGTTGTAGCATACACTGACAACTGGCTCCAGGTCTTCAGTGAAAAGTTACTGTTTCACTTTTTATTAATCACCACTTCATTAATCTCACCTCATGTGGGAAAACAGAGCAAAAAGCAAGAAAACAATTCAAGGGCAAATAGATTTCACTATTCTAAATATCTAAATCATTGAATTTTGAGCTGTTGAAAATTATTCCGAATTTTGATTGAGAATTTTCATTATGGAAAATATTTAGAAACTTTCTTGGGCTTTTCGTATTCTGTTTTATTTCCAGTAAGGAGGCTCAGGCTTTTTCATTGCCTCTAGGAAGAGAAATAAGGAGTCCTAGACCCTGTAAAGAAACTCCTGATAAAAGGTATGTACAGCTCAGAACTAATCCACAGAGAAAGACTTTGTGTGCTGTTTAGGGGAAGGACAGTACATGGTTGTATAGCACCTGATGCAAGGGAGGCATGACATATGACCCTTATCACAAATGGAAAAATAAACATCAACAAGACAGATTGAAGAACACATCAGAAACAGTAAAAATAAAGTTAAAAATAATCACTGATAACATTTAGCCTGGAGTGCTTTTTGCTTTGTTATTCTGTATTGACAATCCCACCTAGAAATAGGTCTCTAAGACTTTTTGACTTACAGACAATCCAGTTTGCTCTACAGACCCCAGTGTATCCATTGTCACCCATGGGAGGGCCCCAGGGCCTTTGCTATGCTGCATCTTTGGGGACGGATCAAATGGCTCACAGACGAGAACAGAAGCAGACATTTTCCAACCAAATACCTCTCAGGTCACTGAGCAATGCTCTGGTGGCTCTGCCTCACCAGCAAATGCCCACACTGAGGCACATCAATAAGTAGCTTTGCCTGAGGAACCTTCCTCCTCTAGGGTTTGTGTGCTGATGGCAGGAGAAAATGTGTGCCCTTGCCTGGGCCAGCACCAAGCATGGTCCAGCGAGCTGCCTGAGACCACTGACACAGGCTGGCTGCTTGCTAAGATCCCAGCCTAGAACTGGGGCATTGGCTGAATGCACATAGGCTTTGGTCCACCAGAACTGCTGGTGAGGAAGGGAGAGAGGGCAGACGGACAACTGGCTGAGGGAGAGTAAACAAAGAAAAGCCACTCTAGTTGTCACAGCTCCACAATCGTTGTTGGTGAGTGCTACCAGACACTGCAGACTAGAAACACAAGAGGATTCCAAGTGAAGGAGTTTCAAACCGAACATTGGGAAAAACTGTGTCAGCCTGTTGCTGCACTGAAGTCCCAGACACCAGAGGCCCTCTGCCAAATGCTGTAAAGCCAAAGCAAAGCCTAGTCCCTGATTATAACAACTCAGAGCCTTGGGACATGCAATTACTCATTCAGATGAGGCTTTCTGTCAAGAGTTACTGCATTACAAGACAATCAGGTACTGCTGTAGATGACTGTCACACCAAGGACATTTGGGAAATCTTTTGAGATCACCTGGTGAGTGCTGCCATAGGATCCAGACTATGGCTGCTTCATCACTTCATCCTTGGCTGTCATGTTGAAGGATCGTGAAATAATACCAAGTAGCTGTTTCAACACCACAGAAATAAGCTGCATTATGTCTACGATGGGGACAAAACTCTACTACAGCTAAATCACGCTGCATGAATAGAGGAACTTTCAGAGTTCCTCAGTAAAGAGAAGCCAGGTGTTACAGGACACCAAAGTCTCAACCCCAGCCATCTCACCTGCCAGATTGGACAGTGGAAATCTTGACATGCCTATATTTCATCCTATGGGGTTCCAGGCAGATCCCGCTAACAACTACTGCTGTCTTTTCTTTCCTTGTGTCCTGGAGAATCCAACAACAGTGACTGATGGATTGGAATTGCTACTCTGGGTAGGCAAAGCCAATCAAAGGACTCTTTGAATATGAGGCAGCTTTCCCATCCCTTCTTTCTGAGCAGCTCTTGGACATGAGCAGACTCTGAGCAAAGATGAACTGCTCAAGTCCCTCAGCATAAAAGTCTCCAGGCTAATTTTCAAAGCTTTTTGAAGCATTGAAAGAGTAGTGTACTGAGATGCCAGATGCTGAAAAACATCTCAGAGCAAGAACATTCCCTTTCTCCTTCATCTCTTGACTACTCCACCACAGCCAGTGTTTTCAATCTCTCCTTATTCACTACCCATGGCATGAGTACCCAGCAAACCCAGAAAGGCATAGCTCCAAACACTTGTCCAAATCCAAGAAGTTTTTCCTTCTTCAGTCAGAAACAGTGTGACTTTAATATGGTAATGATGTCCTGCATTAACTTTTTCAAGGACCAATTTGTCATCAGACAGAAATGGAAAAGGGTCAACCTTTCCTGCCTCTTCTCCATGTAACAATTCCTCCTTTCAAAGGGAGGGGAATGTCTTGAAAGTTCAGTTATTGAAATCTGTTTCCCACAAAGAGTGACACCTCCAGAACCAGACTCCTCCTCTCTCTTTTTTAAGCTATGAACAAGTCCTTGGTGTTTTGGCCAGGCCACTTCTCCAATACAGCTTCTGTCATTAGGAAAAGGGAAAAAAAAAGAGAAAAGTAAGAAGGAAAAAAAAAAGGGGGAGGGGGGGAAATAGCCTGCTTTTTTTGGAAAGTTCTGCAAATATTTTATGCCTCTTCTTTCTTTTTTTTTATTTCCTCTTATTTTATTCTTTTTGCCCCTTCTTACATTCACACAAACCAAACAACAAGAGGGTCCTCTGATGAATGTGGCAGATCGCCATGGTTACGGTTCAGAGATGCAGCAAAAAGCAATTATGGTGGGACACAGTGGAGAAGGAAAGGGGAAAAAAAAAAAGAAGAAGAGAGAAACGCACCTCTTTGTCAGAATTTCAGAACAGCTGTAATAACACTTCTGCACCCCAACCAGTGCAAAGTAACTGAAATATTGTGGCATGTTAAATGCCAACGCATTAAATACCAGGATTTCAATGTCACATTATTTAAAAAGACAGGAAGCATTAATTTCCAGCTGCACTTTCAGCTTGTTAAGTCATCTAGGGGGAATAGGGGAAAAGGAGCAAGCCCGTGGCACGGGGCCTCACATTTTGAGGTGTGAAATAAAACACTGTTCAGCGAGGCAGTGGAATGCACTTGTAACAGATTTAATCTGACAGCAGCTGCGGTTTCCTATTTAAGCTTTGTGTGATTTATTTTTCCCCTTGGTGTTGGAGCTCCTGAAAGAGATGGTAACGCTCTCCTGACCTTTCCCAATCTGAGGATCTCAAAGCGCTTTGCCCCCACCCATTCGTTTTCACAGCCCGAGATGGGCGAGGGAGGTTGGTTGTCCCTGTTCTCACACAGTAGGCGAGACTTGCTCGGGTCTGATCTTCCTAGCCCAAAGGTCACAGGCGGGATGTCTTGGTTCGGGCCTCTACAAGGACTAGGAGAAGCAAGAAATTCTCATTTTATATGCTGTTATTTTAAGGCTGTAATGAAAATGAAAGCTGCATATCACAAGCTGGATGTCCATGATATTTATTCCTGTGCAGTTAACAAAAAGAAAAGTAAGATCCACCTCTGCTCTTTCTTATTTGTATTTAATCTTGAGGGTTTGTGTCATTGATCTCACTGATCTATTTTTGGTGACAATAGCAGCATAAAGTATCTCCCTTCTCATACCTGTTGCATACTGCAGCCCCCAGCTGTGTTCTTGTCTTCCAGGTTATGAATCGTATCAGGGACGAGATCCTGTTGAATTTTTAACCCAAGCAAAAAGATAGAAAGTGAGAAGTGACTGAAATGCATCTGTCTCTCATCCTGTTCACCAGGCAGCTCTGCAAATTGTAGTGCCAAAGGCCAGAGGTAGCAGACACTGTGAAAGGCATAAACGGTGGTGTGTGTGGTACACCTTGGCTCCAGCAAAAAGGAAGGATACGCAGAGCAATACAATGACAACTAGACAAAACAGCCCAAAGAGGACAAAGATTAACCACTTCACAGGTTATTTACCTCTTCTCTGAACACTTCTGTCCAGTTATGTCTCCTGTCTCTTCACAGAAAAGAGCTCAGAGATCACACATCCCAGCTTCAGCTTTCCTCCAGCCACCCAGCATTGACTCCCTGATGGACTGAGATAAAAACCAAGATTCTCAGTCATAGCAATGGCCCACTGTCATTCTATTTCCTATGTTATGGACAGCAAAATCAAAGCTCCAGGCTCCTTTCTCAAGCAAGAGAGACCTGAAAAATCTGTGTATGAAAAGAAGACCCTAAATTCGAGGGAAAGTGCAGTATTGCCAAATCTTGTGGTTGTATATCACAAGTCTTATGATGTTTTGGGTTTTTTTTAATTATTCTACTTTTTTTAGCACTGGCTTCTAAAAGCNTTGCAAAGGGCTTAAAAAAAAAAAAAAAAAAAAAAAAAAAAAAAAAAAAAGTTTGAAAATAGTAGAGAATTTGTGGAAAATAGAAAGAAGGGAATGCTAAAGGTTCAGCAGTTAGAGGGAGCCTAAAAAAAGCCCCCAAAGGGCTTTAAATTATTTTGCTTCTTTAAAGCAATCCATGATCTAGATAAACCTGTAGCAACTCCTGAGCAAGAGGGATACATCATGTTAGATTGTGTGCTTGGGAAAGACTGACTCGTGGGGTTTTAGAAAAAAAAGTTATCATAGGAGCAAAGCCCTGTGGAGTGAAACCTTGATCTGATGTTGCAGGTTGTGCTTTTATTGACAGCAACAGCAGAAGTCTCAAGAGCTAAATCAAACCCCCAAATTAACTCTCTTCTGAATCCAACTGCTAGTTGCACAGGGAGGTTGTGGTGTCTCAGAGTACTCCTCTGACAATGCACCTTCAATGGCTTCTGTTTTCTCAACACTGAAAATGTCAATCTGAAAAGATACAATAAAATTTACCTCCAGTTGAAAAAGAAAAAAAAAAGCCTCATTTACCCTAGGAAACTTGATGAAATGTGGTGTTTATACCCATTAAAGTGTTTTCCTGTGTGGAAAATTTAAAAGATAAACCAAATGCCATTAGAGATTGTTTTCCAATTAAATTAAATTTTGGCCCAGAGCAGCCTCTCTTGAAAACCTCTCAGAGGAATTATCAGCAACCTACACCCCAGGGAGGTAGGTTTAACTTTTCCCTTGATAACTCATACCTTTGGAAATATATTTTTCACTCCATTTTCTCCCAAGTTTTGAGCAGTTCCCAAATCAGAGGTCACCAGCCTAATCAGTGGGACTGTCTCACCCAGTATGAGGCTTCACTGAGATCATGGTACCTTGTCAGCAAACACCAAAGCCAAATCAGCTGGTGGGGTACCAAAGGAGAAGGGTGTCAGAGTGGGTGAAAGAAACCCAGCTTCTAAGTTAGGCTCAAGCTGGGTAAAAACAGAGGGTGTTTGCAAAATGTGCCAAGTGATCAGAATAAAGACTGAAAGTAGCAAGTGTCTGAAATGTTTCAAAATCTATCTCTCCTTCCAAAAGAGATACTGAAGACTGGAAATCTCACAAGTGAGAAATTGAGGAAAGTCTAGTTTTGAACATGGTTGTGCTTCAGCTCAGCCTCTGGACCAACCATGGAGGGCTTCAAGGGAAAAGGAGCATTAAGCTGAATGAATGTCAAGTTGAAGTGGTAAAACCCCCAAATCCCACATAATTCAATAAGTTCTAGAAACACTCAAAGCCATTTCTGATCAGTGTCCCAGTAAGTCACTTCCCAGAGATGGAGTCTAGAGATGGAAAGCAAATCAGAACAACCAAAACCCTCTGCAGGAGTGCATACCATTGTCAAGTCATCCTTTGTGCTATCTGCACTCAGTGTTTATATGGGAGATAAAAGGAGGAATTTTAAAACAAAGGTTTCATTGCAGACTGCTGTTTTCTCATGGCTTTATTATTTGCTCTTTGCACATGTCAGATAAGCAGACTTGTGATTAGCCCTAATTAGAAATGCAGATTACACTGGGGCAGAATACAGTGGACACTGTTTCTCTCCAGCAATCCTCCTGGGAATACACATGGTCAGTTTGTTAAGAAACAAACTGAAAGTCAAAGTTAGCTTCATTTTTACGCTACACAGTACATGGAGTGGCTGTGCCCAGTTCATATGTTTAGCAGCTGTGAATAATTCCTCCTTTTTAAAGAATCTGATGGAAGAAAATAACTACACCTACAGTAGAAAGGCCCACTAAGAGAGAGACACAGCTCCTGGTAGCAGTTCCATTCCCTGAGGAAAGATCAGACATGATCAATGCTGAATTGGGAGAGCTGCAACCAGAACACCAATGTACTTCAGACGGGGACCTTCACTGCAGGAAACACAGCTGCTGTATAATGGAAGGGGTGGGAAGAGGCATGGCTGTGGGCATGGAAGTTCACGTAGCTCATGTTATTCAGACCAAGTTCAAAGATAAGGCTTGGAATGGGCTACCCAGATGGGTTGTGGAGTCTCCTTCTCATTCAAAACCTGCCTGGACAAGTTCCTGTGTGACCTACTCTAGGTGGTCCTGCTCTGGTAGGGGGGGCTGAACTAGATGATCTTTCGAGGTCCCTTCCAACCCTTAAGATTCTGTGATTGTGTGCTCAGACCTGACAATGGGTTTGTGTAACTGAAAGTTTGTCTTCCTCCCACCCCTCAGCAGAGATTAGCTTTTCAAATAAAATATACTAGCTTTCTTCATACATCTTGGTTTACTGACATTCTTTCTATGAGTGGGACTTTTCCCTCTAAGCATGATGATACATGTGCTCAGCAAGCACAATTGTGCACACACCAGGACTACAAGTTTTTGGAAGAAATGGCCACTTCAATTCCTACTGGCCATCTGAACTTTTAGAGATAAGTTCTTCAAGACTAGTCCATTGCCTTGTTCCATCTTAGCAATGCTTAAAAATCTCCTCTTATTATGCAGTCTGCTTCCCCAGCTACTACTTTGCAATCTTTACCAACTCTAAAGCAAGTACAAATGGACAAAAAGAAAGGATGAAAGTTAAGATGCCTTTCTCCCTGTTACACACGTTACGCAGGGCACTCACCTGCAGAATAAAAGTTGTGCCACTCAAAACAAGGTCCATGCTTCCAGGCAAAAAGCTGTTCACTGTTGACTTCACTCGTTTCATGGGGCAGAGTTGCAAGGTGGGATCACAACACAGCAGAGTCTTGTCTAAATCTCAAGATTGAACCTTGGGGGAAAAAAAAAAAAACCTATCATGTCTGAAAGAAAAAGTTGCTTGGAATGACTAGCTATGGATGCAGATTTGAGGGATTTGTTGCTTTTGTTAAGTTTTTATGAACTGGCTTGACTTTGTTGTGCTCATTGAAGAAAGACACACATTTTCTTAAAGGCAAAAGTATGCAACTGCTTACAAATAAACCACTGAACTTTTCAAACCAAAGGGAACTGTGGACTCACATCCAAATAAGTCTGTAAATGTGGTTGTGAAGATCAAGATCATTCCCACAGGCTCACATTTACAGGAATCCTCAACTCCACTTGCAATGTTTTAAGGGTGCATAAGTGTACAAAAGATCAGCAATCTGCTCAACGAGATGGTAATGTGATTACAGCACTGGACCGACTGTTGGGAGACCACAACTCAATCCCTAGATATGTTGCAGCTCTGCTCTGTGATCACAGATAAGCTGATCAGAACTAGTTTAGGAAGAGTTAACCCTTCTACATATCCATCTCCTCAGATGGATATTGCAGCCTACACTGCAGAAGTGTAAATAATGACTTGATGCTTTTGAGTAAGGCTGAAATTCAGATGGAAAACGGTGTCCTGATTTTATCTAGTTTGCACTTGAGTTGATACAATTTTTGCAGACACAAATCAGAGTCCAACTCTTAAATTTTTAAATGCAGACGATTAAATTTCAGACCTAAACCTGGTCAATCACACCTTGTAAATGCTTCAATCTAAGCAGCGTATGTGAGCAGAACTGGCAGGTACACAGAGGACAAGACGGGCATTAGCAAATGATTTCAACAAAAGGAGAGGTACTAATCTTTCAGAGTAGAAAGGAAAACTGCTTAAGAGAGCTCAATGGTCCAGAGCGGTCTTCATGCTCCAAAATATATCTCCTCCCATAAGGTTTGGAAGGAGATTTCTGACTTTGGAACTTTCCTCATTTATTTACTTGTATATTTTGTCCAGGACGGTCTGTTCAGATACGTACACTTCAAAGGGGTATGGAAAGGAAACAAAAGACCTGGAGAAAGGAATGCAATGAGCACTGGAAATGCACAGACACGTTATTGAAATGCTGACCTTTCTGACAGCTCCTGGCTTCCCGTCGGCATTGTGTCAGGGCCATGACTATCACGTTTCAGCCTGTGCATCGCCTGCGGCACAGCGTAGCAATTCCTTTACAATCAGTAGGTTATTTCTTTTCATTCTATCATGATGGTACCTGAGCAGACATCTTTTTCTGGGGCGCAGCGGGGGAGGTTGGGGTGGAGGCGGGTTGGTTTCAAGCAGAGGATGAGAACTTCAGCTGAGGTGGACTGGGAGCTACTCTGTTCAGTTTAAATGGAACCGGGCTTATTTATAACAACTACGTTTCAGTTCTAGATTTACTAATGACTAAACATTCTCTGCTGATGCAAAAATTAAGAGTTTAAATATTGCTTCCCCTCAAGTCAGTGACAAAAAACTTTCTTTGGCAATACTGGGAGTAAAATGACACCAAGAATTTCTAATACTACTTCTAAGAAAAGGTTTAGGTGGGAAAGATAAGTATTCAGAATTTTAATCTATGATACCTTGCATTGGCTTTTTATCACAACTGTTGCACTGTTACAAACTATTTCCCAAAGTCTTGTAATGAAACATAGCTGAAGATTTTAATAAAACATATGAAGTGTGATGTTAGAAGTTTTAACTGACAGTTTGCCACTTTTCATTTTGCAAATGGCAAAAATAAGTCTTGGAATTTCAGAGCAGTGTATGAAGTGTCAGTTGTATCACAGTACTTACTATCAAGCTATGAACTGATTTTCCTCTCATATCTAACTGACTGGACACTTGTAAATTTAAAACTAAAACAGAAAAAAAAAAAAAAAACCCTAGCAGCATTATTGACAAAACTATGTGATATAAATTGAGCCCTGTAACTATAAACACACAGAAATAAATTCTAGCAGCATGTGCCTGTACATCACCACCACATTGCTGGGAGCTCCTTAAAAGAAACTACTTATTGAGTGGCAAGATATAAGATTTCTTGATAACATTTATTCTCTATTAAATTTCACAAAGTATTATACCCAGGTAAGAGTTTAAAATAATGTTTTGCAGATATTTGAATTCACTTGAATTGTTTCAGAGGTGTCTATGCTTTTTTGCTGCTTTGTAGGGTTAATGTTACAGGGAAAGAATTTTATGTGAAAGAAGGAAATTTAAGAGATTTGGAAAATATCAGCAGCAGATAGTGGACAGCACTATCAGAAGCATAACTTGAAAAAATATGCTTACTGAATCAAGAAGCCAAAAAAGCTCCATTGCTTGAAATGATGTGAAATGCAAGTGGAACTCGCAAAGAACCTCATAACCTCAGAGTTCAGGACCATGACCCTCCTCTCAGGCTGCTACAGATAATCCACCAGAACAAGACTTCCATGTCCATCATTCAGCATTTTCAAATGTTCATTTAAAAGAGTTCTGGACATCATTTTCTAGGCTTTATAAACAGAAAAAACTAAAGTAGATTCTAAGACCTATTCATTTCTAGATATCATGCCTGCAAAACTTCACCATTCTCTCTCTCTAGGCAGTATCTCAACCTCTGCCTTGGCTGATGGTCAGTAATTCTTTTGGTTTTCCATCTGTGTGCATCCAGACCCATTTCCTTTCAGAAGCTTTTCAGGTCCATGAAGTCTATTTCTGCCACCACACCCTGCTTGTAACATGACCGTGCAGATGAGCCTCAGCAAGAACTCAAAGTGAATACATCTAAGGAAGGCAGAGGACACTCAGTCATGGAGAAACTCTAATCCCAAGGGACTGCTGGATTTTTCACAGGCATTTTTCAAGGAATGAAAAATTCCTCCATCTCTCAGCTACCAGAAACAATTCTCTTGCACCAGAAAAATTACTCTTTAGCTTCTATAAATTAGAATTAGCAATCAAACAATGCTGTGTATTAAGTGGTTCTTTCTTCCTGTCTCTAACCTTGCATTTTCTTCTATTCTGTAATTTCAGTGTTTTAATATTTCAGGAAGAAGCTCACAGCAAATCTCAGGTTTCAAGCACATTATATTATCACATTACTGGCTTCGGTGCATTTTTTTCCCAGTGCAGGACAAAAAATAAGCAAACATTTTGCCCCATATCTCTTCTGTAAAGAAGAAAAAGGAGTTTATGATAATGAAACATTCTATTTTAGTCATGCTTTTGTCACACTTCCAAAACTCCAATGCCTAATATATGGCATATGGTCATGGATTGCCAAAACCTTTAGAGTTTCACATCTAAAAGCTGACATTAAACGTCAACAGGTAACAGGTGACAACCTTTTTCAACTATCTTGGACTTGCAAAATTTAGGTAGAAAAAATGGTTGGCAGCTTTTTGGGACTCTGGTTCCTTAAAGTTTTCTGTGCCCAGCTCTGACCTTGGTTTCCATCCCTTTACAAAGAACAGTTAAAGCAAGTGCCATGATGCTGTCGTTTGCCGTTAAGAGTGCTGGTGATCTTTTAATGCAAGAGACTGAGCTCTAATGGCTGTGATAGCTGGGGAAGGAACTGTTGCAGCCCTCCAAGGCTATGTGATCTCCACTCACGGGTCCAAACCCTTTGATCCACCAGCTCCAAAGGACACAAGCTCATCTCTCGGTAGTAGTGCTTGAGACTAAGTTTTGCCTGACAAAGTCAGTCATTGAATTTCCAGAAAACAGACTCTCAGCAGGGGGTCAGCTGCTCTCAGCACTAGTATTTTACCTCATGGAGGATGGAAAACACACTAGCAGAGAGTTTGTTTTGGTCTCACAATCCAGGGCTAGTTGTGCTCTGCATCCAGCAGAAGATTGTTGTTCCAACAATGGAAAACGGAAGGGGGGAAGAGATGAACTCAAAGCACGCAGCACACCAAAGCCAAAACACAGATTACAGATATTTCTGCTACATTGGGACATGCAGGTTAAGCCAAGTCAACGCTCTGTATGTCTAAAAACTCACACTCCAGCAAGCACCAGACCTCAAGGGACCCTGACAGAGAAAAGGCATATTACTCTGCAAAAGCAACCAGTAGAAGGGAAGTTTGAGGGTTTTAACAAGTTGCTCTATAGAAGACTTAATATTATATCTCTTTCTCTGATGCATTCTCTTCCTACAGCCTGACTCTTCCAGGAGGTTGTGCAGAGTTAAGTCATTTGGCTGTGAGACAAAGGAAGAGAAGGGTAAAGAGCAGCTGAGGGAGCAAAAGATGGGAGAGGTGGGAAGGCAACATAGCTGCAAAGGCATTCTCCCAGCTATGTGAGGGAGCTGCTGGGGGCAAAGATGGGAGGGAGAGAGATCACACAAGAGAAGCCAGTGGCATAAGCAGGTTGTCGTCCCCTGACTCTGTACATCAATTACAATGTAGGGATGTCTGGAGTAAGTCCCTCTGGATCACACAGGCAGTCAGAGTCACTCACGTCAAAACCAGAGTAGCTACTTGATTGTGGCTTACTCAGCCTTATCAGTGTGAAAAGATATAGCTGTGCATAGCCCTGGCTTGTTGCACAGAGATGTAAACTGCCAGAGGCTGTGTCCAGGTGCTGGCTGAACCATAGGCAGTGGAAGGCTTGTCAAAGAACCCTCATCAAGCAGGTCAGCACACCAACACAGGGCATTTGAACACCCAGTTACACATCTGAAGCCCTGGACCAGCACCACTGCTTGAGCAGGGTATGCTAGCCTCTCCCTTCCTGAGCTAAAGCTCAAGAGAGATAATTAAAGAGGAACAAGGTTTTTTCCTTCTTTGTCTTCTAAGCAAAGGGTGTGAGCTGAGCTATAGGGATATAAACAGCTTCATCCCAAATACTGAAGACAGGTCTATACGTGTGCCTCAGCACTGCACACACCTTGGATTTTATACCACACCTGTTTCTTTGCTTCTTCTTCCTCTCTTGTCTCTCCCTCCTTCCCATTTCATCCTTTCCACTGTCACAGGCTAAAACCAATTTTCCTTCTACCCCACTTTCAGCATCTTTTCCTTGGCTTGTGGTCACTTCTCTTTGTCCACTGGCTTTGTCCTTCACACTCTCCTCAAGCCCAATGCAACATCCCAGCATCAGCTGAGTCCAAACTAAAGCATTCAAATAAACTACTTTGGATTGGATCCTAACTCAACTCGCATATCCTCCATGTATCCAGCTTGTACAAATACCAGTAGATATTTCTGTCCCTTCTACACACAGGCACACAGACTCTCCTGCTGCTCCCATCCCTACAGGCATTCCCCAAAAGCCATCTAAAAATTATTGTAAATGCAACACCACGTTATGTCTTCTAAAAAATGAAATAAAATGAAATAGTCAAAGCCTGGCGTATCTCCAGAGAGGAAAGCGTCAGATCTCAGTTGGTAAATAAGATGTTACTCTGAAGCTTGTAAAGTTAACGTTATTTCTCCTTTGTAAAGGCTCTACCTGCATAACATGAAGGGGGCTCAGTGACAGACACATTAAAACACCATTAAACTGTGAAATAGAACACAGTGTGAAAATAGATTTAACCTTCACAGCATATTGATCTCTACCCCGCGCCGTGCCTAAGTTCTTGGACAACTGTTTTATAATAGGTTTTACTTATTTTTCCTGTTGCTATTCTGACTTCCTCAGAGGAGGGTGTTATTTCTAAAAGCTCCTGACAGCTAAGGGAAAAGTGGGCTTGTTTCTTAGTCATCGCTCAGAGCTCGAGCGTTGCTGCTGCCAGCTGCTCCATAAACAGAAATCAGTTTTGTGCGAGTGAAGGATGGGTCTGGGCAGCAGTGATTGCGGTGGGATGGGAGGAGGAGGAAGGGGAAGCGGAAAGGGAAGAGGAGACAGACTGTTTGCAAGGACTGTGCTGAACAAAACTACGCAGGATGCAGGCAACCAGGCTGAACCTGAAATGCCTTCTGAAAGGGATAGCGCCAAGATTTATTTAAGCGTGCACGGACACGGACTGTGTTTGCAGAGATAGGTAAAATAATTGTGCACACATCTGCATATTCAGACAGGAAATCCTTCTGATGAATTGACTGCTACGGGTCATGCTGCTGCCAGCCAGTTCTTATACTTTCACTGTGAGATAGGGACTCCTTGCAGTGATGAGTTATGTTGTAGGACCTCTGACCCTCCCGTCACCTCTCCTCTGACCGTTCATCCATCTCCCAGAGCCTTATGCAAAGAGTTCAAACCCTTCCAAACAGACAGGTATTTTTCATTTTCACATCAGTTCAACAAAAAAATGTCCCACCCGCCTCCGCACTGGGATTTCCTTTCTGACCACCCCAAAATAAACCCAGCCGGAACACTGGATAGATAATGTCCAGCCGTGTCCTGTAGCCCTGAACAGGAGTTTTGTAACACCCATGTATGAACTAGATAAATTTTTGGGGAGTGTGGAGGGGTTATTTTTACAGGAATATTTCCGATGCCTTCCCCACTGTGGTCATCTGGCAAATCCTGGCCTGGCTGGAGATCTCTAAACACATGTGAAAGGAAGGCTGAGCCCATCTGTCAGATATTCCTGACACGCTGCACAGAAATCAAACCCCTAAACCTGCTGCTGGGCACGGCTGAAGCTCCCCCTGAGCAGCGTGTTGGATCTGTGTAGCCAGACCTTGTCAGTAAATTAGCACCATACCAGACATGCTTGCACACAAGGTTCATGGACAATTTGTAAATTATCTTCGATGAGGTGACCATGCAACTGCCACAGAGGTGACTACCCAACAATACTGTTCAGGGCTAATTTCAGCACAGCAAGAGAGCTGCATTGAGTTCAGCAGGACTTGGATGGTGCTTGCTGAATCTGAGGCAACTGCCCACTGAAAATCACAGCGTTCTTTCCCCTTTGGTTAAGTAGTCCAGCTTTCCACAACACTGCACATTTTGACATAGCATGAATGACAGTCATTCCCCCAAAACTGCAGTCAACCAAAATGTGTAACAAGGTTAAATTTATCTCACACACCCTTGAACTCTAATAATAACACTACTAAAAAAATGGCAAGGCCGACGGCAAGAAAAATAACCTTAAGAGCTGGTAATGAGAAGTATTATTTCTCATAAAAAGTTCTGGGGCAAATATGTATTTTACAAGGCTTTGCTGTTCTGAATTACCTTAATCCAAGTCACACTGTGATGATGGAAAAGGCTGAACACATGAGAAAACAGAAAATCACAATTTCGAAAGAAATTCCCTGTAAAGCAGCCCAACACCATGCATGTGCAATAGAAAAGCTACGAGTGCATCAATAAGTGTGGCCAGCAGGTTGAGGGCCGTTCTCCTCCCCCTCTATCCTGGTGAAGTCTCATCTGGAGTCCAGTTCTAGGCTCCTCAGCTCAAGAGGGACAGAGAACTTCTGGAGTCCAGGGCAGAGCCACTAAGATGATCAGGGGACTGGAGCATCTTCCTTCTGAGGAAAGGCTGCGGGACCTGGGGCTGTTTAGTCTGGAGAAAAGAAGACTGAGAGGGTATCTCATTAATCTTTACAAATATCTAAATAGTGGGTGTCAGAAGGTTGGGGCATCCTTTTTTTTCTGTTGCATCTGGTGATAGGACAAGGGGTAATGAAAAGAAGCTGAACACAAAAATTTCAATTTAAACATAAACTATTTTACTGTTGAAGTGAGGGAACTTTGGCCCAGGCTGTCCAGGGTGGGTGTGGAGGCTCTTTCTTTGGAGGTTTTCAAACCCACCTGGACATGTACCTGAGTAACCTGATCTAGGCTGACTTGCTTTGGCAGGGGAGTTGGACTAGATGGTCTCTAAAGGTTCCTTCCAATCCCTACCATTCTATGAGTCTATGATTCTATGAACTCCATCTCATCCCTAGATTCTTACTTTCTGAGGATGTTTGTACACTGCACCCCTGGGCACTGTCTATGCAGAGCTTCAGAGGGCAAACAAAATCCCTCAGAGTCTCTTCCCAGGAAGGAAGGAGTTGACAACTGGACAAGCAGCATGCTTGAAATCTGTTACACACAGGTATCCCAGGACCAAGTGTTGAAATCACCAGGGCCCTGCTGGCACAAGCAAGAAAGACTTGGTCCTTTCTGCTAATAATGCACAACACTGCAATGGAGGAGCAAACATGGCCCTTTTGCAGAACATGAGTTGTGCTGGAGGTCCCTCCTAGCCGATTCTATGAGATGAGGCTCATTCAGAGGGTTCACAGCAAGCTTTTAACCCAGACACAGATGTTCATGGGCTGCCAGATCTTCTCCTGCACTGCCACACGCTGATCCTGGGCAGATGGGTTTTGGCCAGCTGACAGGAGCCTGCATCATATCATTCTCTGGGCACAATCGGCTTTTGGCAGGAGCTGAAAAGCAGCTGCCTCTGCGTGGGCATGGCCCATGCATGCACCATGCAAAGCTTGCCTTCATAACACCAGCTTACCCAGGGCAGCTTGGGCATTTGCCGAGTTTGGTGCTTCCCTAAACCCACCACTGACAGAGATGGTGATGACTTTGCTGGTTTGTGACACAAAGTAGAAGGCAGGCAGTAAGATCACATGGCCATGGGTCTTGATGGGTCCAAACTAAATATTTAATCTCAGCTGTAGCATATCTGAGCACAGGTTGTCCTACACTGCCTTTGGGTGAAACCACCCCTGAAGTAGCATCTTTGCACTAGCTTGGAGTTCTTGATCCTTGTGCTTTTCAAAACACAATTCTTTGCCAATCAAGGTGAAGTTTTTCTGCTCTTCAGAAAATAAAATATCCTGACACATCACCAGGGCTGGTCACTAACTGAGACCCAGTTAATCTTCATTAACATGAAGTAATAAGATGGACTGAGTGGCTGAGAGCAGGGCATGAGCTCCAGCCCTCTCCTCCAAGCTGGTGCAAACACAGGGCATGCAAAACCAGGTAAGAGCTGCTCACAGCGTTTGCTGCTCCTTCCTCATTTGACAGTGGGCATGATCCAGTGAGAATGATCATTTCAAAGGATCACCATGTTATATTTAAGGAAAGCTCTTCCAGGACATCCTCTCTGCATTAGGTGTACCTAGTTTATGAGCAGCAAATTTGGCCACTATTTATTCCTTTCATAGAGGTAGCCAGACTGATGCAAAGCCTTTGAGCTCAGCAGACATTTGATTTCAGTGCACTTCAGGTGCAGCTTTATGAGGAACAATACTTTAGGACACCAACACAAACACACTTTTTCACATAGAGAAGTGACTATATTTCCCTACAGGAATCCTGATACTGCTTCTACTTCTCTTCCCTAAAAGGAATTTACCTTTTCCCTGAAGAAGCCATTTCCATTTTTTTGTGATGCTGATGAGAAGGATGTGGCACTCAGCCATTTGACAGAAGGGCAGTGAAAATGAAGACCTTCACCTTCCTTAAACCTTATCATCCATTTATGGACATCACTACTCTGTTTTTAGAAACTCTCTAGGAACTTGTTTCACTGTAGTGTCCTACACAGATGGTCCACAGCCTCTATTTGCATACCAAGTCAATACTATGTAACTTCAACACTGTATTTCTAGTTTACCCCTGCTCCCAATCAGATACCTTAATTGACTTTGTTCTGGTTAGGCTCTTTAATAAGTTCTTTTGAATAGTTCTGTCCTTCAGGATTCATTGTAACTTCTACCTGCCCTTACCTCTACAGCAAACAACAAGACTTGAGGGGCTATCCTGGGGTCTGTACATTTCAGCAGGACTCCAACATGGAGCTGTTGCTAATCCTGGACTTCCTTGTGAGTAGGGCAAGTCAGCAGGCAGGGAGGAGCATCAAAATCCAGGGCTTTAGTCCTTTTATTTTGCCACAGAGTTGCTCAGGGACACACTACAAATGTTTCCTCAATAAATGGCTCAAGTTTTTCCACTTGCCCTCTGGTCTGCCAATCAAAATGCCAAGATCTTCAAGATAACACCTGAAGGTTATGCACTATATTTGGACCTCCAAGTTCAATCATTTAATAAACCCAATTAACCATAATCTCAAGTGTACAGCCTGATATGCAAATATCTCATTCAGAAACATATTTTGAAGTAATAGTTACACATGGCTATGGAGAGATAATAGTGACTACTTACAGGAAATAGTATTGCCCAAATTGATATCGTATCATATTCAAAAGGTCTGAAGAGAAGCATCTGGACCATCATGGCAGAGTTAAAAACAAGCCCCTCGAAAATGGATAAACAATTAAAAATGTATTGAAAGAAGAAAGAAAAAGAGAAATCATTCCTAATTAATTCTAGTGCCCTGCACAACCCCAGACTATTTGTAATCCTACAGGGAACATCTTTATTGATCTGGGGGACGCTGCAGCAGACTTCTGATGCTTATCTCAGCATAAAAATAGGCTCTTGTGATGAGCAGTGATTTAATTACATGACAATCACTGCTAACAATGCATGGCGAATACCAAAAATATGCAGAGCAAGAGTGGCAGTGATAAATGCAAGGGAATGGCATTGACTTTCAGTAAAGTCGTCTGTTGCCAGAGATGGAGAGAGATTTCACCCCCTTTCCTACCCCTTCTTCTAAGGTTGTAGCTGCTGTGCTTCTCCAGATACTCTGTGGAACAGAGAGCTGACCACAGGCAGACAGAAAGTGGAGGAAGAAACACAGCCACGATCAAAGTAAAATTTAGCACACAAGTCAATGAAACTGTCTTTGTCTGTAGGAACATATGGTTTTTCCACTGTGCACCTCCACTTGCAAATGAAGACAAGATATTTTCTCTGTTTTGGGAGATGGCAGTACTGAGAAAGTGGACAACACGTGGCTTTTCTATGCACAGACTCAGGCCTTTAGAACCAGCTACCCTACCTGATAGTGGGATATCATGGATCAGTCAAATCCCATCTTCCACATACAGTAACTAGAAGTGTCAGCAATTGTTTGCTCAAGAATTAATTTTTTAAATGCATTTTTTCCTTCTTTTTAGGTGATATCCTTAAAAAAATACCCACTGTAGGAATAAAGGGCAGTGTCGCTAAGACACACCACCTTTAATTCACTTACCTCTATTGAGGGTGCAACTGATGTATTTGTCAGCAACTCTGAAGTCACTGTAACAGTACTGGTGAACAGACTTTACACTTCACTGAAGGAGTTTGGATCCAGGAGCATTTTATCCCAATATCCTTTTAGGAAAGAAGGAGAAGCTAGGCTGATCATGCCTTTGAAAGTGTAAGGCTGAAGTCTTTAGGTTTTATCATCTCCAGTTGGTAGGTGACAGTTAAAGATTTAGTATTCTTCTCATCATAAAAGTAACTCGTCAAAATTAGAGAGATCAAGACCAGAAAAACTCTTGATACATCTGCTAGAAATTTGATCACAACAAACCAGATGTAGGGAAGAAATCCCCAGCTAAACAGTCCCTAGATTCCCTGAAGAAGCAGTCCTTAGCACAGGTTCTTTACACTCATTCATCTACCCCTGAGATCATTGAAGCCCAGTGCCTTCCTTCGTGAGCTGAAGGTCATTCTTTAAATGTGATAGCTGAACAACACAGTTTCGTGGAGCCATTTTAGCAGCCTGTGATCATTAGTGCAAGGCAGAATGTTGATCATTTAAATCTGACTATGGTTGGCCCTGGAAGACACAGAATCAAATATACGTGTGTCATCTATAAGTCTGTCTCCTACCTTCCTTCTGCAACGAAGTCCTCGAGAAGTTAGAAGAATGATTGCACCAGGATATCAGTGCAAATGAAGTTTAGGCCTGTATGTCTTCGAGTGCTTAACTTTCTTCCACTGTAAGAAGCATATCATCTTGTTCAGCCAAGAGGGAAATTGCAGGTGTTCAATCCAACACATGGGAACCGACTGGCAACTTTCCTTCACGTAAAATTTAACAAGAAACACCAGCCTCAGGTTAAAGCCACGCTGAGAACTTGAACTCATGCCCGCCCAGGTGCTGCTGCTGTGGCAAACACCAAGACCTGAATGCCACCTCCTGCTTCCTCACACTTAGTTTCACGATTCATGTCAGAAATGCACATCTTTTATTGGAAAACAAAATGACCTTCTAAATTCTCTCAAAATGCCGCACTAAATCAAAACATCACAAAGTAGAGTAAAAATAGTATAATCTGAAGAGGCTATTTTTTTCATTTTAACATTATTTTTAAATCTTTGTGGCTATTTAATCATAAACATATCTTTTGCTCATATGTTCCTTGAACTATATAATCACTGCTGCTGCTGGGGGTCCCTACTGATAAACTCTGAGGTGGATACTTTGTCCCAAAATGATGGAATTCTACCTGACTTAACTTTACTCAATTTGACAATGATTAAAACACTCCATCTGCAATACAGCAGATGAACAATCATTTGTAGTGTCTCAGCTTCCTTCAGAGTTGCTAACTTTAAGGATGCTAAAGAGCAGATATTCTTATCGTGTCCCTGTGTGATTTGAAGGGGTAGATGCACCAGGTCCGTGACATGTAGCTTTACAGATAAAATACACATACAACATTAAGTCAGAACAGGATACACTTCTAACACATGCCATAGTCTCTAAAGTCAAAGCTAACGTTTCCCAGTCTATCAGCTTAGTTTAAAGGATGGAGAATCTAAAGGTTAAGGTTTGATTAGAAATGTATTTTGTCGATTTTTTCCCTGACACATCAGAGCCGTCAAATTCCTTCCTAGTGTGAACCTACCAGTCTGATGGGAAAATAACTCCAGTTCCACTAGGCCTTCCAAATTAAAAAAGTAAAATAAAACATAGCCCCATGTAGAGTACAGGAAATTAAATGGCAAGCCTCTGTTTTCTAGGGGGACAGCCCAATTCAGGGATTTGTTAGTACTCTTACCCCGGGCAGTGCGTTAGCAGCAGTCAGTTTAATTTCTAGGGAATGAGCACTTTCCCTTTCCCACGCCAAGGAGTGCAGGGTGGCTGATGGGCTGGGGAAGGGCTCGCTGGTGGCAGAACCAGGTCAGCAAGGCAGAGCCTGAGCTCTGCCTCAAGAGAGGGCTTAGAGGGAAGCACAGAGAGGAATGGCTACGGCTCAGGGTTAAAAGCAGAGCAAAACAGAAAGGGTGCATGGCATTTCCACTGACTTTGCTTTATTCAGTTGTTTGCTTGCTTTTCCACAAGGTGCATTTCAGTGACTGAGTTTTACTGACAGTGATCCATAGGGGAGCTGAGTCCTCAGTCCTATTCATGATTATTATTCAAGAATCCAAACTTCAGCAGCAGCTTATGTTTGGGCAAACTTGAGTCCACGTTGCATTTGCACATATATGTCAAACCTGGTTTTTTACCCACTGTACAGTTAGTGATTATGTTCAGTCATACTCTGATATCTCCACGATTCTGTAATTCATAGTCGCACTAAAGCTTCATAGTTAGGTTTCAGTTTCTTCTGGTCTTAAAGACTTTAGGCTGAAAAGGTACACTGAAAATTACTATCTTAAATTAAAACCGTGACTTTATTTCCATGCAATACACTTAGTAGATTAACAATGTCAAAACTGGTCATTTTAATGGGCAAACTGGACACACAGAGATGGGTATCAACACAAATTCTTGCTTTAAGAATCACAAGAAAAATATGAATAAGGACTTTGCTGCAGTGTGCAGTAAATACATATAACTCTTCTTTCCCTTACGCAAAGCTTAAGGAAACCCCCTAAGTAGTTGTAAGCGGGGTAAGGCTTTACCTCACCTCGTGCTGCAGCAGCACAGTCTCCATTCCTAGCGAACTGCAGTGTTAGTTGTTACGTTGGCACTCTCAAGTGATGTACTTGCTTACCTAGTCAGATACGAAATATTACAGCACAGCAAACAGTTTGTAAAGAACAGGAAACATATCTCCTAATCCAGAAAATCATCTTAACCTCAAATGTTTATTGCATTTCAAATAGCATTTATCAAAACAAAGAGCTCATTACAACATATATAAGTACTGGACCAACCAAATCCCTTCATTTGGTAAGACTCCAGCATAACAATTTAATACAAAACATTCTGAAACACAACATATCTACACAAAAGAAATCCCAAAATGAGACAAAAACAAACCCAACCACCCAGTCACCTGAAATCAGTTCCATGTGAAAAAAAAAAATCTATAAGAAAAAAACCTATTAAAGTATCAGTCTCATCTTCTTAATAAATAATCAGTTTTTCCTTCAGTTGAATGTTTTCAGTCAAATCAACAGTCAGATCTCACACGCCTGCTTAAATATGTCTGACTTTGGTCCTCACAACATGGCAAGACTACAGTATGATAAGCCAGATGACAGCTTGAAGCGAAACAACGAGGCATTGTTTACACAGAAGATTGAGAAACTGGTCTAACAAAAGGGGTCCGTGGACATCTATTGTATGTACAAGAAGGAGATTTACTGGAGATTTTGTAATTTCTACAAGGCTCTTTCCAACCAACTTCATTAAGTTCAAGTAAATCAAATCATGCAGAGATCTGGCTCAGCCAGAGAGACATGCCGGGAAAGATACAAAATGAAGAAGAACAGACGCAAGATGATAAGCTTTAGAATCTTTGGCATTTTTCATAAACACTTCAAAGTTTTTAAATCTGTATATTCACCCATTTTCCCACACACACTCACCTATAAATACATTATACATGTATTCTTTTTCATACACAACTCTGTGTATGTATGGGTGTAGGAGCACACATGTACACACAGAGGCATTTTTGTGGGGTTGTTTTTAAAACCAGGATAATCTTTTCTCTCTCTCTTTGCATGAGCAAAAGACATTCTTTACTCAATTGAGTGAATGAAAATGTGCTTCTCCTTATTCAAAGGCACAGTGGGGCTTATTACTTTGAAAAACAAACTTCTGGGAAATTCACTGAATCTAGTTAATAATCCAGTGGTCTGGTGTTAATTTTCCTTCTTTGAATTCACTCAACAGGCCCACAAGATTCCACTACTGAACCACGCGTCACGACTTCGTTTGGATTGCTAATCCATAAGCAAGGTTCTGTTTTACCTTACCTGATGACTTCCAAATTCATCTTCTCTTTAAAAAGAAACCTGTTTCTTGGGCTTTTCTATCTCTTTCTACTGTGAAATATGCACAAGAAGTAACCCCTGCCTGGGAATCATGAGAAGCAACTCCAGCTCTCTCGCTCCATCACATCACACAAGACCAAGGGGTCTCACCTCTCACCAAAATTAAGCAGGTTTACATGTGATTCAGTATTTCAATTTCCCCAGTCAAATAACATGAATAATGCCAGTTACCTGAATTATAAAAAGCAAAAACACAATAGCTAAAAGACTGGTATGCAAGCAACAAATCACATTCTCTTCAGAATAGAAAATGGGGTCCTTCCTTCTGTCTCTTCATTGCTCAGTTTCCATATGACTTCACTTTCTGATCCTCTCCTTGTGAACCACCAGGAAAGACTCCAACAAGACATCAGTGGTGGACCAAAGCCTGCACACTATTGCACAACCCACATCTTTGGCCACTGTGGTCTCTTTCTGCATAAGCACTTGTTTCTTTAAGGCTAAAAAATGCATTTTCTCTTGGATCTGTAGTGTTGACCCCTCTGGATTTAGATAGGAAAACAATAGCCATGCTGGAAATACCCAATGAGATGGAATTATGAAAGGCAAGTCAAAAGAGTCTTTTCAGGTCAGTGAGTTAGGTTTTTCTACAGTCTCTTAGTCCTTTCACAACAGAAAGTTCTTGTGCATCCATTGCCAGCAATGGATCTCTGAGCATTCCAGTATCCAAAGAGTTAACCACAGGGTGGTCTTTAAAAAAAAAAAAAAAAAAAAAAAAACAAAAAAAAAAGGAAAAAGAAAAACTCACAAGTGCTGGATGAAATATTGAGATACTGTTGGAGCTCCAAGCTCTTTCTGCTAATTATGATAAAAAACTTTTTAAAATGTACACTGCTTGAACAGAAGATGGGTATCAAAGGCTCGTTAATTCAGAGCTTAAACCTTTCTAGGCACAATGATTTAACTCAGAAAAGAATAGCTCTTATATCTTAATGTAAATCTGTTGGGTATGTTAAAAAACTGTTTCAGAGCACCTCCTCACATCAGCTCAGCTGATCTGCTACACTAAGCGGAATTATCTCTTCCCACATAAAACAGGGAGTGCTGCCACATCCAGCCTTGCCTCTGCAATGTAGGGGGAAGAAGAACAAAAAAAAAAAGGAAAAAAAAAAAACAACAAGAAGAAAAGAATTAAGGTGCAGCTGGCTGCACCATCCTCTCTCCCATTCTCCTCCCCACTCCACAAACCAGTTCATTCACTCTACGTTGCTCTTTTTTGGGGCTACGACTCCGTGCTGAAAAGACAACCCAAAAGAGACAATCCAAGACAGTTGTTGATCAAAATACACCTTCACAAAAGAAAAGGCTGCAGCAGGGATTATAGTGTTGTTCTGAAGCAAGAAGAAGTGGAGAGGGGAAGCACGTGTGCACGTGTAGGGGGTAGGGAGGGAGATGCTGCATTCCAAAACCCAGCCGCATCCTATAGCGCACTCCGCTTCTTCCGAATGGGGCTGGAGCTGCTGTATGGTTTCAATTCAGCGTGCTGCACCTGTAAAAACAAATAGACATGACGTTTGCAGTTAGGTAACTCTAGCTGACTACAGTGTGCGTTAATGGCTCCCCGAGGACAAACCGAGGGAAACTAAGGAAGGTTCAAAAGTAATGAATCATTTTCTAAACACAGGAACACGGGGGATTAATTGCAGGAAGGATTTGAGAAGTCATGCATCATTTCTTGAAACGAAAATATTAAAAGCAGATTTTTCTAATGAGGTACATGGGGCTCTACCTGATTTCAGCAATGTAGGCTAGATCTTTCGGGTTTGTTTTGGTTTGGGAGTTGTTTTTCTCATCTTTCTGGCATTAACCTGTAAGTTTAATAAACCTCTCTCAAGAGTTTCAATTCAAGTAGATCCCAATACGCAGTAAGGTGACAGTTGTCAAAATTGTACACAGACCTTGAGATCTTGACATATTCAATCATTTCAAACAAGGAAAATATTTACCCCAATAGAACCTGGACAAAGCTGCCTCCACCTTTCAAAACAATCTTGTATACAACATAATGGTTAAAACATGAATGATAAATTGACAAGGATGGTGCAATCTCCAAGTTGTCTGTTGTGCTACAGAAAAGTATTCTCACTGAAATCTTGGAGAAACTTTTGCTGAATGTGCCATCTTTTTCACTCCTCTGTCTTTTGTCCGACACCTGTGAGTTGCAAATGGCTAATGTACAGACAAAGGTAATTTCTAACTCATTGCAGTACCTCACTGAAACAATAATGCCTTGATAGCCCATAAAACGAACCAGACAGCGCTGCTATGGATAACTTTTCACTAGAGCATGTGGCTGTCACAACAGGCTCACTATATTTAGCACTAGTGGAAAACTCTGGGAAGGTTTGTCCCATCCTAGGAACTTTTATTATTCCTCCCACAGAAAATGGTTATAATTTTCCTCGGGGAGCTCAAAGGATCCCAAAATGATAAAAACCACTCAAGGAAATGTTATAAATGTAAATGTTAAATAAGGCATAAATAGAAAAGCAGCTTATCTTCAAACATAAACAGTAAAAGGGCATATGCAAGCCATCACTGCAAATACAGTGTGCTCTACAAGAGCAATGACAAAAAGTAAAAATACACTGAAGCTTAACATCTCTGTGATCATTTCTGTTCGGCTTTTTCCCTCCCACTTATGTCGAGATTTCTCTCAAGTTATTAGTGCTGCCACCAACCAATCTGGTGGACTCTTGAAATAAATGTCACCAGAAACCCTTTCCAACTTTGTTCCTACCAGATGCCCTGACACTGCATGTGGGCAATTCTTTTTCTGTCACCAACAGCGTAATATCTCTATAGGCAAAACTGTAATCCTCTTATTCACAGTGAGCAGCACCTCACTGTGAAGCTACCAGGATTCAGAGTAAGGTAACAAGGTGAGTGGGATCCAGGGCATCAGGATCAGGGTCTGAGGACACAGATTCCAGTTGATTAAAACAAAAGAAAGAATCTTTTCTGGTGTGTGGCTTAGTTACCCAGCAAGAATATTTTCCTTCCTCCAAGAGAAATAAACAGATCTTGACAGTCTAAAGGACTTATTGTTCAAATAATTTCCAGGAAGATAGGCGAGACTACTGAAGACAGTGTTGTTGTTTAAAAGAAATAGGAGAAGAGACGCGACTTGACTCAAATTGAGGGAAGAGAGATTCTGGTTAGATTAAAAGTTATAATTCCATAATGGTAGAAGATTGATCTGATCAAGCACAGAGTATTTCATACATATCTCACGGCTTTCTTTAAAGAAAAGGATAAGGGGAGCATTGTCCAAGAGGGGCCTGGAGCTTAAGATGGGTGGGGATAAAGAATTTGGAGGGACAGCTAGTGTGAAAAAACCCACAGCAAGCACAAAGTCACAGAAATAATGCCTGTACAGCCCCTCCCCCTCTCCCCTGAGAAAAGGGAGAATTCAGCAAATCCTTTTGGATGGTTATCTCTATCAAAGAGACTATTTTTCTCTTCCCTCCATACAAATACCGGAGCAGAAAGGTGACGGAAAGCACAGTTCAGTAACCATGCTGGGTGATTTTCCAGATCATTTTTAAGTAGGTCTTTTCAGGATAATTTTTCTGCAATCATTTTATCCTTCTGACAAAGGATTTTGGCTCTCCTTTCTTCTAATACTCTTCCCCTCCTCCCTTTGTGGATTTTCCCCGATTCCTTATCTCCCTTATTCAAAAGTGCACTGGCATCTTATTCCACAAGCAGAGCACCCAGGCGCCCTCATAGCCTCTGTTGGCAGTGCCCATTCATTACCTACCTTTTGAACATCAGAAGGTACCCTGGAGAGGAAATCTAGGAGCTCATTATTGTCGATGGCATAGGGATTTCTAAGCTTCTTAGTAAATTTATTTATGCCTAGAAAAAAACAACAACAACAAAAAAAGACAAACAAAATAATACCACCTCTTTTCTATTCTCTCTCTCCTAAATTGTTCAGGCAAGGTAAAAAAGGGAAGAGGAATTCACAAGTCCAAATTAGTGTGAAAACAGTGCCTCGGACTTAAATCCACGCACATGTTCCCTGTCATGTGGAATCATTCACAAGTGTCTCCTGGAGGAAGGAGAGGGCATGATTTATGAAGGTATTTCTCCACTTTGGGGATCATCTGTTGTCAACAACATGGCCAAAAGTAATTGCAGTATGCATCCATTCTGAGGGATACTGTGGGGAGAATACACAAATTTGCAGCTGAGGCTGCTGTTAAATCTGTTATCCCATGTGACCAAAGACATTCTCTCTCCTCTTGTCCAGGCAACTGAAGGGCTCTGAAAATAATTGAGCAGGATAAAGGCTTTTTTCCTTCCATTTTTTTTTTTTTTCTGAAAATGAAAGCTTCCCTTCCCCATCATATCTCATAGCTGGTAACAATCTGGTAGTAATACCAGATTTGACATCCTGGCCATATAATGCTGTGGGAAACTGTAAAAAACTTATCACAAGGTTTACTTTATTCTGATCTCAGTGTGAATAATTTGGCTTATTAACTGTAGCAACATTGCTCTCCATCTCTATGGACACAGCTCTGCTTTAGTTATCAGAGATGGTCCCTAGTCTGGATAGAAGATCCATGGGAGTGTAATGTTCATATTACTGTAAAGTTCATGAAGTTTTCTCTTCACCTCCCTTTGAGGAAAGGAAGTGATGAGCAGCTCTCAGCCAGCACCACCTCTATAGCATGGACAGGAATGAGAAAGTGAGAAACTCCAGCACCTTTCTCAGCTCTCCTCTTCTGCCAATGCAGCCACTGAACATCCCATTGCCACCACTTCCCCACTAAGAAATACCAATGAGTAGTGGGCTGCATAAGGGCATGACAGAAGAGCAAATGATCATCAGGCAAAGGAAAATCAGCTAATTCATTTTAAAGAATAGCAAAAAGAAATAATTAAATGCTGGTTGCCTCTGGGTATCACAAGATAGCTTCAATCCCATCATTGCTCTGCCCAAAATCTCAGAGTAGTTTCCCTTAAAGTGATTTCAAATGTGATGGCTGCTCCAGCCATCTCCTCTCTCTGAAATGTACTGCTTCACGTCTGAGATTCAGCTCTTAAGCCATATAACTTGTAGCAAAATGCCAACACAATTTTCTGTGTACCTGATTTTTAAAAAACAGAAAATACCATAAGGTCTTTTGAGGCTTTGCCACAGGGTAGTTGTTTAACACGTATCATATCTGAAGGCCCTGTCAGTCTAGATGATGTTGAATGGATGTATAGTTTTCATGTACTCACCATGTCTTCCATACAAGAACAACAATATTTTGTTACTGAACTTTTTACTCCTAGCAATCTCTCTCCTTCCCTCTTGCCCTTTCTGTTGTTTGATTTAATCCTTTATTTCTTGCCCAAGAGAGGCCTTTTGCACTGCTACCTTCTCATTCCCTCTCTTTACTGTATCCAGGAGAGCCAAGACAGCAGTAGATGGCTCAGCCCTGGAAGGGTGATGGTGGGGGGTCTCTACAGCCCAGAGTCACATTAGGGCTGAGCTTCAGTGGTTGGGTGAGGATTACCTGCACTATGCTCTCATCCATTGCACCTCAAGGTTGAGATAAAAGCTGTCGCACTAAATATGACAGAAGGACATTTTGAGATGAAGGAATTACTCAGCAGATGGAATGCCATCTCCTTTTGTGAAGGACCATTTTACTTTTCTTTATAACACCATCAGGAAAGTTTTCATTTTTAAAAGCTCCTCTTTTTCCTCACTGTGCACCTTTGTACAAACACCGTCAGGCCTGTGACACAAATAGGTGCTCAGCCCAGTGCTTCCTGTTGGACCCTGAGGTACTGGGCACACTGGTCCTCCTGACAGCAGGGGAGTTAAGAGCCAAAAGGCTCCTGGGGTCCAGCCCTTCAAATACATCTTGTCCACTCCCTACCATTTCCCAGATGAGAGGCTCCAGAACCAGGAAGCTAATTACTCTCCTGCATAATAATAATAATCAGAATATTGAAAGGGGCTTATTTAGACGAATACTCTTCTTGTGGTGCTGTTGGAAACTTAGAAAGAACCCTCAGATCGCCCAGTGGGGGGGAAAAAAAAGAGGAAATGTTAAGTTTACAGCATATTTATTCATCTCTAAGCAATAGCACTTGATTGTCTGTGTATCAGGTCGTTTAAAGCTTGTTTGCTTTCATTGTGTAGATATATATTCTATTTATTGCATGTAAATGAGACACAGTGGAGTACTTACCCCAGATTAAAATTATGTACCTCAGTGGTATAAAATACAAAATGACTGTTGCTGCTGCCAGGACCAAGCAGGCCAGGACAGAGAGGAAAGGCACCGTCCAGTTAAATGTACTGGAAAAAAAAACAATAATCCTTCTCAGTGTTTCTGCTCTTGGACACTGCTTACACTATGCAACCCAATAATAATTTAATGACCTCTTTGCATTGCTGGCTGAGTTCAAATGCATTGTAAATTGCAGCCCCTTTGGAAGCTACATCTGGATGCTGTAACAGATTGAGGGAGATATCTGAGAGTCAGATATCGTGATAAGGAATCCCCAGTCTCTGGAGAGCTCAGTGAAGTTGTTAAGCATGTAGTGAGTTGTTTTTGTTTTTTCTGATACGTGTCACACTTCATGTCTGCTCACTGGTCAGGCTCTCCATTATTCATGAGTGGATTATCTGATCTGGAGACGAGGCCATGCTGCAGGTGGGAGTCATCTGAGCTGGCTCCACAGGGCCACAGGAGAGACGATGTGTTATGTGTGTTGCTGCACGACTCAAATGTGGCAAGTAACCAGACTCAGCCCTGACAATAACTTGCAATTGATTAATTATGACCTTATAACAGCAGTTAGTGCTTGCCCTGTGGAGAGAGACCTGGGAGTTCTGGAGGACAGCAAACTAAACATGAGCCAGCAATGTGCCCCTGGGGCCAAGAAGGCCAATGGCATTTGGGGGTGCATTAAGAAGAGTGTGGCCAGCAAGTCAAGTGAAGTTTTCCTCCTCCTCTACTCTGTCCTGGTGAGGCCTCATCTGGAGTATTGTGTCCAGCTGTGGGCTCTAACAGTTCAAGAGTGATAGAGAACTTCAGGAAAGAGTCCAGCACAGGGCTACCAAGATGATGAGGGGACTGGAGCATCTCTCTTATGAGGAAAGGATGAGAGACTTGGAGATGTTTAGCCTGAAGCAGAGAAGACTGAAAGGAGACCCTATTAACACTTATAAATACCTAAAGGCTGGTTGTTGAGAAGATGGGGATATAGTCTTTTTCCTGTAGCACCCAGTGACAAGACAAGGGGTAACAGGCACAACCTAGAATACAGGAAGTACTACTGGGGCATGAGTAAAAAAATTCTTTGGTGTTCAGATGAGGGAGCCTTGGCCCAACTTGCCCAGGCATGGTGTGAAGCCTCCTGTTCTGAAAGTTTGCAAACCTGTCTCGACATGTTCCTGGGCCCCTTGATCGAGGGGATCATGCTTTAGCAGCGAGTTAGATTGGATGATCTCTAGAGGTCCCTTCCAACACCAACCCTTCTGTGATTCTATGAAAGCCATTTCTCTGCATACTATTAGGAATTAACATTCTATATAACTTCCTCATTATTTATATATTTGGGTTTATTTCATCATGTTTTCAAGAACTCCTGACTACATTGTATATAGAAGGCTGTCTTGGGTAAGCAACAGTGTGTTAGCAGGAGCTCAAGCTTCTGCATATCACCAGCCTCCTGAGGGAAGCACTCCCAAGAGGCTCAGTGACCACAGCCACTCAGACTTTTGCAGCACTGTAACACAAAACAGAACTTTTGTTCACTCAGACCACTCATTTGTAAGCCCACAATGGACTTAGGGTGAGCAGCTATTGCCACACACCTTGTAAGTCACTATGTCCCTCTCTGCCCTTGTGAGATACATCTCTACAGTGTGCAGCAAACATTGAGATACCTGGGCCATGCGAATGCCAATTAGTTCACATGTGGATTTTCAGACCTGAGGCATCTCTGTTTCATACAATCTGCCTGCTAGCTTCATCACATCATGATGACGGGGAGTAGGAAGAAGGCAGAATCAACGTGGACCACTTATCAGGCTATAAAATAAGACAAACTTCCCTTGACAGATAAAATTAATAGGACACTAAAAAAATTACTTTTAAGCTTCAATAGATGTATTAAATATTAAGCAAAGATAGGTGGGAAAGGATCCATCATTATCAATCAAAGTGGATTAAGTAAAAAAAAGAAGCAAAACAGCTCAATTCAGTTAAACTATTAAAACTCCCTGTGATTGTATCACTAGAGTGACAGGAGGAAACTGTAGCACAATTCAGTCTGTCACTTACTGAAAAACTTTGGTGGCAATTTTTTAATGGTACATTACTGTTGAGTTACAATGGAATTCTTCTGAAATTACATCGGGCATCCACATTAATACCCAATGTGTTCTTTAAGACCATTGTTACCAAAATGAGTACAAGAATTAATAGTGTTTAAGAGCTCTAAGTCTTCCTGCCATGCAGCTGGGCAGAACAGTGCCCTGTTCATAGACTGGAATACATCTTTGGGCCACTTCCACTCCAGCTGGCGTATCCAGCATGGAACCACAGCATATGCGTTTGCTGTATTTTTAGCTTGAACCCAGCTCCTCAGTAGAGTGGCTTGATCACAAACCATCACTTTGTGTCCAAAACAGAAAACAATGGGGATTGATTAAGCTCCAGTAAAGATTGGGTTATAAAAGTTTGTGTCTGTTTGTGTAGGGGATTATTTTTTAGGCTCTTCACCTCCCCTCTCTGTAAGGTCACAAATATCTTATCTGCCTCCCCTTGTGATGAGACACAGAAAACCCCCTTCAGGCTCCCTTGTGGCATCAGCAGGAAGCAGACAGTTCAAAATGGTAAAGGGAGAAGAACATCAATGCACTGGGCTGAGAAATAAGTGTCTAGTAACCCCTGCAATCAGGTCAGGGCAGGGAGGGCGTGGGAAAGGAGACACGAACCATTAATTCCTACCTATTTTCTGTGAAGGAAATGAAAAGAGAAGCCTGATGTTTCTGTGCTCACACCTTCAAGCAATATTTTCTCATGTCTGGCATCATGACTCCCTACCCATCACAAACAGGAGACCAGAAATCTGGGCAAATGGGTGAATGGGAAAGCTTACATCAGCAGAGCACATGGCTTTGCTTCTCTATGCTTTGGAAAGGTGTTTGGAGTGAAAGACTCCTGCTGCACCTTGTAGTCATTTTTGGAGCAAGAGACTCACTCCATCTTAATCTTCCTGGCTCTGCTTCTTTGTAAAAAATTACCACTTACTTTTTAATCCTCTCTCCAAATGATGCTATTTCTTCTAGGATGCTTTGAACAGCTATGATGATCTCTTGGACCATGTGGATTCTTTCAATTAACCCCTTTTTCTCCGATTCCTAACAAAAAGAAAAGGAAAACCAAAGCTTTATACACTCAGTGTTTGTTAACACTTTCACATAAAGAAAAGAAGATTCTCCGCACTACCGATGTATTCATGAAGTCAAGTATATCACTGAAGGAAGGAGAGAACACACACTCTGGTTTTATCACATATAATGAAAACCAAGACCTATAGCTCTCTACATTTTCTTCAGCACACAGGCAGAGGTTTCTGCATCTTCTAACACAAACTGACTGCAGGATCTCAAACCAGGCTTTCACTGGAGAACCCATCTGCATGCCAACCCAGAGGAGATACTGAGCACCCCTGAGTCCAATTGACCTGTAGAGGGATACTGGGTGCTCAGTCCGTCTCAAAACCAGGAATATTTGTCTCCAGAACTTCTGAATATCACTCTTCTGAGCTTTGTGGGCTCCCAACAGCCATGCTGTTTGCTGTATATAAATTAGCAGCAAGATAATGAATACAACTGTTTTTTTGAACATTCTGTATACAGAGACCTATTCTTTTACTGGGTAGGAAAAAAAAAAGATAGATTCAAAGGAAAAAAAAATGACATTTTCCTTTTACAGCAGCCATCTCACAACTTCATTTCTTACTGCTTATTTTAGGCAACAACATTACAGGACATTACTACACATGTGCAGAAATAAAAAGGAAGCACAGAATGAATTAAAAATCAAAATGACTTAAATCAGCCTTGGAAATCAGTGTACAATTATCAGCATTCAGCATTTCTTTGCCAGCAATCTAACACACATACAGGCATGCAAATTGGTGTGGTTGCAGATATTCTAGCAAGAAATCAGCAAAACATTCACTTATTACAAAATGCAGAGCCCTGGACACTGATTTTACATCACATTTAGACTCTCCAAAATCAGCCCAATTTAGGGGAAAAAAAAAGACACTTTAAGTTGTGTTTTAACTAGTTAGTGCCTAGAAAGGGGAGATGCTAGTAAAACACACGTTGCATCCATGTTTTCTGTGGTCCTCAGTGGCCTGGGCAGAGGAAAGAGCCCTGTGATCAACACTGCTGCAATTCTGCTTCTGTACTGTGAAGCCATGTTATTTCTTTATAAGGGAGAGTGGGTCAGAGGCTATTTGAAGTCACTGTGGGCCCCAGAGGTGAAGGATCTTTTGGCACTACCGTGCTGTGAGAGGGTTTAGGTGTGTCTGAAACAAGGCATCGCACTACATCATTGTGTGCTGGATTAATTTATGAACTTTCCTTGGATGCTGAGAGGAAGGTATGACAGTACAGCCCTTGCAACCCATTGGATTACTTACTGCCTATTCCTCTTCACAGTAATTTTTGAGTTTAAATAGAAAGCCAAAACCACCAGAGAGTTATCAAGCTCCAGACATTTGAATATTTGTCTTTAGGTTGCAAGTGAGTGCACAATGAATAGAAGCAGCATTTTAAATACTCACACATTTGGGTGCGAAAATGAGTATTTTTACATTAATAAAACAACTAACAAAAATGAAACCCTTGGGGTGTGAAATAACCCCAGAACAAAATAAATAAATAAATAGTCAGTTTATGTGAAAATAGCACCAAAAAGTCATTTTCACACAACTCCAGTTATAACCTTGTTAGGCTCAAATGTAAATGACACGTTAAGATTATATTTAACTCTTCACTCACTAGAATGGTACAACAATCCTTTAGCCATAGTTGGCTTTTTTGCACCAAACTTGCAAGTAGACGTGGCAGAACAGTTCATGGAGAACCAGCCAATGGGAATTTAATTCTGTCCCAATTCAGAGAGAGTGGTAAAGAAACCACTTTATCTAAAGTGATATTCCAGGGCAAGCCTACTCTTGCTACCCAGCGCTGCAAGGAACATCATCTGTCAGCTCTATCTGCATCACGCTGACTTCATTTGCACGTCTTCGATTGAGCTTACAAATGTGGTGATAATGCAGTTTAACCAATACAACACAACTTCTGCTGCAGCCACCAAGCAGACTAAGAAAATAAAGTGAAACTACCAGTTCCTAGGTTATGAGAAGTGCATGCTTATTCTTACCTAGAATGCATGCTGAAATCAACTCTAGAAAATGGCTTTGTAACACAAAATATGCCCAATCAAGGAAGAGGCAGAGACATACTGGGATTAGAAAGTGATAGAAATGAAATGAGTTATTAAAGAGTCAAATAGGCTAGCAGCTGTCCTTGCAGTACACACAGCAGTAGGTGTGCAGAATTGTTTGAAAAGTCTGGAAACTTTTCAGTCTTGTCTTGGCTATTACTGTTTTGTTCTGGAAACCTGCATTCTAACCACATCTACAGGATGATTAGGTCACTGTTTAAGCAGGAGAGAAGCAGACAAATTAAGTACAACAAACAAGATTCTTCCAAATTATTTAGGTTTTGGAGTGCTGTTTAAGCTATCTGAAGTAAGCACCTCACAAAACACTGTCAGAAGCAGTAAGAGAGTTCACCATTCACTGAGACGACAGTCACTGGTCTATATTTATTAGTAAACGGGCAACTGTCATACAGAAATCTATATTTGAACATTACCATATTTGTGGAAGATGGAAAAAAATAATCCTAAATACATCTTCAACTAAACACATTTTCCCATCTGTGCAACGTCCTACTGCTCTGATAATTTTTCTCCGTCCTCCTCAGATATCGCTCCTTTCTGATTTCCTTTCATTTCAATACATTATGCTGCTTGAAAACAGGATTTGGATACCCATGGTTCAAAAAAAATCACAGGTTAGAAGCTTTTTCTTGAATCAAAAATAAAATATCCTGCCTGTTTCTGAGGGTTTTCTTTTTTCCCCCTAAAACCAGTTGTGAAATTTCCACTCCTTGAAGGATTTTTTTCTTCTTTATTTCTTAGCTGATTACAGCACTGTGGGTGAACCAAAACTAGCCTTCAGCCTCTGGGAGAGAATTAACTCCATCAAAATGAATTTACAACTGAGAATTAATTATATAATCAGTGTGTTACTTCAAATCTTCCTTGCATATCCTGATTTAAGAAACCTTCATTTGTACATTAATTGCCTGAACAAAAACATAAAAGGGGTCTTACAGAAGATTAAGCATGTCAGGGGAAGGAAAAAAAAAAAGCACCAAAACTGAACACGCAGCAAATTCAGAAATTAAGTCTTTTTGTGTCCAGCTAACGTGCATCAACTTAAACTTGTAAATGAAGACGCCAAATCTCTGCTGTACCAAATGAAAGATGCTTCGAAACTTCTCTGTTTCTGAAATATATAACAGTTAATGTAAATGCACTCAAAAGGCTAGTACAGCTCTGTGTTCTTCCTTCCCTTCTCTACTATTTTATGCTGCTCCCAGACATTCAGGGACAGTTGCAAATGAAACTGTCACACAATTGCAAAACTGAGGTAGTTCCAATGACAAAGATTCTCAAAGTATGTGAAATATGGGGCAGGACAGGAGAGAACATCTCCAGCATTAACACTGCTATTCACAACGAGTAAACTGCAATTGCCAGAGCTGGGCTGGCAAGGGAAAATCGTAAGACCTGTGGAAGAAAAGACTGAAGGCAAAAATTAGCAATCATCTGCTCTGCAACCAAGACCAATGCTAGTTATCGCTTCTGCTCCAGCAAAGCCTCCATCACTGAACTGAAAATTTGGATGGTGGAGATCTCCTAACTTCTTGTCATCATTCGTTTCAAGAATTAATAGCTTCCATCTTTACAAAAAGCTATTCCCTACTGTTTAAATCTATCCTTCAGATATTTTTTCTCTGGATACATCCGAACCAGTAAGCAACACTCCAAACACAGACAATTTTTAATGTCATCCCCTAAGTGCGTTTCTGTTATATACTACAAATATTGTATGCACACAAGTAAAAAACCAAAGTTTGAAGCCATGAGCGAGTTCTAAAAGACTTGCTCACTTCGATTTCAAATAAAACACTCACACAAAAAGAAATCTTGCATGAGACTTTCAAACAAGTGGTATTCATCAGCAGATTTCTGGCATGCCAAGGGAAACTCAATATATAAAGCTGAGGAACACTTGGGGGCAAGGATGAGGAAAAGGGGAGGAGAAAAAAATAAATAAGGCTTGGTGCAAAACGAGGAAGAAAACAGCAGACAGACAACTCAGGAATGAAAATCTTGCATATCTTCAGGAGTACGTCTGCCTAGCCTTGGGCTGGCCTAAGTTCCAGGATTAGCTTTTTTACTGTAGCTGTCTCATTATACTACTGCTGCTACAAGCATGTTTGGGCAATGTTTTACTAGGATTTATCCCATGTACCAGATACGAATCAGCAACAAACAAGATTCATAGAAAAGGGAAAGAAAGGAAAAAAAAATGCTCTGGCATGCATGTTTTTTTTCTTCCATTATTATTTTGGGTTGGGTTTCTTTTAAAAACAAAACAAAAAACCTCATGCTGTAGTTACTTAAAAAAAAAGCAGACTTAGCCAAAGAAGTTGTATTTAACCTTTCACTTGCTCTGTGCTAGGCTACAAAACTTCAACCTTACCGGTGTCTAGCAAAATCTGTGCCAAACAACATCTTAAGGCCAAAACACTCATAGATTAAGAACTCCTGAGACCAGAAAGACTTTGCTGGGTATGACCACTGGCCTCTATTGTCTGCAGGGAACACTTCACTACAGGCTTTAGTCTAGCAGCAGAATGAAGCTCTTGTGGGAGGTGGTAGCCATGGAGTGACAGACAGTCTCTTGGTAGCTAAAATGAATTCCAGGCAAAGCTTTGAAAATAGTCACCACAGCAACCTTGAACTGGATCCTGCCTTCGGTAGGAGCCAAAGGAGGCTGAATCAAGCACAGCAATCTGCCTTGCTGAGTCACTGTCTTGCCCTGTGCTGCAGTGTCTGCTGCGTGTCGAGCAGGGCTTCTCGGCACTTCCAGGAGGACGGGTACTCGGAGAGGATGGCTGCCAAACTCTGAGCAACTGCCTCGTGCAGTCCTGAAACTGTGCATCACAGGATCTTTTTGTTTATTAACACCATGCTGCAAATGTGCCTGTCTGGCTGGGGAAATTTAGCGAATCTGAGTGTACTTGAAATAATTACCAAACAGAGGAAATGCAACACATACAGGTCAATTTATGCTCTCAGTTAAAAAGGTGTGAAATCTGGAATAATTCCACCAGAGCCAATAGAATCGGTTCAGATTGATATGATGGAGAGCACCACTGGCCTTAGAAGGATACATTTTAAAAGGAATGGCATACTATCCTACAGCTAAGGCTGGGGGAACAGTGGCTAAAAGGCACAAGATGCCCACTTTACACCTTCTTCAGTGACACTTGCACTTTCTTTGCTTATATTAGACAAATTTCTGTGCACAGAGGACTAGCAAAAGCCTCCTGAACCCAACCCAAGAAAAAGCTTACGTGGAGATGCTTAGGGCATAACCCTCTTGCTTTCTCTCTGCACTGGTATGAAATGCTGAGGGTTTAAAAAGCATTTTCTATACTTGTTCACGTTTTCATAGATGTATCAAGTAACCCAAAGTTTTGTAGCACTGCTGCAAGTTTTAAAGCAATACTGTTGGTGACAACAGAAGAAAATGTCATTCAAGTGAGGAACATGTGTGTAAGCAGCAACAAGAAAGAAGCCTAAACAGAGATAAAAAGCCATCAGTCTCCTTTGATTTTAAAAAAGTGAAGGGGAAAGAAAACATCTTTGGTCAAAGTAAGTGCTTTCTCCTGGAAATACACAAGACCTAAGAACAATTGCATGGTGATTAGACTTAAAACTACTGGATCATCATCATCATCTATTATCTAGGTAATGATCTTCAGCAATTCGGAGTGCAGACCTATTCACACATCTGGCTAATTCAAAATAAATTTTAACATCATCTGAAATAGCTGGAATTTTTAAGTGACAATAACTCCATGAGGTTTATGTGCTTGGACTAGTGGCCTGACTAGTGCTACTTAATATTCCTCTGGAGTTTCAGAGAAGTTGCAGTGTTGGCTTACCTACCTCCAGTGAAAATGGGAGAACTATAGACTGTCATAGGGCCACTAAGGAGTCTAAGTGAGAAGAACCATACCACAGTTTCCAGGACACCTGAAAGTCCTCTGCAAGTCTCTCAACTTCTCTCTCCCATCACATCCCACAAACCTATGAATGCGTAGGTCATGATGCTGAGACAAGGATTGTGCCAATTTATGGGATGCTTACAGTCCTAAACAATGCTGCAGTGTAAATAAGACGTAACAACAGACCATTTATCTTCCACTTTCTTGCACACAGGTGGCTCCTAAGTGAAAAGCAAAGCACAACCAGACTAACCTCTGCACTCTGTCTTAATCAGAAGTTGATTAGGTTACTAAGATGCTTGCACCAAGCACAGGTCATGCAAGTAGCAAAATCTGTCCCTTAGGTTTCTCCATCACTACTGTATTCATGGTCTGTCCATAGACTCATTAGGAAGCTGTGAGAAAGATGCCATAAAGAGACAACTGAGAAAGAACAACAATTTAAGTGAGTCCATGCCTACACAAACACACACCTTGTGGGGATTTTTAGTATACAGTCTTTGTCATAGTTTTGTGGGGAAAGTGGGTGCTCCTTGTTAGTCTGAACATCTCCTGTGTATCAGGGGGTATTTTCAAGTCTTTACCATCATTTCTCTTCAGTGATCTTAATGGGAGATGTTGAAATATTATATTGCAACTGTTGTACTGAAGAGAAAAAGAAAACCTAATGAAATTATTTATACTTCCAGGGAAGAAAACAATGAGATGATATTGTCTTGAATGACCTTTCCTAAGTATGGGGATATAGCATCTTACACAATAGACTCTTGGTTCATGTTTCAATTACTGACCTTTACTGTGGAGAAAATTAATGCAATTTTCATCGTAATCCACCCGTACAAATAAGATCCATATGGAAGGTTTCCACATGCTGAATCTAACTCAAATGGAAAATGTCAGCTGTTTGCTACTGGATGAATTTGACTTTAATTTGTTCGGCTGCAGTCTTTTTGAATTGTGTTCATAAAACTTTGTATATTTTTGGTACCCATTTTTGACAGAGAATTTTCTACATTAGAAACATTGGATTTTTCTTTTTTGGATGGCATTTTTTTTTTTCCTCCTTTTCTCTTTTACAATGCATGAGATACTAAATATTTCTTGGAAGTTGCCAAATAACTTGGCATAAAGTCACAGTGTCATCTGATCCTTCCCTATTACATCCCACTAGCCAAGTAGGGTTACATTGTCTCACCATCAGATAGAAACTCTCCAAGAAAAGAGAAACCCACAACAGGAATTGTTGATTTAGTCTTGTCTCTGATTTTCATTTGAATCAGTTAAGTAGACCTGGAAATAGCAGTAATTTAAATTTTGTCTGGTTTGGAGGAGATGCAAACTTTTATCCAGACAAGATCATGATAAGACTCCACGACTGTTTGGAGTCAAGTGCCATGAAAAAGGGTAACTGTCTGCTCTTGAAGCTCTACAGTTGTTGTCAAAGAAAGGGGAAAAAAAAAAGTAAAATAAATAGAAATGGTCAACAATCAGACAACTTACATTGAGCTGCATGTAACTTGTCTATACCTTTCTTCTGTCAGGCAAAAGATGTTTCAGTGATGTAATTTTAAAACAATCCTTATTCAGACAGCCTGACAGACCCCAGAGCTGACATGACACAGCCTGAACTTCATGTCCAAGATGGCACAAATCCGAGAAGGCATTCATCCACCGAACAGCTTATGCCAAAGGGACAGAGCTCTCTTATCTTTTACAGTCTCCCATGCTAGTATTTGGGGAGGGGAGAGGGGGAAGGAAAGGGGGAGCTGGCAATTAAGTCCTGTCATTTAAGACAGATAGTTTAGGTGGAGGGAGTTAATCTGCTCTTGGGTTTTTGAACTAAGTGTCTGTGTATTTATAATTTGTAAACAGTTCATCTCTTACAGAGTGTGTTACAATTCCCAGAAGCATGATCTGTTATGTCTAACAAGCAGCAGAACCCAGAAAGGCTATGTGTGTGAGTATTTTGATACAGCATGATGATAGGAAACAGAAACAGTGACCTCGTGTACCACAACTCAACTAGCAGATTTCAACTTTGGGAGCTCTTGTATTAGGGAGGAAAAAAAAATACACAGACTTCTTTCTAAAGTATAGTTGTCTGTTTAAATGTTGACATTGCCATGAGATAATGTCATCAAATCACATTTTTCTTACACTCCCTAGAGAGCATTGGCCACCCTCAGACTTGGAAGTCACTTCAAATAACCTAATGTACTTAAAGATGCAAGTCATCAGGGAGCAAGCATGGTCCACCACTGATGCAAAGGGGATATATCCAGGGCAGGACAAAGACATTAAGGCAATGCTGCACAACACTTGACATGGGACACATGTAGTGGCTGGCAATTCTCTCTCCTTGTAATTCTGTGTCAGAATTCCATAAACCCATAACACCAGTATATCAATTAACACAAACCATGAATTATTATTGGTGTAATGTTGAGATATAAAGTGTTATCTTGATGAGAAAGCCTGCTAGAGGTGTCTACTGTGAGTAGCTTTAGATAGTGCTACCAGCTCTGCATTTCAAAGACTCACTGTGTATGCATGAAATGGAGAAAGAAGCAATGCTGCTTACAAAATGGCAGGGCCAAATCACCAAGCAGCTCAGCATTAACCCTCAGGAGTTTTTTCCCAAACCTGCTTACTTAGTTAAAAGAAACTGAGAATGACAGTGAAGTTGTTCAGTGGGCAAGTGGGAGGTCACAAAAATGTGTTTAGGTCTTTAAGAGGCCCCACTTGTATTAAGAGAGCCAAAGTCACTAGAGTTAAATCTAGACTAAAAGTAACCTACAATATTTTGTCTTTGCCGCAATTAATCTGTTGCGCAGCACAGGAAACAGAAGATTAAATGTCTGTTTAATATATTTTTGCTTTTTTTCTACCTCACCATTTGCAAATGAAAAAGATGAATATTAAAAAGGAAGAAAATAAATGGGATTGGTTCTAGTAAAGAAGTTCCACCTCTAGATGTCACACAAGTAAGATGTAGGGTCATCATGTACAGGTGTCTAGCTCTGGGTACCCACAAAATAGAAATTGCCAACCTTTAGAGATACACAATATTCCTTTGAAAAGATGCAGCTTTCATTTAGCAGCTTCTGATGAATTCCAGATATTGGTCCATTTAGTATAACAATTTTACATCGTAAAGAGTGATTTATAAATGAGAACATTTAAACAACAATTGTGTGTTGCAAAGAAACCTGTAATTCAAGTAGATTGCCTAAAGTTCAGTTGATAACTTTGACGGATTTCTGGTTATTCATTAAAATATAACCAGCACAGAAGAGCAGGTTAAATTTAAATAACTGTTCCCATCAATTAGTCTGCTGAGTTTCAATTCTAGTGTCTGTGACTGAGAAGAGTTAAGGTGCACTTGCTAACTGTGGTATTGATTTACTTCTCAATGATCAACAATTTCACAGTAATCTTCTTAAAACATAGAATATTCAAGAAGAGTCTTATTAACTTAGTATGCAATCTGAAAGTTTCACATTGCCTTGTGAACATTTTCTTCCTAACAGCTAATGTTCCTTTGCATGCTGTTGCTCGTTAAATAATTCCTCACCTTTTAGCTTTAAAGTATTTATAGATTATCAGATCCTCCGTCACTTACTTATGTTTTTTCAAGCTGTACACATTAAGTTCTTTTAATCTTTCTTCATATGTCATGCCCTCTAATCCTTTTATCATTTGTCACTGTGGTTTGATAAACTTGGAAAAAATAAAAAAGCAATGAATTTTTCATAGTGAGAAGAATGAGTAAGTATGCTCCAATAGAATATTAAAAAAAAAGGCCTTGCCAATTCCAATTCTTTTTGCATTTCAGCTAATGAAGTAAAACCAGTTTTTCCCAGGCTCTGAAAGAAATGCTGAGAAAATGGTAACACAAGTCCCAAATCACCCAAATCTCCACAAATCACAGAAAATCTGGCCTAGAGAAAAGGAAATGTCAAATCATTCGGGGAAAGGTGTTAGTACAGAATGACATCCAACACTCGAAACAGAAGCAATGGAAGATTTTACACACTCATGCATGTCTTTGTACATCATCCATCCATGCACACACCTATAAGTGCACATACATGAACACGTGCCTGCTACAATTTCAGTCTCAAACTAGGAACTGCTCCGATTCAATGAATGTTCAGAGGTCTCAGATAGGTAACACCAATACAGAACGTTACACAAACCAATCTTTCCATACTTCCATACTTCAAATTTCCCAGTCAGCAAATTGGCAACAATTGTTTTCCCAGTTAATGCACAAAATGAATTAAGATCTCATGAAGATATAATGGTGGGTTTGTGCTGTGCCATGTTCCCTCTGGTTCTAGATAACAGTCATGAGATGTGCTTACCTTATCATCTTCATCCTCATCTTCATCCAAACCCATAAGCTCCTGCAAAAGCAGATGTCCATATTACAAAACACTACACTTCTTTGTCAGTGTCAGGCAATGTTAAAAAAGTTGATGATACTCCCACAACGTTTCAGTGCACTTGTATTGCAAGTCATCAAAAAACCCCACCAGTCTCACCTTTCAGAAACAACATTTTCTATTCAAGGACTTCTCTTTTTTTCTTGTGATATCCTGAATGAGTGCAATACCCTATACAAATTTTAAGTCTAAATAAAGCATTACTGGCTGTAACCAGTAGTTTGAAGGCAACAGGCTTTCAAATTCATTGCCAACTTTTACTGTCTGTAAACAGCTTTGTTCTTAGTCTGACAAATGAACCAGCCAGTATGTCAAGGCTGAGGACTGCATTCTCAACTTGTTCCATCCTCACTGCTACAATGACTGTTTCCTTCCTTTAGGGCCACTGCTCCAATATCAGACTTTAGTAAATACATTGCTACGAACATAATCAATCTCAGCAATCACAGTCAGATTTCTATGCAGCATTGTTTCCTCCTTTTAACTTACATGTTGACAGGAATGGGAGAAAACAAAGAAACCTGGGTAAGGCTTGAAATTAGGAGCACTTGGCATTGAATTCAGGTATTTAAGAAGCTGAGCTTTTAACAAAGTCCTCCGAGTTTTTCTTGGTTATTTAATAGATACTTTTAATCAGTATGCTACAGGTTTAAATACCTCAAATGTAAAGGATCTGAAAGATCACAATAAAAAAGTGTTTGGGGTTTGACATTTTGTAGTGGTTGGGTGGTTATGGTTTGTTTTGTTGGGGGTATTTTGTTTCACCCCCCCCCCAGAAATGCAGTTGCATCTAGTGTGTAGAAGGTACCTAGAGCTCAGATACCCAGATTTAGTCTTTGGCTCTCTGGAATAGCCTCAGCAACTGAATTGACACTGCTCATGGTTTACATTTCTACAGAAGCTCCCCATCTGGAAATTATAACCCATTTTTACCAATACTCATGGATTTGACCTCCTGGCAAATGGATCAGTATTACTTAATACTGTTACTCCTATTTTATAGCACAGAAATCTGAGAGAATTTGAGGCCCACTTTTGCAAAGATTGTTGCTTACATTCCTCTACATACATGAAAGGTGCACGTTGGCACACAAACCCCACAAAGTAATGCACGTGCAGCCAAGGTCTGAAGAAGCAAAAAAGAAATAAATGGCTGTGTAAAAAAGCATCCGTATTTTGAGGAAAATCTCATCTGCAGGACAGATGTGACTAAGGGTAGCACCTGACTGTCTATTTCTGACCTACACATGGTCAGAATCACAGACACATAAAAAAGAAATCAGGTAATATTAAAGGCACTTTGACTACTTGTTCCATATGATCCCAATTCCACAAAGCACTTAGGCAGATGTGCAATGTTGCTTATGCAAAATGCACCCCTGAATTTCACAGCATCACATTGCTTGCAGGACAGGGACCAACTTTCTGATGGATGTTTCTTCAGTATCACTTCATTTAATCTGTACTTTCAGACACACCTTTTGGTAGTATCCACCTACACCTTAACGATATACTGCTCAATTTTGCTGACTTATGAGAGAATCTCCTCACTTGAAAATGCAACAAACTCACCACAGGATGACTGATAGGTACTGGAAGGTATTTTGCTGGGTATTTTTTCTTGGTTAAGTTATTCTTATTTTATATTGTCTTTTGTATTAAAACCCCTGTTTACCTGTGATTGTCTCACATGAGAAGTCTCATTTTCTTGGTAAAATAAAGTAGCCACTGAAGACACACAATATCTTTCTACATTATTCTGCATTTGGCTGAAATTTGAGAAAAGCATTTCTTTTACCATTTGCGTGGGAACTTGACTCTTAAGTCTTTCTTAGTTCAACTCAGTTGAAGAAGTTTATAACCATTTAGTACGTGAAATCCTCCTCTTACACACTCTTGCTGTCTACTACTACGTTGAATGATTTATTGCATTAATTGCATAATGAAAATTGAGATGGTTGAGGTTTCTTTTCAGTAACTCGGAAAGGAAAATGCTGTTTAGCTACACAACTAGCTCAATACCATTAAAATGCATGACAATTTGCTCAAGGGCAAATTGAAGCTGGAGCTGCTAGAAATGTTACTGTTGCTTTACTTGCCTGGGCATCTTGAGTGTTGCTGACCTTCCCTGTTCTGACGAGGGAGAAGTTGTATGCAAAGAGCACCAGCAGAGCCAGGGGCACCATGTACAGTTCCACACTCCAGACGGTGACCACAAATACCTGGGAAAAATAAAGCAGCAGAAGGGAACACACACAAGCGTTAAGAGATGGATACATAAGAAGGCCTTTCAGTCATTTTCCCTATATACAGTCATCCTTGAATCTCTGTTAACCCCATTTATGTTATTATTTTGGGAAAGAAAATCTGCTTGCAAAGTGTGCTCTCTTTCTCTTCTGTTTGAATCCATTAGGGCTGTCATTTGCTAGCTTCTCCCTTGCTTCTGATGAAGTACAAGGCCATGAACAACATAACATTCATCCGAAAGCTTTATTCACTCCTTCCTGGGACCCCAGCAAGCCTGAAAGCCTTTTGTCCTTCATGTTACTGTATAACAGCTCACTTAGAGGGGTAAACCTGCTCCACTTATCACACCCTAATTGCTGGGGGTTCTTTCATGGGCTAGGGGAGAGTTTATTCCTCTTGTGACTGGAGCCATCCAGCTCGTTCATCACTCCAAGGGAATGATCTGCAAATGCATCTTCACCATTAATCCTGGCATAGTAGAGCAAAGACCACCACCTTCCAGAAGGCAAAGCTCTAGGTTGCATGTGATGCATTATTTTGGAAAGGGATCCTAGAAGTCTAGCCTTCTTTCTCATACCCTTGCTGTTTTCCAGCACAGCATATTCTAATTTCACTGGTTGCTTGGAATCTTTCTGCCCAGAAATGGTATCAGTTTATGTGTTAGGATTGGTGTCTGACAAAATCCAGAAGCTAAATTCTGGAGTTCTGTTCTGCAAATTGGATCAGCAAAACATGGAACACAAGAAGGACTTGAAAAGCATTTAGATTTTTTTTTGTTTTCCAAAAAATGATCCCAAGGCAAACTGCATCCTGTTTGACAAGAACAAAGAATACCTGAACAGATTGCAAACCTGGAGTGCACAGCAACGCAAAGTTAATAAACTGAATGAAGAAATGCCATAAAACACATCTTGTGGTCCCATTGCCTTTTCTACTCATAACATTTATAGAAGTTAACTGCCTAATGCTAGTAGTAACCTGAAGCTCCTTTAATCAATCTTCTTTAAGGATAAGGCATAAACACATTCATCTGATTTTTCTTGCCCCAAAGGAACATAGAATGACAAGAACCAAAAATCACAATTTTGGAATCATATAGGTAGGTGAAAATGAGTAAGATCCAGTTAATGTGCTATTGACCTGAAGGTCTAACCATACTAAGCAATGTATTTTGTGCTATTGACCTGCAAGAGTAAGCATACTGTACCAAAGAAGTGCTTCCCATTGCTTGCAGTGGGGTGTCCATTCATAACCCTACAACGCAGCAGCTGTAGTAACTTTCAAACAAAAAGATTTGTCTGACATTAGAAAAATAGCCAGTTATTATCCACCAGGGGCCAAACATAAACCAAGAAAAAATTACTGTATCCAAGGGCCTGCCCAAACAGCAGCTGAATTTTCTAGAGTGAACCTGATTTTGTGTTAGCTGTTGCTATGCAAGGAATTAGACCGTCATCCTGTTCCTGGCATTTGTAGGCCAATAAAACAATCTTTGAGATATATTAATTTATAAAATGGGCTGGCATCCAGACAACATATCTCCCTACTACTGATGTGCAGCATCAGAACGTGAAAGAGGGCTTGGTTTTGATTTTATTTTTCCTTCTTGCTCCTGACTATCAGCATACTAAAAAATCAGAAGTGAAAATGATTCCAACAGATGTGATTCATATGTAAGCAAGGCAACAGAAACACAATAACCCTGACCAAGGAGGCACAGTACTTGATCTGTCATACAGGAGACTTGCATGGCTTTAGACAATGAAGGCTTCAAAAACTGTGACATTCTGAGCTAAAAAGCCTTCGATGAATGAAGAAATCTAACCTGAACAAGTTCCTCTGAAGCTATTCCAGCAACCTTGGATGAATCCCTACTTGCTTTTCCAGATAAAGTGAAGGGGATACCAGCTCCTGTGCTACCTCAAGTGTCACTCTAAAGAACAAGGTACTATTATTATTATTACTGTATTTATCTATACAAATATCTCAGGTACATATATACAGATAAAAACAAACACACATGTATAAATATGCATCTGATCCTTATCTAAACCCCTTCACAAAAATTCATATTGTCAGGGATTCATTCAGATCATTTGCTTCAGTCTGCTGGAGGAGGTTGCATTTACATAGTCTCCCTGGGGTATTAGCAAACTCAGTCTTCTTTTAACATAGCAAAAAGACTCCACTGGCAGTTAGTGAGGCAAAGTCCTACCAGAGTCAATGAAGCTCTTGAAGAACCTCTCTTCATTCATTCAATTGCAGGACTTGAACCAATTTTAGTGCATCTGTCACCATCTTATATGAACATCACTCTGTTGAGTTGCAAGTATACTACAACCTTGCAATCACAGGTCATTTAGGCAAGATACAAAATCAAGACCTTGGTGATTTTAGATCCAACAGTACATTTTGTGTATTATTAAGTTTCAGACCTTAAATAAAACTTAAAACTTCATTACAAAAACTCACTCTAGTCTCAATTGGTGGCTGAGGCATACTGTTGCTTCCTTTCTAATGCAGGCTGGTTAACCAGTTGCTGAGATGTAACTCAGCAATGCTTTGATAGAGTTCCCACATGTCCTTAAGAGTTTCTCTGTTGCTACTGCTGCAGTAAAGCTAACTTTCATTACTGTGACACCACACAGACACAAGACAAATTGATTTAGCTATTCAGAAATTATTTAGCCTTGGAGGTAAGGGAAACGATTGCTGTGAACATACAGTACATAATAAAAGCTCAGAGGGTGTTTATAAAGTGAATAGAAATATTTGTGCATTCTAACAGCCTCTGAGTAGTTCTGCAGCATCAGTTTCCAAAGCAGTTCCCAAAAAGGCCCTTGTCCTACTTGATCAACTCTTGTGCAGCTCCCTGACACTGACTGCAGCATCAGAGCACTGTGAGAAAGACACTCATTCCCCAAATTACAAGATTCTCAATCATGCATGTTTTCACTTCTCTCCAACGATACCATATGCCTGGGAGAAGCTCCTGCTTGGCAATACTTTTTGCAAAAACTTGAGAAAGGTTCAGTTGCTGACATACATGCTTGACTATTGCAAGGAACACTCATCTTCTTGATTTCTTGTAATCCCTAGTCTGCCATTTGCCTAATACATAGATTGTCCAGGAAAGTCTTAACAGGTTTAGACCACTCACTCAGTATCACAGTAGTCAGGGACAGAAACCAAGTCCCTGTTTCAAATGACCCAGTTTTAACAAAACATACTTTTTTCAACGTTTCACATCATCATTAGACCAAGTTCTGTCAGATCTAATCTGTTACATCATTGATATCTTTTCTACTGGCTTCATACTGTGCATGAGAGAAGTTACAATGACAGTACTCAATTTGTAAAACAAAAGTCAAACAAGTGGAAGCTGGTTTTCCACGTTACCTTTTTTTTTAATGCCATTTGAAAGTATAAAAAGCCTATTATAAAACTAAGCAATTTAATTTATAGTACTATAAAACAATGATGAAAATAGAAGCAGAAATGGTAAAGACTTAACTAGAGAGGAAGAAAAAGAAAAAAAGAGAGCTCTTGAAACTAATATTTAAGACTTGAGTTCTACCTAGAAAAGAACAGCAATATCACAGCCTTGGAGAAAGGACCACTTGATTTCGTCTGATTAATGTGTTGCTATTTCAAACGGCCTAATAACTACAAGTTAAAGCTCTGGAGGTTTGGAAGCTGTTTCATCTGAAAATCATTGAAGAGGGGTCCAACTGTTCCTGTCAAGAAGCATGGAGTTTGAACAACCATGAGAGTGGCCCTTTTGACAGCAGTACAAAAGATGAGAGAAGGCAGTCTCAACTGAAAGTAAAAACAAACCCTTAGAAACACGTTTCAAATCTGGTTTTTCTGCCCCTCTGGTTCCAATTTGGGATCTGACTATTAAGAACAGATTTTAGACGGGTGTCTACTAAAGTATGCCCATAAAACATTTGTCACCAGCAAACCCACAGTCATGGGATAGAACAGTTTTAAGAGGTTTAGAAACTTAGCATTAGATGAGTTTTTCTGTGTAATTATTCTATATGGTAATTATATTTTTTTACTCTAAAAAGCAGGCTCTTTTTGACCTGCTAAGTCTTTGTGTAAAAACTAAAAGACCCTAAGTTGTGTGACAGAATAACTCTCAGACAACAACAGCGATGGGAAAAGGAGAGGGATACATTCCATCAGATGGAAAAAATAAAAGTGGAAAGGAGATTAAATGCACGCAAGGAATCTATGGTAAAAGGTTTTTTTCCTCGGCCAGTGTAGGCTCCGATGCTAATGAAATGCCTCATCAACAGAGCTGTGAAAAATATTATTTGAAACTTCAAGTTTTAAAACCACACACAATTTAACTGAACTCTAAAGTACAAACAGCTTCGGCAAGTTTCCTTGCAATTTATAAACATGTCCATGCAATTCAGGAAATCATGAGAAAAACTCGAGCTGATACTGCTCTGAATGAATGTCCAAGTTATGTCTTGAACTAAACTAAAACACTGATTTTGATCTGAGACAACACAAAAACGTGCTACCCTTTATTTACAGGGAGAGGAATTGCACATTTTTAACTTATGTCTGGGTTATGTAGGCTCAAATTGCCATGTACAAACAAATGAGCTCTATAAAAAAGGAGAAAATTCTGCAGCTAAACATTCAGGGACAAACTCACTAGCATCTCTCTTTTTTTTTTGGTAAGCTTTTGGTCCCTCTGCCCCAAACAAAAATACAAGATATTAGCCAATAATGTAAGATACTGGCTACCCAAAAGGGCACTCAAATCCCTTGGAGGCAATAAGCCTGTCGACAACAAATTATTTCTGACAGATACTTATTCCTGCCCTTAGAAAGAGACAGTAAAAGGATCGAGGAGAGAATGAACACACATAGAGCAGTACATTTGTGCATACATGTGTGTATATTTATATATATACATTGCATATACAAAGGTATCTCTTCCAGATCTGGGCAATACAGATGCGTGAACACAGGGGTGCTGAGCCTACACTAACAAAAAGCAGGGTACACATTGAGGGCTCAGCCTGATGTGAGTGCAATAATGAGGCTGGCACTCTCAGGTTGCTTTGTGCATTGGACTAGTGAAAATATTAAAAGAGAAGTCTAAAACAATTACAGAAACTTATGTACTATAGACTCACCTCAGGACATAGCAAATAACGTTTGAGGTAGTCAACTAGCATGCAGCTCCCACTAAAGTACTCCTCCCAAAGATCATTTTCTTCTTCATTTAAGAAAAGATCTTCTTCCAAGGACACATTACAGACTGCTTACTAATAACTCTCCTTCCTGCATCCATATGATGCTCTCACTGTGCCATAGTCAATGGAGAGCAACCCTCTGCCCCTTCATAGCCACCAAGCTGGAGCTCAAGGAAGAGTCAGTTATCAGCAGAGTTGCTCCCTCATTGCCATGCAATAATAAAATCTTGTCAGAAAGAAAAATTATACTTAAATGAACCTGCACTGTCAGAAGAAACCCATTTACTTTAGATTCAATTTGCTTTTTTGTGTGTGTCCCCAGCAACAGAATGCAGAGCATCTCAGTGGCAGTACAAAACGTGCATTGTATTGAACAGTGACGACCACAATCAAAAATGACCTGAAGAAATAGAAGTCTTTAAACATTTATGCCACATTACAAATTATCTCTGCATTACTCCACACATTGGTGGACAACTTACTAATTTTTTTAGGTTGTATCACAGGCAAAAAGCTTAGGTCTTCTAGAGAAGCTCTCTGTTGCAAGCAGAAACACAACTGGAATCTAAAAAGAAAGACACACCTACAAAAACAAAAATCCACCTAAACACCCCAAAGTCAAATCAAACATCAAATTGTGCCCCCAAAATAACTCAGTCTGCATTAAATGCATGACTGCAAAGAACAAAGAAGCAGGAATAAAGGATATGTTTTGTACTATTTCCTACCATGTAGATTTACCTGGTTTTTTTTTTTTTTTTTTCAGGGTAACAGATAAAACGTGGCCTTGTTTGCTCTTCCCAGTTGTCTTTATAAGCTAAATGACAGAGCTACAAAACCTATCTACGCTTGTCCCAACTGCACCTTGCTGAGAAAGTGGCCCAGGATTAAACCCAGTTGGGTTAAGAAGCAGGAAAAACACTCAAGACACCCAACTTATGCTTGACAATTTCTATTACATGTGAGGATGCAAATAGAATAAACAGACAGGAACTGTGGTCATCAGGTTCACAATTTTAACACAACTTTAAACATTCAAAAAGAAAAGAACAAGCCAAATGTCCACCACTCCCAACAAAATCAGGTGTAAAACAACCAACAAAAAAAAAAAAAACCCAAAGAGCATACAAAAAATCTCATACTCTTTAAGCCAGTATGTGTTGGGGCCTTTTTTTATCACTGTCTGGTTTAGACTCTTCAAGGGGATCTCATTTTCTTTGCTGCTGCTAGGAAGTAAAAACTCATTTGTGTTTTAAATGAAAGCTGTGATTCATGTGCAATCACAGGACTCTAAGAAATGGCGTTTTAAGGAAAAGCATGTTATTCTGCAAAAGTTGCAGCAAAATCAGAGGACTTGACAATATTACAATCTGTTCTCCACCATCCTCTTGGGATGGTGCTGGCGGTTAACTTCGTCAGGGACGGCTGGGATGCTACATTTCAGACTGCAAACACTTAACAAAATGTCCACATTCTGATCCTGAATTACTTTTGTCATTAACATGTTCAATGGATTTATTCTTTAGCCACAACAATGCCTGGAATCAGAAAGAGATAAACAACAACAAAATAAAATCCCGCTAATGAAAAAGTTTTCCCCTTTATTTTGGTTCCATTAATGAGATTTGCCAGCCTAGGAAATGAAAACCAAGATGCTTAGAGATTTTTCTTAATGAGGGGTCAAGGAAGAGCTGCTTGGTCCAAGTTAATTTCACTGAGCATATCACCTGATAAGTTAATATATAAAGTTAAGATTTATATATTGCATTCCTGCTATTTGAAGATTATCTGTCAAATTGGTCAGTGTGGGTGATGATTTTCAACACAAAAGGGTGTGCATCAGGAGGGTGTCTTCTTTGTCCTTCAAGACACATACTTTTAAACCTCAAAGCCTTTTATCTTCTCTTCATCCCCTAGCCCAAAAGAAGTGGGAAAAAAAAACCACCCAGAACCAACTAAAACAACACAAGTTTTGTGTTCTATATTTATGTACCTATAACAGTTTTGGAGTCAAAGACTTCAAATCCTTCAGCGTCTGCAGCCTACAAGCAAGAGCTGTTTGCTAGCATGCTGACTGCTCTAATTTTTCCCCTCCTGTCTTTATCTAACATATTTTAGATTTTCTGTGCCAAGTGAAATACAGTTAAGACCCTCAAGCAATCAAGCTTAAAATTGAACAAACAGGGGAAAGAAAAATTATTACAACAGTTTTCTGTCTTTTGGGGTAATCCACTGGGAGTGGGCCGAGGGAATAAATCTGCATGTTATTTCTAAAGGGGTAACTATCACAGAAAAAGGCAATGGGGGAAGATCCTAAAACAAAGCAGAGGTGGCACGCCAAAAAAAACCAAAAAAATCTGTTGTTTTCTACTGTAGCTAAATTACACAGTCATTTTTATTTCTAATGATTTGGTTCCTTTATCAGCAGGGTCATAATTTTAAGACTTAATCTCAAACAGAAAGTTATGATCTATTTGCAGGGAAGAGAGGCACTATGCAAGTTAAAAGCCTGATCTTATAGTAAATAATTCTTCCAAAAAATGTCAGAAAAAAAAATATCTGTGCTATTTAAAAGGAGGCAAAAATGTAGGTTAATTTTATTTATTCTGGATAAGGTGAACATCGTAAAAGGGTCACGAAAAAATTTATCATTAGCTGAGCTGATAAATGTCCACTTACTTGGGAGACATATTTGTTAACACTGTGAGAAACATTAGCAGTGAGGGTCAGATGGTGACGTAATTGTACAGCGAGTGGAAAGATTATTTGGTGGAAGTGCTCTTTAACTTTGGGCTCTCAACACAGGGTTACAATTGGTAGCAAGTGGGAGGCACAAACGATATGTTTAAACTACTTTAATTACTTCCTCCTTCACGTTCATAGTACATATTAGAAATGAATGAGTAAGGGAAAAAGGGCTTTCTAATAAAGTATGTTTAATTAGACTTAATTCAGTTTTGAGTGGCAGGAGGACTGCACATAAGGTTATTTTCCTGGCAATCTCCAGCTACAGCATGCAAAAAAAGAGATCAGGATGCAGTAAATCCACATAAATAAGAAATAGATGCTTATATACACTAATGCTGACAAAACTAACTGGTATGTTCTTTTCTGAAACCTCCAATCCTAGAAAAATGTTTCCAGACTGAAACAGAGCAGGAGCAAAACAATTAAACTGAAAACATTTAAACTAAAAAAATAAAATATGTCCAGCAAAACCAGGTCACAAAAATCACCCAGAAACCCTCAAAGACACCTAGAAAGCACATATCAAGCAGTACGATAACAAATTACAGAACAAATGCTTGAAGATGACTGGGAGAGTCACTGTAATTATACCCTAAATAAGTTACTATTGTAAGCTAGCAACAACAGCAGCAACACAAAAAGTCCAAAGTACTGCAGCATGACTATGTAATAAAGATTTTCTACTAGCAGACCTGTAGCATCTTGCTTTCCAAAATACACAACAACCTAAAAATCCTCATAAAACGAGTTGCAAGACTTGTGCAATTTCAGACAGCTGTTCAGGTAAAACTAAAGCCAGAAGATGGTTCATTTTAAGAAAGCTGTTACATGTGCAGCTCCAAATCAGGAATGGCAGGAAACTAGAGGATGTCTAAAACCACTGTCACCCATTTGCCCTGAAAATGAGTTAAGCCACACGGTCAAAGCAATCACTTCTTGGCTAATAAAAGTTATACAGCTTCAACATGCAACTTCGGGTGCTTTGTAGGAATCCTTAGTCACACATTGCTTTGATACTAAACAAAACTCTGAACTAGCCACTGTAAAATTTGCCTTTTTGGGGTTAGGGAAGGTGTTAAGGGAAAAGAGATCCCAAACTGCTGTTTTGATGCAGTGGATTGAACCAACATTCAGTAAATTCTAACAGTCCAGCCAAGAACATTATACAGAGCTTTAAATGGGAGAAAACTGAAGTCCTTTATGACACATGCCTGTTCAACATATTCTGTGCTGCAGAACAGATCCAACTTTACAAGTTGAAAGCAAGGGCAGTAGAGACATCCCAAGTGTTTTAGTAATTAAACGAATATGCATAATGAACCATATGCCCAAAGGGCCTGTTCTTCATGTGGGCCAGATTTTTGTTTGAATTTTTAATTTTTATATACAGATGAAACATTTCATGTAATATAGCAACAGTGCAAAGGAACATGCTATGCAGGAAGGGAAGGAGGAACTACCCATGTGAGAACGATCAGAATACACTTGATGAATTCTGCTCCTCAATTTCCGATTCAGAGCCAAGAGGGCTTTTTTTTTTTAAAGAAAAGGGGGGTAAAAAAGAGAAGAAAAAAATCCTTTTCTCCTTTGAACAGCTGTATTAGTCATCTGCTCAGAGTCGAAAAAGAGGCATTAAATATATGTATATTTATATAGGTCATATTTATACATTTATATGTGTGAAATGGATTATATACACCAACACATTTCGATGTTGCAAGAACTAGCAAAAACACAGACACAATCTCAAATTAACAAAGCTTCTGATCCACTAGGAAAAAAAAAATTACTGCAGAATGGGTCTCTGTTCAGCAGGACCTGGAGTGTTGTGTGAGCTACAAGGGAAACAGGACACACTCACATCTGTCTGTGAAATGGGAATTGACATTTTTAAAAAGATGGGTCAAATTCTGCTCTCGTTACAGTAATGTCACCCTGCTGTCAGAGTTAGGATACCGAGGCCTTTTTGCAGAAATATTAAATCTTTCAAACTCTCTGGGAGTTGAGCTGTGGTGCTCCTTTCAGTAACATTCACTCTTTTTCATCCCTTGCTCTTACAGTGTTTTCCCGAGCAAAAGAAGCATCCTTTACAAACATAAGCCGTTCTAACAGGCTAGTCCTCAAAACCAGCAGCAAAACTACTTGGTGCTGATTTTCAAACAGCTAGACTTGCACAATACTAATCTGGTTCCTTTAAGTGGTTTTGATCCATTAGACAAAGTTCTATTTTGCTTTGTAAAACCAGTGACTGGGGTCAGGTGCTTGTTAGCGTGGACATGCTAGTTAAGCAGCAGAAAAACTTTCCTGCACCAGCTTTACCAGATTTTTGAGTTGTTTTCTTATACATGATTTACTCTCTGTGAAACAAGAGAAAGACAATCTTTATCAAAATTTAAAAGGGAAAGAAAAAAAATGGGGGTAAATGGCAAAGAGTGCCTCACAGTAGCTGAGATTTAGCATTATGCTTAGATAGATTAATACTGCACACAGCAGCAGTGCCTGTTACATGCACTGACTCAGTACTGCAGAGCTGAGGTGGGAGAGCATCAGCCGTGCTCTGAGGGATACAAGCAATAATGTGATCCACTTCAGAATCAAAGGGGTGATTTTTTTCATCAAGGTCAGCAAGTTAAAACTTTTCGTGGGAGTTCAGTAGTTCCCATCACGTAAGGTAAATGGTACAGAAGAGTGATCTGGTCCCCAGCCCGAGAAGTATTTAAAGCTGAAATAACCAAGTTGTAAATAATGGCATTCGTTGCTCTTAGTCCTGATTCAGGGTTCCTGCTTCTGACATTGCCTGGTTTATGTGATCTAGTGGTCTCCACGGAAAGACAGATAAACTTCAACGGCTGTCAGAAGACAAAAATTGACAAGGAGCATCACCTTTCCTGACTGTTTAAATCCTTTAAGGAAGTGTTGGAGCAATTAGAGAGGGAGTCTAATCTTTGCAGAGTGCATTAACACTCTTCGACCTCCTAGACAATAGATCAGACCTCAGACACATAATGCTTCCCTAAGGCTTTTTAACCAGAGCATTTGATCTCATAGTCACTCTGTATGCATTGCTATAGGTACCAGCATGTAAGACAGTATTCATTGGGTACTAAAGGACCGCTATCTCTGTTAGTATTCACCCAGTTTTTAAAACAGAGAGCAGGAAAGCCATTGCAATGTGTGCTGTTGCAGAAGTATTACTTCCCAGAATTAACAAGAAAAAAATATATTAAAACAATCCAGACTAGCTCTGCAAAATGTCTTCATTTTTATTAACCTCATATTTCCTTTGTACCACCACCATTTATTTCCCAGACTTGGAATACAAATCTATTTCCTTTAAAAAAGCACAGATTAGTTATTTATTCATAGAACCAGTTCTCTGATAATAACTTCAAAATACTCCATTTCTTAACCCCTGTGGAGGGACCTGAGGGAAAGGGAATTCGGAAGGCAGGTCTAGTTTATTAAGGAAATTGAAATATATCATTGCAAATAATATTCCCAAAAGCGTACATGGGAGTATCTGGGGAAGTTTTCTTAACTGCTAGACCAAGTCATCATCTAATTCCTGATGGGCATGTTCAGTAAAAAATGCTAATATCACTGTATCAATTATGCATTTCCCATTTAATATCCTAAACATTTTAAGAAAATGTGCTTAGTGCATTTTTCTTAATGGAATTAGACTTCCTTGCCATGATGTCTTGACAGAGGCCACATCTGAACAGTTCTTACATGGATAATGCATAATGGGGTTTACAGCTAACTGGATTCCCACCTACTGCTAAATAATGGGTGCTGCATTCTCACTAAGCAGTGGGGGGTTATTTTCCCCCTCCACCCCATGCCACGTATTTGAGGTATGGTGCTAGCTAACAATGCTTGATACACATGTATGAGCTGCAGGATTTTGTTTTACTTTTCCAGACCTACAAAAAGTGTCTCTGGTGAAGTACCTGCATTGCAAAGAGTTTTTGCTGCTTGTTTCAACATGTACCTCAAATTTGTCAAGCCAAGAGCATCACAAATGACAAAAAGGTCACATATAGCTAGTATATTTAAAAACAAACAAGCCTTCAAAGTCAAAGTGTAATGCAGTTATTTCTAATCTGAACAAACAATCGACTACATCTAATGAAAGTTGACAATTGGCTTTGCTACAGAGCTGTGCAGCTCCTCTGTTCCATTAAATGATGAAAGCTGAAGGAAAGTACGGAAGACAGCAGCTTCTCCAAAAAAGCAAGTAGAAAGTTCTGAACCTGAGCAAGTAGAGTGAATAAAAGCTGTTTTAAGGGGAGACTTGTGCTCAGGTAAACATGCTGACTTTACACGGTTAATGTTATGGCTAAAACAAATCAGCATATTAGACTAGTACAAAGCACTACATGTTTTACATATTTAGTAACACTTCCCAAAATCACAGCACTGCCTTTAAAACAAAACAAAACAAAAAAACACTCAAAAATCACATGAAACCAAGCTAAGCTTGACTACAGTGTGGATGTCACAGTTAAGACCAGATTTTCATGGTGGGGAAAGTGATCCAAACTCTATTGCTGCCGTAGGTACCAGTGTAAACTTTTACTGTGGCAATAGTCACAATTAATAATAATTTACAGTACTGATTTTTTTAAAAAAATCACATTTCTGGGGTTTTGCAGTCATCCCATTGCTCCAGTTTTATTTCTCAATGAATGCTAAAAAAAAAAATTATTGGGAGAGATGTGTCCTGATTTCGGGTATTTTTATTATTATTACTGTTATCCTTAAACAAGCCAAGAACTTCCAGGTTGCTTAAGACTTACTTCTAAGTCAAAGCACATCTTAGTGAAAGAAACTAAAAGAGAATTGTATTTGCTCTGTAGATTTTATACTAATCCTCTTTTATTTCAGATCTTGTAAAAGATCCAACTCTTTCTTATTTAAAAAAGCCCCAAAAAAGCCCCATCAGAAGTAGAACGTCTTAAGAGAAACCCCTCAAGGTGCACCTGCCTCCAGTATAAAACCAAAACGTTGCATTACCTTCAAATAGGAATTTTCTTCCAGTTGTCAAGATTTCTGCAACTAGTGTTAGATTAGTGCTGAGAGAACGGGTGAATTAAATTGAAAATAAAATAGTTCAAGCAAGAGAAAGAAAACCTGCCAGAAAAATCTGACAAAAGGCCGAATGCCAGAGCTTGCTCATTCCTGGGAGTTCATCGCCATCTACAGGCTTTTCATCCTCTTCAGGAATCCTGCTGCTCCTATTCACACATGATTTGCCCCAAAAAGAGGACTGAAATTTTTAACTGGTGTTAAATAACACAAGTTTGCCACAGTTAATGGAGTTACCGTGGTTTAAACCACCTACAGACATGCCTCTACTTATTCCTTTATGCAGGAAAAAGAAAACCTAACTTTGTATTTCATGGGAATGCATTGTTCAAAGATTACATCTCTGTTAAAAAACAGAGAGGACTTGTCTTTTTAAAAAAGAAAAAAAGAAAAGATAAAAGAAGAAACAAAACCCACAAAATATTAATGGAGTTTTTCCATCAACAACAAGGGAGGTAACAGTCAACGCATACTAAGAAAGCATATACATTTTTACTTTTAATGACAATACCACCTCCTAATACACACTGTAACAGACACTATGAGTTTCTCACTCTTTTCTTTTTCCAAAGTTTGAGCTGAGCTGTATATCTTTTTCCACAAAGCTTGCATAATGCCAAACTTTAGGAATTTTGCACATAGGCTACTCAAATTCTACTATTTCCAATAGAAGCAGGCAAGTAGCTTCTCTCACACCCTTATTTAATGAGTCTCACACAGATGCAGTGTTCATGAAATGTAGAATACTGATTCCATCTTCATTTGCAGTTTCTGATCTAGGAATACAGTGAGCTTTCACCAAATGCAACAAGCAAATTTGGAAATAAAAGTGACTGATTCTGATATGGAGTATTGTCTCTTTAGGACCAGATAAGCTAGTTTACAAATACATTTCTTTTTTTTTGTTTTTTTCAACCTACCAGTCAATTGACAGGAATTACAAATTACTGCTTTCTCACATATTCACAAGATGCTCAAGACATTTAATTTGAAGTTCCTCTAAAGAATTTAAAACTGCAAAAAGAAAGACACCAAAAGAGAAAAGTCAGCTTTCAGGCACTGTCCACTTCAGTCTTTCCCACATCTTTTTGTGGCAAATCCCTAATATCAGGATGTAAGTTTACAAGGCAACAGTAAGAATTGTGCTAAATTCACCTTTGGCATATGCAGGTTTTGCAATTCTATCTAGAGTAAAGGAACCAGTTCTGCCTTCATGGATAGCAAATTTGATCTTTTATGAAACAGTTAAATAACAGCCAAAGCCAAAAAAAAAAAAAAAAAAAAAAGGCAATTAAATGCTAATCTGTGTTTGGTCTCACAGGTAGGAGAACACAGCATATCTGCTAATGAGTGGTTAGAAACAAGAGTTCAGCAATGTTGAATATATAAATAAAAACAGCAACAGGCAAGAGTATTGTTTTACCATGACGGACAAAGCAAAATAAATACAAACACACACACACACACACACACATATATATATATATAAAAAATAAAAAACAGAAAATACACAAAACAGTATAAGATCAACAGTAATCTCTCACAAAACTTCAGAACTTCAAAAGACACAGACCTTTTTATATATATTAGGGAAAAAGAAAAAGAGGGGGGCTTCATAAATCAAACAGCTAAAGTACAAAACAATAAAAGCAAACTCCAGCCAGACCACAAAGAGGGTTCGCTCTTCATAAACATCAGATCAGGCAGCTAAAATTATTACCAAAGCTCTCTTGTAACTGTCACCTGTGGTGGGTATAATTACAGGCTACTGCTGCAAGCACGCCCACGTCATATGGCAATAAAAGGACCTACAGCTTGCCAAGACCAGGCAGACAATGGAGAACATACACCACCTGACGAGAGCCCAAAAAGATCAGCCAGGGAGACTAATAAAAATGACAGCTTCGAAACAAATGACAAAGCTTCAACCACACACACACATACACACACAAAGACTATATCAAATTAGCTGGAAATGCAAGCACCAAGCAGAGTTCTCCAACAGGTCACAACTGGAGCAGAAAGACAGTCAGGACTGTCTGTGGGTGCATTTAGTTCAGGGTTTAGCTACAAAGAGCCCTTTTTCATTAGGTTGTTGGAAATTTTTTTTTGTTTTTATTAGATGAAATGCTTGCACATTTGGGCTTGGCAGCTTTCTGGGCTTTCATTGGAGAGTGAAACAGATGAAAACAATATATTCTTAATTCAGTTCTGGAGACAGGCAGACAGATAGATAGANAGTAAGAATTGTGCTAAATTCACCTTTGGCATATGCAGGTTTTGCAATTCTATCTAGAGTAAAGGAACCAGTTCTGCCTTCATGGATAGCAAATTTGATCTTTTATGAAACAGTTAAATAACAGCCAAAGCCAAAAAAAAAAAAAAAAGGCAATTAAATGCTAATCTGTGTTTGGTCTCACAGGTAGGAGAACACAGCATATCTGCTAATGAGTGGTTAGAAACAAGAGTTCAGCAATGTTGAATATATAAATAAAAACAGCAACAGGCAAGAGTATTGTTTTACCATGACGGACAAAGCAAAATAAATACAAACACACACACACACACACACACATATATATATATATAAAAAATAAAAAACAGAAAATACACAAAACAGTATAAGATCAACAGTAATCTCTCACAAAACTTCAGAACTTCAAAAGACACAGACCTTTTTATATATATTAGGGAAAAAGAAAAAGAGGGGGGCTTCATAAATCAAACAGCTAAAGTACAAAACAATAAAAGCAAACTCCAGCCAGACCACAAAGAGGGTTCGCTCTTCATAAACATCAGATCAGGCAGCTAAAATTATTACCAAAGCTCTCTTGTAACTGTCACCTGTGGTGGGTATAATTACAGGCTACTGCTGCAAGCACGCCCACGTCATATGGCAATAAAAGGACCTACAGCTTGCCAAGACCAGGCAGACAATGGAGAACATACACCACCTGACGAGAGCCCAAAAAGATCAGCCAGGGAGACTAATAAAAATGACAGCTTCGAAACAAATGACAAAGCTTCAACCACACACACACATACACACAAAAAGACTATATCAAATTAGCTGGAAATGCAAGCACCAAGCAGAGTTCTCCAACAGGTCACAACTGGAGCAGAAAGACAGTCAGGACTGTCTGTGGGTGCATTTAGTTCAGGGTTTAGCTACAAAGAGCCCTTTTTCATTAGGTTGTTGGAAATTTTTTTTTGTTTTTATTAGATGAAATGCTTGCACATTTGGGCTTGGCAGCTTTCTGGGCTTTCATTGGAGAGTGAAACAGATGAAAACAATATATTCTTAATTCAGTTCTGGAGACAGGCAGACAGATAGATAGACACTTGCATCTTAATGCAGGTACCTTCTATATCCCCTAAAAAACTTAAATTTCTTCCTCATTGCCTTAATTCTTTCCTGCATACACACTCCTGCTGACCAGCTGTAGAGAGGCTCATCCTCCAGCATATCTGGGCTTTTGCCTGAATACTTTGACTATAAAGTTTAACACAGAGAACAAAGGTTAAAAAGTAAAAAAAAAAAAGAAAAAAAAAACCCATAATACAATTAAAGAGCAAGAGGCAGGATTTCATTACCACACGCAAGGGAATCATTCCTATGTGATGCATGCAAATTTTGAGTATAAGACACAGAAAGTACCACAGTCACTCAAAAAACATGAGCACAGCATAGACTTAATTTAAGAGGCAGCTCCCCAACCCCAAAAGCAAGGGACTCTCTGTACAGGATAAGTACCTTGTTAAGCAGGCCCAGAGGAAATGAGTATTTACTTCTCAGATGCAAAATATAGCTTTGTTTTTATTTTGGAATGTTTCACTGGTAAAAAGCAAATCCCCCAAACCCCTGAGCTGGAAACGTATGACCATCTATCCTTTGTAACATTCAAAGAGATATTTGTACTGGTCTCTGCTCAGCCCCGTCTCACCCCGACTCCAAGGCTTCAAACTTTGCTTTTTAAATCTTGTTTATTGTGTTGTCAAGCTTCTAAGTGGCTGTTTCCCTATTAACTTTGTCCTTGTTTGTTCTTGCATTTTTGAAAGAGCTGGAAATAACATGTGTTTACTTTGCTATGTGTCTCTCAGCATCATCAATATCACTGTTGCTATTCCAGGAATTTTAACTGCTGCAGCAAAGCAAAGCCTGGGATCTCGGGCTTAAATCATATTCCCCGCAACCACAGAAGAATAATACTGGAAATGTAAAAATTGCTGGGAGAAGGGTAAAACCACCCCTTTTAATTGTCTAGAGAAGCCTGTTTCTCGTCTGAGCAGTTATTTGCATGTGTCAGGTAACGTGCTCCTCACGGCTTTGCTTGCACAAGTGGTGCGTTTTCACAGGCGCTGCCATGATCATCGTGAAGGGAGCAGGATGTAAACGTTTCCTCTGTCATTAGGAAAACGCTTTTACTGGGATGTAATAGCTCAAAGTAAAAACATACCTCTGATCCAGCCTTTTCACTGGAGTTCAAGACAATAATTTTAAAGATGTGCCTTTGCCAGGGGTTTTCAGAGGGAAAGAGGGAAGGAAATGTTAGGGGCTCTGAAGAATTACTTACTAGGTCAAATTCCTGAAACCCTGCCTTTCACTGCTCCTCCAGCACTAGCTCTAGCCTTAAATATGAACACATTTTTGTACCAGACAGTTATTTTTCAGCTTCCCTATTTAAATAAGAACTGCATTTCTCCCTTTGTGGACTGCTTCTTTAAAACTGTAGCAAAACACAAGCTGCAAATGGTCTGAGAAAAGCCTTTAGCAAAAGCTGCACAGTAAAGCAGAAGTAAAGACCATCTCTTTTGCATTAATACTTTTTTCTTCTTCTTCTTCTTTTTTTTTTTAAAGTTTTTTCTTTTTCCATGTTCCCTATTCAGTGTTTGAAGAATACTCATTCTTCTCTCTTTAGGATTACATCTATTCATTTTATTTAGCTTTTTAATGTGGAGACATTTTAATCTCCCATTACTTTAATGCTGTTCCCGAATAGTTTGGGAACAATGATTTATATTTCATCTTCAACTACAAGGATGAAAAAAAAAAAGAAGCAGAGGGAGGAAAAAAGACTGTATCCTTCTCATTGGCTACACATGTAGTCATGGCAGGGTAGTTTGTGCCTACAAAATATCAGGGAACTACCTGTCCAAAATTAGCAGACAATTCATAGGGAAAACAAGAAAGATTTTAAGGATGCTCATGTGACAGCACATTTTCCTTCCCTACCCTACAAAAGAGAGAAATATTATCTACTAGTAAACCATGAGCAAACTCTTAGTTGAAATTAACCTCTGGCCCCTTGGCCAGAGGTCCAAGAGATGCTTGGTGACTCTGTCTCTAAGTTATTTGGATTTTGTGGCTGCTACTGGTCTCCCTTCTCCAGAGATTCTACATGTTCCCTGTCTATAACTCCCATCTCCTTGATGAAATAAAGTAAACAAATAAACAAAAAACACTGTGTCACAAAACAATCTGTAAGTTACATTAGACGTTTTACACATACATTGATGTCCTGTCCAGGGTTGAATTATGCTTAGCACAAACAGGACAGGAACAGCTTGTGTTTTGCTTGGGAAAGCCTAACTCTAACATGCAGGAGACACTTGTCCACATGCAAAATAAATTATCCCAAGTAAAATCCAGAAAGCTTAGATTTTGAGTTCACAAACGTCTTTCCCGAGGGAACATTTCCCTCTTACTGATAAGCAATTAGCAGTTTTACAGGACGCTGTCAACAATCTAATGGCCTTTTGCCTGTAGGTCATCAGTATAAATATAGCCCAGCTCAACAGGGATTAAGAATTGTTCATGTCTAATAAAATGGTTGGTGTCTCCTCTATGAGATGAGTTTAACTGGGCTCAGATCCAGCTCCCACATCACAAGCTTAAGTGGCAGTATGTTAATTGACATACTCGGATGCTCCGAAGTTCATGGGCTGTAGAGTCTAACCTAGCTCTCTGCTGCTATCCCAAATTAGGACTGAAGCAAATTGGCACAGTAAGCCATGTGTGTGCAGCCTCACCCAGCTTGCCCCCGACTCCTCAGGCTTCCTGTTTGCGCAGCCCAAGAGGCCAGTGTCAAAAACTGGGGCATCCTTGGTGCTCACTAGATTTAAAAAGCTTTGGAGATCCTAATGGAGTGATAAAATCTCACCTCTGCAACAAGGAGCTCAAAAGCTTAAGTTTGGGTTTCCTGATGCATCTGCAGCCCCCAGCAGCTCTGCTGGGCATCCATAAGCCCCAGGGCTTCCCTCCTTTTGGCATTACCTGGCTTTCTGGAAAGCCAAAACTGCTCCAAAATGATCCCATGCTTGTCATTTTCTCAACTGCTCATCAATAAATAAGTGCAGCCAGTTTGACCAGAAACTCTACATTTCCAACACATTACTTTGCATCACCACATTGTCCTTCCTTTGCTCATCATAAAATAATTATCAGACACACTGCAATGTCACTGCAAATTAAATAAATACTGCCTGTGCATGCTGCATTCCTTGTCTGGCTGACCCACGCTGCCAGCTAGGACTGAGCCTGAAAAATAGCTCCCACCTGGACCCACCCTGGCAGCAGCCTTGATTAGCAAGAAGCCTAAACCTGATATAGTGGGACATGCTGCCAGTAAAAATGAAGTATGCTGGCATGGGTGAGTGTGCAGGGACCCTGAAGCAAATCAGCAACGAGCGCTGCCAGTCACACCAGAGGTGCTGGGGTGGCTGGTTTCCCATCACTTGCCTGATCTGTCAATGTCTTTTGCAAGTATCATGCAAACTTTAAAAAAAAAAAATAGGATAGTAAAAATTCCAGTCAATATATCATTTTAATTTGCACCAGATTATATTTTTTAATGCAATTACTGTAATTTCATTAAATGACATAATTACCATTAATGCAGAGAAAACTGTCAATAGAAGGTGTAATTATGTTGTATAAAATCACAAGCACAATGTGCAATGATGCATAATTCCTCACGAAAATCATTCTGTGATTAAAATTAACTTTTAAAATATTTTTTAAATACTTATTGTATAGTAAGAATGATTTGGTTATTATGAGCTTAACTTCCACAATCAGAGAAGAAGGGGGAACAGAATAGGCAGGGAGTGTTAGCATGTGGAAGGGAGGAAGTACCAGGAATTCAGTTTAAAAGTGCATCAGAAAGGTAAGAACACAAGTTTTCATGTGCATGAGTGGGAAAAACAGCTTATAATCACACAGATATACAAGATGATTTGGGAGCAGACATGGGACACCAGCAACATGGGACACCAGATGTGTCAGTGAAGAAAGATGTGACAAGAGGAAGGAGTGATGAGGACCAGCGTAAAAATACAACCTTCATCCTGGAAACTGTGATCAAATTGCTCTGGGTAGGACATGGAGAGTGTCACAGGCACACAAGAACCATACAGGGATGTACTAGATTATATATGACTCTTGGTGTCTTCAAAATAAAGCCGTTCGAGAGGCATGTTTCAGTCAAACATAACATATCAGGTTGAATATAGAGGCAACTACATAAAATTAAATATGTAGTAGAGAGCCTTTTTGGTCTTAAAAAAAAAAAATCTACAAACTCCCTCAAATCCTGAATTGATGGGGAATACCACACAAAGTCTTTTAAGATCTCTCCCAGTACATAAACACTGTCAACTCTGTAGGCAACATTTTCCACATGTGGGAATACTCCTGATATTCCAAGACAGACACAAACATGCATGTCAACTTTTCAGACCAACAATGAAGGGTACACTAAAAAGAACACAGAAAACTGACATGTGACTCTCTGCTCCAACCCAGGATATGTTTTTTAACATTTGTGTAACACAAATTACACCAAACTCTTTGTGTACATGGCCAACGACATCAAAAGTGAAATATGATTTTCTCCTCACTTTCCCCATTCAGTCCTCTTTCCAAAAGCTCTAAACCTGGAAAAATTCTAGATTTACTTACGTCTCAGTATCTCTCTGTCAATGCAATTAATTAAAATTAAAAAATCAGATTAAAATTGCACAATCCATTAAAAAATATTTTGTTTTCTGCATTAAAAAAATTGATCTATTCATATGTTCTTGGATTGTCTCTGCTCACCATCACGAACTAAGAAAGAAATTCAGCAAGGGATGATGTATCTTATAAATGAGAAAGCAGCGTGATAGCATTTTTTCTTATTCACTTGTGTCCTGCCTGTGCCATCCTCCCTCTCTTTCCTCTTTATCCATCCCTCTCTTGTGCATCCAGAAGTAGAAGCTAATGGCCTTGTCACACTCCCGAGCTGTCAGCACTAATGGGGAGGGAGGTGCGCTGTAATAAAGACTAAAACAGGAAGGTGTATGATATCATGTCCTCGCCTATTGCCATGCTCTGATGATCTCTTACAAATATTTTCTGCCGTCTGGCAGTGGTTTTTGTCCAACTGCTAAAGAAAACAAAGTTCATATGATCATATTGTCTGATTGTCTTCCTCCTCCTCCCTCGGTTCCACCATGAAGGAGGTATTTTATGATTTGAGGGCCTGGCTGGCAGTTAACTACCATCCCTGGTTTCACAAACACAAACAGTGGGTGAGAAGCTTTGTGCACGTGGAAAAAAAATCTGCTAGACTTCAATTTTGCTTTGCAGAAGAAACCTGCTTTAATCATTCTTGCAGTCTTGTGTTTTCATTCCTTTCTCACTACCCACTTTCTGTCAGGAAACCAAAGTATTGTGGTATCCAGCAGAGATGTTAATAATCTGCAACTTGTAACCTTCTACCTTTGTGCTCATCCTCCTTTTCACTAGGGAAACAATTTCTTTTTCTGCAGATGCACTTTCCCATCTTCTCATTTTCCTGCCTCTCCAGCACCTTCAAGCTATTTCTAAGTCCAGAAAACAGTTGTAACTTGACAAATATTTTGGTGCAAAATTTCTCAAGAACACGCCTAAACTTGTGCTGAACAGGGATGGTAGGACGTTGGCACTGGGATTTAACATATATCCCTCCCTTTCCAACTCCAGCGTGCATGACTACCAGATGCATCTGTGCACAACCACGGAGCTCCCTTGTACAGCCATACCTGCTCCAGCAAGGTACTATTTATTATCTGCTCTGCTCCTCACCAGCTCTTAAACTATGAACTTTAGATATAATCTAAAGAAGCTTCAAGCAACAGGAATAGGAAAAAAAATTACAGATAAAAGACCCTCCCATCCTACCTACTCTCACATGCAAGTCATCTCTCTAACCTGCAGCATAAAAGGCAGCCCCTGTTGTTTTTGCTCTGGAGCTCCTTTCAATCAGGGATGGTTCACTTTACTCATCTGTAGCAAATACATTGAAGTGTTTTCCTCAAAAGGACCTTTAAGTGACTTATAATTCACAGACAGTAAAAGGTGGGGGAAACCTTAGAGATGTGGCCCTTATTTTGCTTAATAAACACTCAATTCAAAAAACTTTCCTTCTGCATGCTGGACCACCACAAAACGATTTTGCAACCTTTAATGGCATGCCAAACATTTCAAGCATGAAGAAAATGTCACACTGCAGAATAAAAAGCAGGCAAAACCTTTTTGTGCTTGAGTGGATTATGAGAAAACTGCAAATGGGGTGTTTACTACCAAGAGGAAAAAAGGAGAGAGCTAAAAAGTGGGACAAGCAGGTGGAGAACTTGGCTTTTCCTTTTCTCTTTTTTTGCTGTGTTGTTTTGTTTGTTTGTTTGTTTTTCAAGGAACATATTATTACCATCAAAAGAATAGATTTGCAACAGGCAAGTCAGCAGAGCTTCCTACATGCCATAGGCACACAGGCAAGAGCAGGCATTGATAACCTGCAGCAAAGTGCCTCTTCATTGCACCAGAAGATGAAAAGGACAAGACCCATCAGCTCACTGCATCAGCCAAACAAAAGGCATCTCCCTGCATCACCTTCTTGGTCACCACCTCTCTTCTTTACTACCACTCAGTTGCCATGTTTTAAAAGAAACAAACAAAAAAAAAATCCAGAGTCATCACATGTGCGCAGCCTTTATGGTGTGTGGCATCACCCACCACTGACACGGGCATCCTCAGTGCAGGTTGGTGAACACTTCTGCACTAAGCAAAGAAAAGCTATTCCTAAAGTCTAATTTCCACATCCATCAGGCCCAATGTGGCCCAAGCTGCCTTGAAACCCAACAACCTGCAGCTGTGTAGCTACAAAACACCAATAACAGCAAACGATAAAGGGCTTCACACTGGTAGAGAGGAGGGCATAGTAACTCTCGAGATCTTATATCACTTAGCCTCATGCAATAAAAAGAAGAAATCCACTTACCACAAATGCTATCACGCTCTTTACTGTGGACTCCCAGAGAAAGCAGCTCCGAAGGAATTGTATTGTATTCCATATTGCCATGGTGATTTTTTTCACGCGATCAACATTTCTTGATAAGATCTGATAAATAATGAGTGGGAGGAGGGGAGGAGAAGAGGAGTTTAATCAAACACTCTAATATCCTACTATTGCTTCAGAAACAGGGATAATTTAAGATATAAATGCATGCCAGGACACATATTACAAATAAAGCCTCCGTTTCAGAGGCACACTTCAGCTCCTGTCTGCTTTCTGATTACACCCAAATCTTTCAGATTTTCCTCAACCCTTAGAAAAACAGAAGAAAAAAAAGCACATATTGATGCCAAAACTAAATAAAATGGTTAAAAACCCTCTACCTTCATTCTCCTTCAATTTTCAAAATACAGCAATGTCTCAGGAAAAAGGCCAGAGAAAGTAATCAAGACACTGAAACCTATGAAAACTATGGTTTAGTCCATAGAAAGAAACAGGGAATTTTAGCCTTATTATAAAGCATTTTTTTAAGAGATAATGGTCATTGTTCTCAAATCCTATGGACTTTTAAAATAACTTATTTAGATCTGGGTTTCTTTCTTCCTGAAGAAAGGAATAAAGCTCTCGAGCTTCAGGTGCTGCGAACTGTGCAATATCCACAGCTATCATTTTCCCCGCTCTAAAGCAACGAAGCAGAACTACTGATGCAAACGAGAGATCAGAAAGCAATTTCGTGTCAACACAAACAAACCTTTTAATATATACAGAAACACGCAGAATGTACATGTGTTCAGCATTTTATGCATAAATAGGTTTTGTTCTTGCAACCATGCCACAGTAATTCAAATCTTTCCAAAAGAGATGCGAGAACTTAGCCCAGACACAATTTTCACCTTTTTAGAAAATTTGCAGTTCTCCTCAGTAAAGCGCTTTTCTCGGGGCTTGAATGTCCTAATACTTGCTTTTACCTGCAAAAAAAAAGAGCCAATTCACATATCAAACCAATTAACAAAACCATAAGACACCGAGTTTTCAATTTATTTCAGCTTTGTATTATCAGCGTTTAGAAATTTCAGGGTCTTTCACTCTTTTGAGTCTCTAGCGGACTTAATAGGAAGAAGTGGAAGAGTTAAACTGGGGAAGGCTAGATTCAACTTCAGCAAGAGCAGAGCTGTGGTGCAGCTCACCATGGCCTTAATAAATAGGGTAAACTGGGTAAAAGGCTGTAGGGCATAAACAATTGAGACTGACTCAGCCACCTAAAAAGTAAGTGCACCTTGTCCATGCTTCATTAATTTTCCTGTCAACACCCTGGGAAAAGAACATCATGGGTCAGATTTTTGGGGAGGAAGTAGGTGTTAAATGTAATGTATAATAATCAAAACATTAAGTCTTTTTTTGGATGCTGCCAAGGAAACCTTGACATACAGAAACAAGCACCTCCTTCATAAGATGCTTGTGGTCCCTTGTCAGTTCAAAAACAGCCCTGCATTGTCCCATGACCTGGAGAGGCCATCGCAGAGCTCTGATGTCCCGGTACTTCTTCACCCAAGGCACAAAGCACCCTTCCATCACCAGACATAACCAGCACAGGACTTTTCCTGCTTGGCTTCTGGTTTGTAAGGGACTTCCACTCCCATACTTGCAGATTCACACTTTTCTCACATCAGCGATAAGCAAACAGAAAATATTTCCGCTTACAGGATTAAACAGGACATCCAGCTCCAAGTAAATTACTCCTTTTGAAGCACGTTCCAAGTCTTTATTCTTCAGTGTGTAACAACTTTGTTTACCGTTTCTAATCTATAGTTTAGGAGCAGGAGGGAGAAAATATCAAGCATCAATATTTTCCCAACTGTAATTCACAATATAACTCAAAGACACGACGAACAAATAAATAAATAAAACTCAAGCACACAAAAAAAAACCCAAAACAAACCCTCACCAAACCCTGATAATATACTTGGAGGCTGAAATATAAAAATGACCGTTGGATTAGAGACCTATAAAATTGCAGATTAAATCTCTTATGGTCCAACTTTAATTTACAGACCTTGTACTTTATAGTAGAGCAGTGCACGCAATAACCAGTCTGAAAATTCTGCCCTGGAAGCCAGTGAGTTGATGGGAAGTAATCAGCCTCTGTTATTACAGGTTTAAAATGGGATTTTTCTTCCAAAGTTCAGGAAAAGAGCTACAAACAACAACTTACCTGCCTACTGCACACTCCAGCATACGAATCTACTTCTTAACACTCCCTTTATTGCAAGGTTGTCAAATTATTACCCAGGAAACAAACACAATCCAAAGAAACTAATCAGCTTAAGCGGAGCAAATGCTAATGTAACAAATGTTCAAAATTAACTAATTCGTGTAAAAGACTTCTCCCCCTACCCCACCCCTGAATTTCACAACCATTTCTAGGCTCTAATCTGCTGCTTGGCCCTATCTCATTAAACGTCTATAAAAAAAAAAATTACCAGCCCCCAAAAAAACATCCTCCCTCACCATTTTGTAAACTATTTGGCTCAAATCAAAAGCATTCTCTCTTCAAAAAGTGATGGCAGAAATGTATTTATTATACACAGTAGGCTATGTATTGATTAAACATTTGGCTTTTTAGGATGCAGACCAGTTAATTCTAAACAGCAGTGACATAAAAAACTGCAGCTTTACCGAAAAGCTACATTCAGAGACTGTAATGATCAAAGATTAAAGATAACGGAGGAAATTTGGGGGCATGAAATTGCAACCATATTTAAAACGGCTATTGCTGCTCTGGCATTAAGAAGAGGCACTCATATAAACCATGGTAGGAATGGGTAAGGGTGGGGGAAAAGAAAAAGGCATAATGGGAACCAAGTGATTTCATGAGACAAGGGAAAGGTCGCTTTCCTTCCCAATGTTCTCCACCCTTTCCATACTAAACAGTTCATCAAATGGTAGATGGGTTTTCTGGCTAATGGTTGAAAAGGACGAGAGCTCTCACAAGGACCAACTTCAAATCTTCAAGGGTTTCAAATCAGGAACTTCAACGTTTAGTTAAGCTCTCACTCAAAGCTTTACTTAACAGGAAGCTGGGAATTATGCAGGCGTATGTCGAATTCATTCAATAACAACATATCATGACAGGCACTGCATTAAACTATTGATCACAAAGCACCTTTGCTTCCATTGCAAGAGAGTACACATAGGGTTGGAGAGGTTGGCAAAGGATGCTGCAGCTTTCAAGGAAGGGGCAGACAAAAATCCCCTATTTTGCAGATGTGTAGGCTCAGATAACCTGCAGCCCCAAAACAGAAGAGCTACTGAAGTGGCTAGCCCCTCTTCTGAAGTCAAAATAGACTAGCATCAGAAGGTCCTCTGGGCAACTACCACACACAGTATCATCACTCCATCATGAAGGATTCTGCTGTTTCACCAGTTTGGTTTTTCCATATTCCAGTAAGGGCAAACCAGAATTTTAAAAGCTAGTCAATCAAATAAACCCAAACTTTACTTGGAAACTAAAGATTCTGTTGATTTTCTCTGATTAACTGAAAAATAGATTTACTGATGGTAGAAATACAGGGCCAGAAAGACTTGGTTTGACATTGTTATCCCCTTGGGCCAAGGAGATGCCACTATTAGCAGGCTCAGACTGCGCTTTGATTCATGGACTCTCCTGCAACAGCACAGAAGGTACAGAAAAAGGAAGTGAAATGCTGTCACTACTGAGGTCCAAGTCTGATACCACGGTATTCTGAACACAAACAAATGTTTAAGACTTTTTTTTTTTTAAGAGCTGGAGCCAAGTCAAACATTTTGGGTATGTTGGCAGGTGCGTTCACAGAGTGAGTTTCAAATCAGCAACAAATAACTTCCATCTCGGTGTTAGGAAATAGAAGCTGATATGGAAAACTTTTTTAAATGATGCCATTATGGTTGCTGCTGCTCTAACATTGAACAGGGTAGAAAATGGACAGTGTAGAAAGTAATGCAGTGAAAGCACAGTTTTACAGTCAGCTTCATTTGGCATGTTTAACATCAAGTGTTTGACTTATCAGGTAAAAGATGCACAGTTATAACTTGGCCAAAAACTAAACAGTCATACAGACATCTTAGCTTTTGATCTTCTTCAGAGGAAAATAAGCACAAGAGAAGAGCAACCGGCTATGAAGTGACATGTCTCCATTGCATTTTCATTTGTTTCAAAAGAAAAAAATAACCTTAAAATATGTCAAACAGAAGTATCTCTTACAGTTTTGGCAACGTGCTGAACCAGTACAGTTCAACAAGAGGTGTAGGGTATTCTAACACCCATGACTGCATACAGATTAGATCGGTGGCATGTCTCAACCGTGCCCAGAAGAAAACATGCAAAATAGCTTTTAATACTCTCCATTTTCCTTGCATACTGTTCTTGGGCCAGAGTTCAGATTCTGTTCAATGTCTCCCTCAATCTCAAGAGACAGCCAGTCATATTAATTTCATTTTGAATCTATTGCTTTCTCTCTGGGTACTTTTCCACAGACTCTGGTGCTCGCAAAGACTCCTTAAATGCTCTCTCCTGCAGTAGAAAAGATAAGCCAGCAGGGCTAGGGTCCTAGGATGAGCCTCAATATCAGAAAAATCACAATTCTTCTATCAGCCAAATACCTTTTGCTACATACCTGATTTCACTCGATGAACATTCCTGATAGTTGTGTCTAAAATAGGTTATCTTTCCTATAAATGCTTATATCCACTTAAGCAAACAGGGAAGGCAAGGAATATTCAAATTAAATGTGAAAATATCTGCAGGTGAGGTCCTTAGACATAATCCATATTACTCCTTTATTGATGATGTTTTGTATTCTCACAGGATATTAATGCCTGCATTCTCTGAAAGCTCCTTAATAGCTTAAAGCATACCGGGGCTCAGTCACCAATCAAGACTGCCCATAACCACGTGACTAACAAGAGGACAGTTGTGTCTATCCCACTGACATGCTTCACTTTGCAAGGTAACCATCAGGAAACTTCTGTAAAAACAAGTCAAGATTTGCATCCCATGGGAATTGCTGGTATCTGGGGCATTTCCCTGTTCTAAATCAACACAGAATGACAAAACAGCAGTACCAATATTTTCACGGAAAAAATTAACATATTCTGTATCACAGTCCCTTCTCCATACAGGACTGACAGTATCAGTTGTAAGAAAAGCTAAAATTCTTTGTACATTAACTATTTAAACCTACAGAGGCACTTCAGGCAGAGGCAACTTCTGGCAATGCTTTAGCTGAAGGAAGTGCTCAGGTACGCGAGACGACCGTACAGTCAAGGCTCTAAGTGCACCAGGTTCCCTTCAAATGAACGAATATATTTGCTAGACTCTTCCCACAGATGTCCCCAGTAAAACAAATGTGACTAAACACAGTATTGATGTAGCCAGCCAATGCTAAATCTATTAAGCAACAACCTTCTGACCGCTTGGGAATTTTAATGAAATAGCGAAAGCCGAGATTGATATGACACAAAACACGGAGAAGACAGGACCCTTACGCAGCAAAGGGTGTTTTTTCATTGCTCTTGTCTCAAAGAAATATGGTTTAGTGGCTTTTTTATTCACATTGATTTTAAGAAAACTTCACTCTGTATCCAGCTTTGATGCAGATTCAATGTCATATATTGATGACCTGACAGAAGAACGCTGGGTTAAACCTCTGTACATCAACACCCGTGACGTGAGGAAAGGGTAATGGCTACTCTCCAAGGATAATTCATCTAAAGCATTTGGGACCTCTGATATTCCTGCTTGAGCTCATTGTTGATGCACAATGTCATACCACTTGCCCTGAATAACATAAAGCTGTCTTATAATAAGACACACACCTACCCTTATCAAAGGACATATTTCCCCAAGAAAAGATGAAAGCAAGCCACATATTTGATCCACCTGGACATGAAGAAAGAGGCTTTTTGCTTCTCCCCAGTCTTGCAATGTACCTTGATTTGATTTCGTATGAAATGCCCATTCATTCATCCCAAAATTTTGCCCCAATCATTTCACTTTTAACAATCTTTTATCAGATATGAAGTAGGATGGAAATTTGGGTTCTTGGCAGTGCATTGATAATCAAAGACCAAACATATACAGAGCAGATGTTCCGAAAGCAAGCAAGTAGTCACACGAGAGCCTCCAGGCAGTCTGAGGAGCAGCTAAAAACCCTGGGAGCACAAGAATCCTAGGAAGGACTTAAGAAAAATGTTCCTACTGGTATCATTTCAGTGAGTAGTGCATGATCAGGGGAGAATTGAATTTCAGAGACAAGATGGTGTTTGTTTCTGGATGAGATGACAGAAGTCAGAACAAACAATCCCCCTCACAGCTGCCTCTGTTGCATGAATGCAGCATTTTCACTTGTTTCAAACTCTGCAGCTTTCTCCTGGAAAAGGCTGTGCCCTTATGGTCAAGTGCTAAGTAATTGCAATCATCAGGTGTCTGCTCTCTGAATCCAGACCATGTTTTAGATAATTAAGCTTGCGAAAGGCATACCACTTGTTTTCAGTGTATCGTTGGATACTGACCTTGCTTGGCACTTGAAAATATTTCATAGACCTCTTCCTGTTTGCTGAAATAAAAAGGGTGCAGCTCAAGTCTACTCTGAGCTGATAATTCAGGAGATAAGAACCATTCCATTCTGCGATACTTCACTCAAAGCTCTTTCTACACGAGGATTATTTGATATACTCTGCTTTCAAATTCATTGAAGCACACTATATGCTCCCATGTCTCTAATAACTTGCAGCCTTCTAGCAGATCAGAGTCTCTTGAAGCAAAACAAAAAAGACAGACTCTTACAAAGAGAAACACGGTTACTTTTACTAAGATCTAGGGCACAAAGGAACACAAAGATGGAAAGGGCTTCTTTGATAATTAGTCTCCCAAAACCTACAAAACTTCTAAAACTTCTAAACCTATCAAACTGCTTTCTTGAAGCAATGAAGTTTTTGCCCTACTTCTCCATTCCCCTGGATCTTCTTCAGTTTCAAGCACAAAAGCCTAGTCTCTTCAGTGGTGTAAATGGTCTTCCCTTTCATTTCCCAGGCTCTGAGAAAGCAATCTCCCTCTCAGCCCAAAGATTAGGCAAACCAGACTCTGGCAAGAGGCTGATTCATTTTGCTGAATATCCTGGTAGCACTAATCTGTGTCTTCCCCAGTTTAAATTGTGCTTTTGTGAACGTGGCTGACCAGAGCTGTGTTTCAGTGAGGTCTTTTCACATGTGTTTTAGAGGAAAACAGTACTTTGATGCAAAGCAGCATTGAAGAAAAAAAAATACAATAGGGTGATATTAACACAGAAAAGGTCAAGATAAAATGCAAGCAAATAACCACTGCTCTCCCTCTGTCTCCCATCTACCTAACAAAGAGAAAGAATTCCAAATTCAGTGTAATGCTATCAAAATCAATGTCTTCGTAGTGCATTATTAATAGAGCTGTATGAGAAACAAAGCAAACTATGTACTCATCCAGGATTGCTTCATTGTGCATTAGCAAAAGAATGTGAAGCTTTCAGCTTTATTCATTATGTGACACCTTAAAAGTGTTCTCATGCTGCCCAGTTCTTTATGTTTCTTATTTGGTGCTTACAATAAGTCTAGATCACAGTCAAGGATGAATGTAAAGCGTAAGTAATTTCACCATCTCTGAGGTATTTTTTGTGCAATAAGGTTATTTGTGTGCTAATGTTAATGTGATAATGAAGGTGTACACATGTTTGCAAAACGCCAGTGTAAGACTCCTGAACACATTTAAACCAAAATTTCTTGTCAAATTAACTAAACATTTCACTTCCTTCCAACGTATACTTTATTCAAGGCAATTTTTCATTAAGAAAAGAATCTAGTCATCCATGAACAATTCCTGAAGTAAACTTACTTCATGTGCTGACAGCTCACAAGTCAAACTTCTGCATTTTTAAAAGAAAAAAAATAGGCTTCTATTTTCAAAAGAGAATTTGATGCAAGGCAAATATTAGGCCTGATTACCTAGGAGAAATTAAACCTACACGATTTGTGAGGCTTCCTAGAGTCTTTAGCTATTGTTCTCTTTCAGCGTATTTATCTAAATGGTTCAAAGGATACATTCGAATTTATAGTCAAAATGACAACATACATCGAAATTCTCGTTTCAAGAAAAAGAGCTTTGAAAATTACAGTTCTCTGAGCAGACTAAGTTAATAGGTGCAAAATGTTTTTTAATCAGAAGCAGAGACAAATATATTTACATTATATTTGACTGAAATAGGAGGCAGAGAAGTTTGGACAGGAAGGAAGAAGATCAGTTGGCAAGGGAAAGCACAAACAATTTTGATTTTATTTTTTTGTCTCAAACCTTGGACAAAAAAATCCCTACACTGAATAGTTTGGACATTACCACACACATGCACTCTCCTCCTCTGCCTTGTTACATGTTTCCTAAGGGACACTTGACAAATGCCTATAAAATCAACAGAAAATCCAAATCTAACATCTTCTCACTGTGAGCCCACACAGCCTGCTGCCGATCATGCAGACCATTTGGCAAGCATTGGATCTGCAGGAGAGCAGCTGCTCCAGCCACTCTCTTCCAGTAACATCAGAGATACGAGGACTTGGGGAAAAATTAACCAAGTGATCAAAAATGGAATAAAAGATGTTAAGAGGTTTTTTCCTCCCTGTAAACACCAAATCATCCTCCATGCCCAACTGACTCTAATATTATTCTAAAACCGGAGATATTGACCACTCAAAGCAGACAAAACAATCTAAAATATCCCCAGCCTCAAAAAGAACTTGCAGTTGGAGCCACAGAAGGAAGAGGACTGCAAAGCACATGACCGGGGCGGGGTGGGGGTTGGCGGGCAGTGGCACCAAGACTTCTGTATTTACTCCTCGGCTTCTATAGCTTACGGTTTATAGATCCCCCAAATTGCAGCGGGTCCCCTTGTTCTGGACTTCAGTACAACTTGGAAAGAGCACATGGTGGATGAAAACAAACATTTTTGTGATGATATTCAGAAGCCACATTACTTTTAATTCACATACACAAGAAATACACTTATTTAGACTAAATAATAAGAAAACCAGAGCATATTAGCCTATTTCTTTGCCACTATAAAGCATTCCTTAGGTTGGGATCATATCCTCTAAGCCAGTTCAAGAGGTTTCTGGGTAGTTCATTATTTATTTGGAAATGTCAAATATTTGCAGTTCTCATCTCTGATCTTGATTGGTTCCTTACCTAAACTATGCTGACTCTGTGAGGATTATATGGCTTTCTTTGATCAGAAGAAACCTTTGCTTTCCCTCTAGAAAGTTCCCATTTCTCCAGACTCTGCAAGGACAGAACCTCCCTAACCCATTATTGTAATACTGTCTTTCAGCAGCCCACCTCTAAAACTCAAAGACAAGCTCTTGCCTTAACCAGGAAAGAAGTGTGCCATCTTTTCTGCAGAGGTGAATACACTTTCATGGGGATGTTTCAAAACAATACAGCAATTCTGTAGTCTATCACTTCAATCAGAATTCACTGTTTGCCTATTCCAGAGTGCTATTATCAACAGCATCACTGTGCATTACCAAAAGCATCTCACTACTGCATGGATCACCTGGATGGCAAGCATTAATATTTGTACAAGGCTCCACACAGTACTCACTACAGAAGTACCCGTCACGCCCTCTCCTCTGCATAGGGAACCTATTGCCAAACATCAGTGCCTCAAAACTCAAGGAAATCCCCATGCTTCCAGTTAAACATGTTTACATGACTTGACTGATATAAGCACAACAGGCCCAAGATGTTTCAAGCCTCATCTTGTAATTCACGTAATAAAAGACACAGCCTAGAAAGTTCTTCCCAGTCATTACTGCAGGAGTTCCCCTCTGTGATACTGCACATACACATGGAGCTGTTTTCATCCTCTTGATCTGGTTTACTCCATTCTATTATTACCAGCCTTGTTCCAAAATTAAATAAGTCTTACCAAACACAAAGCAGCTTTTCCCCCCATTTATTTATTAACGTCTTTTAATGGGTCTTTTATGCTCCCCTCTCTTTAGCTTGGTCTTTTTTGGTCATTTCTGAAAAAGCTTCAACTCCATCTCTAGAGCAACCACTTTGCCCTGAGTTCTCTTTGTTTCCAGTTTTGATTTTATACTCCCATGGTAGCACTCACTCTTCACATATTTGTTTACAGAACAAAAGCCACCAGTCTTTAAAAGCACTATGGAGTAGAAAACACCCCTTTTAGGTAATTTTATTCAGCTGTGCCAATAACAACAGCTATCTCTAGTCAATCCTACTGTGATGTGCAATTACTTTCTTGGAGTAAAAAAGAAGCAAGACAGAACAAAGACATGCTTAAAATGTTACCTTCAGAACATGATGTGGAAACACACAGAACAACTCAATTATGTTTTCAGACCTACATGGCATAAAATACTGATGAAGTACAGACACTTGTATAATTTTCTTTCCAATCAACCAAATTTGTACTAAAATGGGCTGGCAATGCTTGTTATGCTACGGAGAGCTATAACAGTGCCAACTAAAGCATATATAGATCACAAAACCTGCTTATATCCGAATCTGTGTAGCTTTGTGCTATGAGGAAAAGAAATGCAACTCATTCCCATCAAAAGCATCAATGTTTGAATGATACATGTGGCTAAGGTAACTTACAGACAGCAAAGGGATAGCAACTTTTCCAAGAAAATCAGGTGGTTTGTCTCCATCTTCATCAAACACTGTCACTTCCAGAACATCATGAATGTCTTTGATAGGGCTGGAATGAAAAGTGCAGACACATGAAAAGGAAATAATATTTGATACACACACCCCCCACAAATAATCTCCTCCACAAAGATGTGAGAATACTGTTTTACTAATTAAGTTTGTATTATCTTAGAGTATAAAACTAGCATTTAATTAAATTCCCCTCAAAATGAATAAAATTATGGATATTCCCCAGGCTTTCCCCTAAAGTCTCAGTCCTATAACTAGGTGAGGAAAATAACTACCAAACAGTGCCATTTTTTTGTACATTGTTGATAACCGTATAAAACCTCCAACAGACAAAGCTGGTTAATGGGAGAGGTCAAAGGCTGAATTAAAAATCAGGCTTCAGGACATTAAAGAAACAAACTAGGAAACAAAACTTGTATAACTTCATTTGACTAAGACAATTATCTCCTTTTTAAGGTACTAACAAAACCAATTACTTTAGAAAAACGCTATCAACCCTAATTAAAGGCCAAATTTACAATATTTTTGTTCCATTCAGTGCAAATGCTCTGCTGATGTGGCAGTAAACCCTATGTATTTATCAGATCACTAATAAATCAGGGTCTCATTTGAAAACAATATTTTACCTATGTGCCTGCAAAAGCATGAGTAAGTGGAGATGACTTATGAGTTACATTGATTATATTCTCTTTTCCTTTTTCCATGGGCTAAAGAAAGAGGTAGGTGGTGCAGTGTGTGTTTGTTGTTTAACAAAGTGCAGCTGTTCTGCCCAGAAGGCAGCTGTTTGAGGGTGTTCCTGCTCCCAGAACCTCTGCCTGCAACACTGAGGAGTTACTCTACGTGGAGGAGAGACTGAACCCAAAAGCCACCTGGCTGTCTCTCCAGCTAATAGCCATAGCATGTTCTGTGATGTGATCCAGTGGCAGCCAAACCACCATAAAATGCTCTGTTTTCTAAACATTATGGCTTTAAAAGACATTGGAACCTGGCACTTCTGCAACCATACTTCCGTATTTCTGAGTCATTATCATTTTCCATATGATACAGCTAGCAGTGGCATCAAATATTAAAACCTCCCAGTGACACACACAGATAAGTGTTGCAGAAAATCTGAATATGATGGGAAGGGCTCTCTGGTGGTATTGAATGCTCCACCTGAAATGGATTCACATCCCCTCAGTACAATCTACTCTCGTCCAAAACAAATCTCAAGTCATCAATAGCTTTTAAGGTATTAAATAGAAATTTTGCTAAGTGGACAAAAATCTAAGGGGAGATGAGAGAGGCTGGCTGGCTCTAGCAATTTGGTGCTTGGACTAGCCATGCAACAGCAATAAGAAAGTTAGAGTCTGAAGCTGACATTTCTGAGACCCATAGGAAGCATCGACACAAACTTTCTTTTAAAATAAAATAATTTGGGAATTGTTAGATTTATTTTGTTGGCTGAACATCCAACAAGACTCATCTGTTGGCACAATCTCAGAATAAACAGTGATGATTGGAAGCTTCTTGAGAACAACGTAAGAGACGAGGACTCCAGGAGACATGCATTCAGTTGCACCCATGAATTAATCAGAAAACCAGCAAGTTACTTCTGTCACAGAGGTCAGATACTTATTATTGTGTTTGTATCCAGCCCAGTATCTATGAATGTTGCTTTTGCAAGAAATCCATTGTTCTCAAATCGTCCTTCCAGTGGAGAGGTACAAATGTCATAAATGCTCCATTGCCAGCCCTTAACAGCTGCTTTCCTTGCCACAAACTAATACAATCTTTGAGATGCTTATTTCAGTTATTCATAAAAATCTTTATCAGCACAAAGCGAGATCAAACCATTGTGCTGCCTAAAAGCAATATCTAAATTATCACTTTTAGTATTAATCAAGGCACCAAAATACAGAGGACATTTTGATTTCCATAGAAATTTAAGCTTCTGATTTGGGGTTAGCTGTGTTTGACTGGTTTAAATTCAGAACATATACCAAGAACAACATGAGCTCTAATTTTCAGCTTTCTTATAAATCAAACAAGAATTCTACCATGGTTCAATGAAACAGATTTTATTTTAAATTACAGAAAATGTAGGCGTGAGTATCTGGTCTCTGCTTTCTGTTATATTATCTCTTGGATCCAGCTATGACTCCATTATGTCTAGTCATGATTCTTCCTATAAATATCACAGTAATTTTCCTTTTAATGACTTCTATTAATAAACCTCATACAAGAACTAGTAAAAGGCAAAAGGCTTTAATTGAGTTATATTTGATATTTCTCCAACATCCTCTCTGGCTATGAAAAAAATGACAGATCTTCAACCTGACCTTTGTATTTTCCCAAAGTCGATAGCTTCCACAGTTAAGCTGCTCACTGTTTGGTGTTGCAGCCCGTTTTCAAAAGCAATTCACTTACAATGTGAAGACTTTGTTCCACTCTGGATTGAGGTTCTTGTAAACGGTGTGTGTTTGAAGACTGTCATTTCCCAGCTCTAATACACAGAAAGGATCACTTTTACCTGGAGAATTGGTATTAAAAAAAAGAGAAAATTATATGGACCAGTTAGTGTATTTAGCATTCACACTCTTCCTTTGCAGTCTGGCTAAGCAAGTGATTAGTTAAAATTAGATTCATTAAGACAACTGCAAATTGCCTCATTCTTTTGGAAGGACTTGCTAAATAAACAGTTCACGAAAACAGTACCATCTTTTTGACCTAGGTAAGCATCAGTGCTGCAGCTACTGCTTGTTGTTTTATTCTCTGCTTAAAGTCTGTGGTCTTCTTCCATTGATTACAAGACTAAGTGTCAGCATCATGCACATACGTATACGCAGCATTTCTTCGGTTCCATATGAGCAAATCCTTGAAACTATGAAGACCCGACACAGTGCTCGAGTTTAAACAAAACCCAGCATCAACCAGAGAATCCATGCACGAATGAGGTATCATACTAGAAGCAACAAATAAAACACCTCCTCCGAAAAAAACCCTTCCAACCTTCTCTCAAAAGAAAGATATTAACATGGAATTTACTATGGCAAAATGTCTTCTATTTGCTAATGTATTTTTTTGATAACTCGCATTACATGAATTTGTAGCTTTCACAACTTCCTGCAGCTCAGCAGTTTCCATCGTGAAGAGAGTACCCTTTATCAGCATGTCTGGCTCAATATCAGATTTAATCTCATCTTCAGTGTTCATGTAGAACTCAGCCACAACCACTCCAGCCTAACTTTTATATAGACAACTAAATATGTCAGCAATGCAGGAATTTACATAGCAGACAAATAAGATATTTAAGTAAAAGCTGTCTTCTTCTTAATTCTTATTTTTTGCATTATTAATGCAGAGCTCTAAGGCTCTTACTCTGAGAAGTTTATAAACTAAGCAGGATTTTTTTTCAGTAGGTAAACAGTAGGTATTAACTAGTCAATACTGGTAAAGTTTAAAGACCATGTGTATTACTGGAATCTATTTGTCTTCTCCTTTTCAGCTTACATGCCCATTCCCTGATAAGTGTGGAAAATGCATGTAGCCTTTCAGAGAAACTGCTTGAAATGCAAACTGGTATATGCCAAAAACAATCCCACTGTATAATTTGGTATTCTGAATGCTATTTTTTGGTCAGTGAGCAAATGCAGTGTTTGAGAAGAACTCTCATGCGTACACAGAAAACATCCAACAAAGCAGAAAAAGTCATTTTCACGTCAACAGAACTATTATCTAGGAATATAAAAGTATGGAAGGCTCAAAATGCACTAGCTGGGGCTGAAGAGCTCCTCTGTATTTGATATCTTTGTGTGGAAACTAGCCTCAAATTTATGTCAAATGGTAAAATACAGATTTTTCAAAACACTGCTGAAAACCAAAGATGCTACTATGTTGTTTTCTGATAGTTGTTATTATAGCAGGCTAAAAACTTGCAATTAAAATCTATAATGTCAACACATAATCAACTGACAACAGGAATCCCAATCTCTACTATGGCATAATGTATAAGGTGGCATTACGCTTGTCATCAGATGATGAGGCTGCAGAAGTTCACCCACCATAACCACTATGGGATAGGATAGGGAGGGAATGCTACCTACTCATACTGCTCCTCTATTAACCTTTGGAAATCTTTATATCTCTTATTGTCTCTGCGATTTTCCCCTTATCAGCTTTTTAAGCTGGACTTTGAATTTACTTTTATCAATAACAATCAATCTAAGCAGTCTCCTTGGCAATGCAGGAAATATGGCACTGCTCTAGGAGGGCTCTATTATGGAAGCCCATAATTGCTGCACTAATCATTTATGAATGGCTCAGAACAGATAATTAATCTTTATGTCTCTCATTTCATGATCAGAAATTATGCTATTTTTACCTAAAATGGCTGCATCCTTTTGCAATTTGGTGAGTCTATTACAGCATAATACCAGGATATTTTCAGCACTGCCATTGAAAAACAATTTGTCATTTGCTTCATGAATCAGGCTCAAAGCCTGGGTTATTTTGAATATAATGACAGACTGAGTAACCTTTTACTTAAGCAGAATTTCATTCTGTGCTATGCACAAGGAATGTGTGTCACATACTCTGTATGAAAAGTCTCTGAATTGCAGAATCAAGAACCTGCGTGTGTCTTCCGGTGTTCATTATCCACCCACACGCTCCTGTTTTAAGTATTGAGGGAAAGAGAGCCAATTCCATCACTGATGCAACTGCATCAGCAAAGTTTTCCAAAAGGGCAGATAACCTTCCTGGCTCAGGTCTTTCCATGGACACTGTTTATATTAAAACCTCAAGTATTTCTACATAGCCATGGCCTTGCCACCTTCCAAAGGTTCTGCTGTGGTACACTTTGCACTCCTAATTCCATATAAACATACACATTAATGTCAGTTTGAAAATGCATTTCCATACTAGCTACCTTAAACAAAAAACCTGCCAATAGTGTATTTTCAAATTAAGACCTTTAGTTCTTAAAGCACTGCTCTCTGCAATAAACTTTTCTTCCAACTGCAGGGTTAAGCAGTTGAAATTGAAATAGTACTGTGATCAATCTTAGACTTTCTCCTTTAGTCCTTATTTTAGGAGCAACATACTCTTACATTACAATGTCTTTATGAATACCAGGGAGTGAGGTGAAAGTGTTTTCTCTCTAGCATCTTTCCTGCCTTTATGAACAAGTTAGGTTAAAAAATGACTGTGCTGGTTTTGGCTGGAGCAAATTTTCTTCACAGTAGCTAGTATGGAGTTATGTTTTGGATTTGTGCTGGAAACAGTGTTGATAGTATCAGGATGTTTAAATGTTTGACAACAGTGCTTACACAGAGTCAAGGCCCTTTCTGCCTCGCACCCCACCTCACCAGTGTGTAGGCTGGGAATGCACAAAATGGGAGGAGGCACAGCTGGAATAGCTGATCCAAATTGACCCAAGGAATATTCCATACCTTAGAATGTCATGCTCAGCTTACAAAGCTAGTGGAAGAAGGAAAGGGAGAACTTTTGGAGTGATGGTGTTTTGTCTTCCCAGGTAACCATTATGCATGATAGAGCCCTGCTTTCCTGGAAATGGCTGGGCACCTGCCTGCCCATAGGAGGTAGTGAATGAATCCCTTGTTTTGCTTTACTTGTGTGTGCAGCTTGTGCTTTACCTATTAAACTGTTTTCTCACAGTGTTTTCTCACTTTTACTCTTCCAATTCTGTCCCCTATCCAACCAGGGGCGAGTGAGCAAGTGGCTGAGTGGGGCTTCGTTGCCAGTTGAGGTTAACCCATGACAATGACTATTGCAGCACATACAGAACACAAAATCCTGCATCTATGAATTACAAGTTGCTGCAACAGGGGAATTAAAAGGTCTCCAGAATCCCAGAGAAGATTATAATAAAAGTAATAATATCTAGGCAGTCGCTACAGAAAAGTATCAATTCCCTAGACTTTCCCAATACAATACAAAGTTGTATTTTAAAAAGATTTTAGTGTCCATTGCTGTGGAGACCAAGCATAATTTGAGGTACAGCTCAGTGGAAAATCTATCCTTTTCTTAGAGCAAGACCACCAAAAAGATCATCCCAAATGAAGCCCCAAACGAGCTGTGAGAGAAACCATTGTACTGACAAGCTTTCTTTTTTTGGGTGACAGTCTTCAGCACCACCCAAACCCACTCACACAGCACGGTATTAGATACCCCTAAAATCTTTCATTCTTGCTCACAAACCCACAACGCACCCAAGACAGGATGAAGAGAATATTTTGCAGACACTAACACTTTCTATAGACTCTTACTCTACATATTTCTGCTGCAAAACACAACAGGACACTATGCTAAGTGTTATTGGTCATGTTGCTCAGACCTAAAGGGGAAAATCAGATCTCCATCCACTGGACTGTCCCACATACTTTTGGGACTCAAAACCACTTGGTATCTCAGTTCCCTGAGGCAGATTTCACTGCTGGAGAAATGATGGGAAGATTACTTTTCCTTGTTAACTGACAGTACTGCACAAAGTTTAAGTAGCACTCACAATATATTATAGCATCACATGCTGCAGAACAGATACAAAATACCTGCAAAATCTGCTGCCAGCAGGTCCACCGCCTTTAAAACTTTGACTTGTAAGAAGCCAATGTCCTTTATGTCCCGAAAGGAATTCTTTATAGACTGCAAGGAAGAAAGCATAAAGATACATTTTGTTTGTAGTTCAGCAAGAAACAGAAATTATTGAGCCACTAAATGATTTATATTTTCATGTCCATTGCTATTTCTGTGTTGTTTCAGTTCAGCAGCTGATATACCCATAAATACATGTTCACCATTCCAGTCTCACTGTCATCACCCTGAGGCTCATGACAACACACGCTACCTGTTCCTACGGAAATGTTCCATTCACATAAGCTACAAGTTAATGTTTTGGTAGTGACTGGAAGAAGCCCTGTGTACTTCTGCAAGCATCATCTGCCAATTAAAACAGAAAACGGGACATAGGTAGACCTGGAGAAGCAGCATGGGTCAAGAAGGCAGGAGGCTCAATCAGGAGTGAGGAATCTGTCCTCAAAGACTTTGACTTATGTGGTTCATATTCCTCCTGTCTCAGACTTGTGCCTCATTTCAGAGTGACACTCATTCCTTCTTGCCCAGCTTTTGAGGACTGAGTTGTGAAAGCCATCATATCCCTTTACCTTCCAACAACTGAAAGTCCAGAACATATCCTTCCCAAAGGGGGAAAGAAAGCTAAGTACACTACGAGCCCTCAGTAATATTAATTGTCTCATTCCCCATGATGTCTCATTCCCTCTTAATACAACTCAAGTTTGCAAAGAAAAGTATTAGTTTAAAACTCAACAAATACAAGCAGCCAAATTGCTTGGATCTATCTGCCCTGCCAATCTCCTTGTCATTCTAAACATAACTATTCCCGCTAACAGTTTTCTCTTGTAGGAGACATGTTATTATGACTGGAGCATTTATTTTCTTTCTTGCAATTTTGACTACTTTCAAAACTAAAGGAGAAAGGGAAAAAAAAAGGAAGAAAAAGAAATTCAAACTCACATAGCGTTGTGAAATCTGTTGCCGTTCACTGGGGTCTCCCAAAGGACAAACACACAGATCAGAGACAGACACTCCTGTACAAGGGGCAACAGCTATCAACATTAGCAGGGACCCCGGATGTTTTTCCAGAGGTAGCTCTAAGCAATTGGTCTGCTTCATCGGCAGGGCAGTAACATCAACTTGGCACCTAGAAAGACATTGCTAAGGGTTAATAAGGAAAAAGAGCTGGGGGGAAAGGGGGAGGAACGCCACAGCAATCATTTATACTGATTTCAGTACAGACACCACAACTTAACACCAAAAAAATGCATCTCAAAATTAAACACGGGAAAACAATTAGCAAGTTTCTGTTGTACTCACTGCCAAGTTTGGCTTTCTGGTTCACATGCTGGTAACCAGAAGTAAAAGATTTGGGCTGCTTGTACAGTAGGAAAATTTAACTCTGGCCTGCCTCACTTCCCCTCTAAGATCCCCTAGTGCTTTGGGATGGATTTGAAACGCAATTTTATTTCACCTGTGGGAAAAGCAAAGGGGCAAACACAAAATTTAAAACATTAGCCTAAAATAGATTAGTTTCTTTAAAGTCACATACTCCATTTTATGCTACATTATACTGTATGCCCCAATCTCTTTTACAAGCCTTACTAGAGCTACTTTTTCAGCGTACTGTTATATTTCCCAAAGGGAAGGATTGTCTTAAACACACACCTCGTCCCCAACTTTTGCAAATAATCTGTATCATTAACCTGACACAAGATTCCAAATAAAAATAAATAGAAGAAGCAAAAAGAGAAGCATTCATAATGAGACAATAATAAAAGATAAAACAGAGAGACATCACTAGAGAGCCAGTTACACATGAAGGGAGTGGTTAAATGCAACAGAAAGTCTAATCACTTGGCTCGGCTAAATGCCTTCTATTTAGAAGTCCAGTAAATGGAGTGGAACTTTTTTGAACCTCCATGGGGCTTGGCTTTTAAGAACAGGCTGAACAAAAGTTAGAGATGAAAAAGGTAAAGAAACCCCTAAACATAAGGAAGGAGAAGCTTTGCTGCCCCAGTGCAAAGGGGAGTCACATTTCTCAAAGGGACGGCAAGCAGATGATGGAGAGCGAGAGCTTTCGCTCTGCTTAATGCCTGCCGACAAGTTTTTATTTAAACTAAACTTGTTAAGGTGTTGTCTTAATAGGCTAAAATTCCACGGGGTTCCCTCAGGTGGGTTTCTTCTGGGTAAATGGTGCATGTAGTGTTCCTGATTGATCCCATTCCAGTAGTAGAGCTGAAGCGGTTTATACCCATCTGCTATAAATTGCACGCTTTCTGCTTCTTAACAGCCTGTTTTCTGTGAATGCAAAAGGGGGTGAAAAAAACCCAAAAATCCCAAAACATTTCATCCTGAAAACCCAAGAAGCTCTGTTATGAAGTAAAAGTCATTGTTCTGACGAGTTTGTAAGCCATTCAGTAGCTCAGTGTATTAAAACACAGCTCTCCGTGTAAGCTTCTGACCAGAATCAACAGGGAGGGCTTTGTCTTAAGTGTACTCTTTGCTATTCATCACAATGAACATGCAACAGGTTGCAAGTTTACTCTTATTAACTGCTTTCAAGTGTTTTGAAAGAGAAAAACATATATAAATAAACCATGAAGAGTACCAACAGTGTTCAGTGCGTAGGCTGCCTCTCAACACAATTTCCAAGGGTGAGAGGTTGCATTTAAAGCTCATTGCTATGCCTATACTCTTCAGGAAGAAATGACAGGAGAAGTTACAGCAGAAAGGAAAACAAAACAACACAGAAAAGGCATATGAGCAAAAAAAAAAGACCTTATCACTTCCACAGTGGAGGTCAATATCACCTTGGCTGCATTAACATGGTTGCTTCTCAGACTTCAGCAGTTTTATGGATACTTTAGGTATCACTGGAGAAGGAAGAATGTATCATTATCTTGGCTTTTTTTTTTTTTACAGATGAAGAAACTAGCAGAAGTAGAGAGGAAAAACTCCGGGTCATCCAGCTGGTCTGTGGTTCAGCTGGCAACAGAGGCCACGTCTCCCACATCAGCATTTCATACACCACCCACTCAATACAGTCCACAACTGGGAAAAGATGCATTTGCTTTTTCATATTAGAAACTTGGACTAAGAGAGAAAAGACAACTTGTGCAGACAACGGTACATCTCCCACCAATAGATAAACTCAGAAATCTCTCGTATCTCAAAGGTAAAGGTAAATATAATTCTACCTTTTTTTTTTCTTTTTGCAAATTGGAATTGTTTCTCTTATTAAAAGAATTTGATTAGCCAAAGGTCAAAGGAAAGATCAAGTATAAGGGTGTGGGGGAGAGAGGGATGCACATGTGGAGGGAAAACAGCAGGAGGTGGAGTATAAGCATTTCTTCCTCAAATCATGTCTGATTTCCGTGCAAACTAACTTCCTTAAAACATCTGTGTTCACTCAAGGTGATGGTATGCCTCTGTATTTTCTTTTGAGGAACTAAAAAGAAAATCCACATTTGCACTTGCAAATAGCAAAAGGCTTAGGAAAAAATAAAGACAATCTGTTTCATTTAGGTTAAACAATATAACTGATCAGACTGCAAAGGATGCAGCTCAGTAAAACAATTAGACGTCCAATTTACTGTATCAATTCAGCAGTTTCCACACAAACACTTCTACACTATTAAAACAAGTCTAATGATTTCCAAATGTCTTCTCCCATCCTCCTGAAACAGAATTTCTTGCTGTTCTCCTTTCTCTCTTTTTACAGATAATTATTTCACAGGGAAATAGGAAGATACTATTGTGATGGGTAGAGTATAAAACTAGAGGAAACCCACTTTTTGCTCAGAAGTTGCCTGAGCAGAATGCAAAGGACAAAACTCTTAGACTGTTTGTAACTTAGGTGATGCAAGTGATATCCTGAGTTAAATTTTCAACATAGTAATCCATCTCTGAATAAGATAGCTCCACTTGTTGCCATCTTTTGCTACATTACATATTAAATTCAGGTATAATCTTTCATACATAAGGCTATCTGCATCATCTACAGGGGATACAGCTCTCTAAGTGGAGAGTGTACTGTTCACACAAATGTATCACTTTTTTTTTTTTAACCACAATTAATGGCATGCTTTCCTTCCTCCTCCTGATCTATGTCGAGGTCTACACCTCCATACCAACCTCCAGTCCTGTAGAGGATTACACTACAGCTTTACTTTTCATTTAAGACTGTTCTTTTGACTTACAGCCCTCATCTTCAGCTGTCAAACTTTCTTTTTGCCTCTTTTTTAATTCATTTTTCAGAGAAATATCACTTGAGAACGCGACACAGTGAATCTGGGGTTAAATTATTTAACTTTACCAGGGAATCAAATGTTGAAATTTTACCAAGAGGTGCTGAGCTTAGCCTCTCACCAGTAGGCACAGAGAGGTATTTTATTACCCACAACACGCAGTTGATCAAGTTATGATAAGTATCCTTAATTATATCTAAATAAATATGAAAAAAATCTGCACACAACATTGCTTTTTCTTTTCCCCCTGCAGAAATCTTGAAAGACCTTCACAAGAGGTCAGAATCCTTATCACAGTATGCAGTAAAAAGCATCTATGATTACTATTTGAAAAAGAACTTCAAATGCCACAGGTGTCAGGGAGACAATTAATAAGGTCTTATTCTGGTTTAGTCTACAGATAAATTTTGGTTTTGTGGTTTTTCCTATAGATTAGTGAAATCTAAATGAAAGTTTTGGATGCAGCCACAGTAGATTTTACTGCTTCATCCCAACACTATGGCCTTTAAACTAAGGAATGCTTCTTGTTACAAAGACACTGTTTCCTGGAGGCATCCATCATAAAGATATTGGATGCACTCCAATCTCATAGCTCATGGTCTTAAGTCTGGCATTTTTTGTAAAATCTCTTTTTTGAGGTAAATACATGAACAAAAAAAGCTCCCAACATTCTGCAGCATCTCTGTTTCAAAACATATCCCTTAATGCAGAAACACTCTCTAACAACTTGGCATAAACAATTTAACTCTGTCCAGACAAATTCTGCACACGTGAACACCTTTGTTTATTAATATACATTAACATTGTCTCTTGTTTATAGCCTCTTATCCCAAAGGATACAAAAAGCAAGCAATAAACCTTGCTGTGCAGACTAAATAGAGGAATTATTTCATCCAGCACCAAAACTGAGCAACCCTTCAGTGTTAGACCCTGGCTGCTGAACCACTGAGGGCTGGAGTATTTTAAGTGAGAACAAGAAATTGGATTCAGCTGAAAAGCTAAGGAGAGAACATAGGTAGACTGAATGTAATAATTTAGCATGCAATGCATGCTGACAGCAAGGGTTCCTTTTGTGATAGGAGAAAGGTGACAGGAAATTGCACCTAATGTTTCCTTGCTAATTCAGAAGCAGACTAATGTCCCAGGTGCTATTGTTTAGTACCAGAGGTCCAACACATTTCCTATTCTGCATGTTCCATGTAAAGTATCTGTGGAAACTATTTCAAGAGCAGTATTTTACTTTGAAACCAAATTATGTCTGTGAGAAGAATCACGTTCCAGGGACTTAAGGCATCCATCCCACATGAAATCCTGGGTCTAAAGGAATTAATATAAGCTTTTATTCCACAAGTCCACCTTGTGCATTTCCTCAACTTCATTTAAATATTAGAAATATTTAGCCTTAAGTGGAGCATAATGAATCCTAACTCCATCTACCAATTGACCACATATTTACTAACCCAAATCCAGCAAATTTGGACTTTTCCTTACAATCATTCAAATTATTTCAGGGCAGTTTGGGTGTACTGCCATGTGCAATGACTGAATATAACCCACAAACACTTCAGTAAAGAATCTTTCTTACAATGATGTTGTGAAATCCAGAAATCTCAAAATCAACTTGAAAGTCACAGAAACAATAAACATGGCACCTCACAATACTGCTTTTCTTATCCTTTTCCAGATTAGACTGCATTTGAACCCTACATAAAATATTATTTATTGGGTGTCGAAAGCTTCTACATTGTAAAAACAAGACTTGTTATAATGCATTTGGTGTTTACCTATTCTTGCAATAGCTCTTCAAAATCTAGTATAAATTTTTCCTGTTTTGATGCTACAGCGAATTTTTTGTGCTTAAGGCAACAACAGCAATATTTTTCTCTCCACATAGACAGTAAAAATAACCTTAAGCTAAATCTAACCACACACGGGCTTTCCGAGTGCTGAAGTCTTTAATAACAGAATAAGCATCTTGCTGATAATTTTTTGCCACATTGAACACCACCTGCCAGAAACCTGTAAAAAAAATAAGAGGGAGGAAAACCCTAAGGAAAAATTGCTCCAACATCAGAGAGACTAAACAGAGGCAAGCCACAAACACTGCTACATTTCTTAACTCTAAGCAGAATATCAGAAGTAATAGAAGTAGCTGTGAGAATGGAAGGAACAGATTCATCTTCAGCCACTTCTCCATGTGATGAGCAACAGCGTTCAGCCAGAAAGCATTTCCTGCTCTGCAAAACCACAAACATTTGTAGAGCCAAAGGGCATTGTTCTTTTCAGTGAATAGTTTCAAACTATTTGAATGCTTAAAGTAAGAGAATGTTCTTATGAGTTACTGTTATTTAGTCAGCAAGTTGTGAAACTCTCACCAGGTGAGAAGAGCAAACAACTGCAGACAGGATCCCTGTCCCTAAGAATTTAGAGGTTGTGGCACTGATCCTGCAAGCAGATAAGCATGGGTGAACCCAAGAGTGGCTTCAGTAAATTAAACCATTCCTGGACCTGCTGCATGTAGCAAATTGCATAGATACCACTTAGGGAGATGGGTCTAGGTGACAATGCTGCAAGCCGAAAGATGATACAGTTACTAGTTGTAAACCAAGACTGTAATAATACTGCACAAAATAAGACAGAGCTAGAGTGTAAGGGAAGGAGCAGGACATAAAAGTAGTAGCCCACATTCTATTCCCATTAAGAAATTAAAAGGTTGACTGCTCTCCCACAAAAAAAGTCTGCTAATGTGGTATAATGTCATTACTTGAGAATTTGAAGCTATAATAGAACAATGCAATGGGACAAAATCTGGTATGTCAGGAGATGGGTAAATTATCTGTGAGGCTGCCCCGAAAATGATACTTTAAACGTGAACTTGTGCAATAGCATGGGGCACCAAACCCATGGAGATCAGTCTTCTGTACCAATGAGGAAGAGATTAAAGCAAACCAACAAAGTAAACCCAGGTAAAAGGACCCATATGCAAACAAGTCTTCAAGAACACATCATCAAAGTGCAAACAGAAAAAAAAAAAAAAAAAAAAAAAAGGACAACAGTGCCACTCTCAAAAGGAGCACAAAGATCCTTGAGTTGGCATCAGCCCAAAGCCAAAATCAGCCCTGTGGAGCACAATAGGATCTGGAGCAACATCATCATGCTAACATGAACAAATCCTGCCTCCTTCCTGCCAGCAGCTCTCCCAGAAATGGCTGCTGAACTATTTTGGCTCTTACAGTCAGTATGCGCAGAGTCAGCTTGAGTGTCACTGTATTCAGGTCATGGCTAATCAACTATCCATTAATAAGTTCTAATAAATACAGCCTTACAGAGGCATCTGGACATGACCAGAATAAGGAAACATACAGTGTAATGCCAGTAATGAAAATAATTGATCAATTTGAAAAACAACAATAAAAATCACATTATCTCTTTTACTTACCCCACCCCCTCAAAACTCTAAAACCATAAAAAACCTACTTACGTTCCCAAAAGCTCCTTGTGCTTTTTGTTATCCTTTCTCCAGACCTCAATGTCCAACATATCCTTCCTGTCAGAGAAGTAGTGAAAATCAAACTGTTCCCTCCACTGAGGATTTGCACTCTTACACAGTGTCTAGAAAACATGCAGTTATAATATTTATTTTTCTTAAATGGTATTTATTTCCACAGTAAAGCACATGTCAATTCTACAAAAACAAGGATGGCTGTTAGGGCATCAAATACTAAGGTAACTTCAACCAAAGCTCCCCAGCCGATTACACACAGCCTCATCTTCCTTATATACCCTGTTTCTGCTCTCCCAATAACAATAAATGTGCAAGAGTGACGTGAATGAATGGCTGGAGAACTTCTGGAATGTGAGGTGGATCCATCAGCTCCACTTTATTAGTAGACTATGGTTATCATTCAACACCACACACCAGAAGAAACCAAGAATAAACCTTTCAAGGACAATCACTTGAAATTAGGTTTGAATGAATTAAGGAACCCAACCAGTATTTTTGTCCCTTCTGTGTTAAGATATAGGCAAAGAAGGAGCAGTCTTGAAATTGTTAATATCCAGTTAATTTGATATCTGTGCATTTTCATCTGATTTTGGTGTGATTGTTCATGTGTTCAGGTTACTCTGAGTATTCGATTGAATTGGGACTTGAATTCATACCACACTACGCTACCCACCATCTATATCAGCATGGTCACTGAGAGAACAGGAGATAGAATTAGCTGAACCATGACTGAGACTTCTCCCTCCTTGTCTTCTTTTCTGGACCATGAGAGATCATTATTCTTAAGTTGAATAAACTCCAGGAAAGACTGTGAAGGACTGCCAATTTGATGTCTTATTAAGGTGTAAAAGGAACAGTCCTCAATTTTTGCTGGACCCCAGACAGAAATACTAAGCAATTAACTCACTGCAAGCAACATACTTGACTCTCCATTTTAAACTTCTCAATTTTCTGTGACTGCAAACAGTGCAGTCTTACAGATACATGACACAGGCTATGGGCCATTACAGAGAAACATAAAAAGGGATCTCAACTGGAATAACATATATTTATTCTAAAATAGCTAACCCATTTATTACTTTTCAAAGCTGCTTTTCTAAATAAAAACATTGTACCATGACCTTGGTTTGAGGTCCAATGTAGGGGACAGAGTGCAGATTTCAGATGTGTCTACATCTGAACATTATGTTCTGTGAACTTGCTCTGTACAATTTATACGGGAGGGGGTTGGTTTGTTTCCTCCTTCTCCTCCTCCCTCTCCCTGTGCTTCCAGTTCACAACATGCAGAACTCTTGCTTTCTCAACAAAATACTGTTTTACTGATACTTTCCTTACTAGACTTTGGTGATGAAGTACATATATTTGGGAACCCCATTCATTTCTTAGATTCCCATGAAAAAGTAATGGAGACACAGCCTAGGGTGAATAGAAACTCAAATCAAAACCACAGAATATTGTGTGGTTTGATTTTTTGTGTTACCTGTAACAGGAAGCAATTTTCAAGAAAGATACTTTAAAAAAAGCAATGAAAACATTCCCCTGTACGGGGAATCATTTCAGGTCTGCTTTTCCAGCATACGTAACATTGCAAACCCAACTTCTGTATTATCAGAGAACAAAACACATGTGAGGCATGTAGCTTTATTCCATTTCATATTTATGTCAAACATCCATCGATATGATGAGTATGTCAAATGCACAAAAACAGATACACCTAATATTCCTAGCTTTTTGTTTCCATATTGGCATGTAAAATGTATTAGTAAAATGTTAATGTCCCTGATCTGGTCTCCTGGTTTTGATCTCACTTAAAGAAAAGAAATTCAAAAATAGTTCCGTTTGAGGTAGCAACAATGGTAAAAGAAACAGCAAATACCTTACTGGCTGCAGCAAACTTAAGGAAATCCCTAATACTTACCTTACTCTTATATCTTTGATCTCCCAGTTTGAGGAGAATAAAAACCTCTGCCAAGCCCCCTCCGGGGATGTTCTTCCCCTCCAAGAGCGTGATGGTCACCAGCCCATTCCACAACTGGTTCTTGTGCAGGGAGTCGGAGAGTCGCATGCTCCGCATGAAACTTGACTGAAAAGCAAGTCAGCAACATGAAACACCCAAACTCATAGGGTTTGGAACACCCAAACTCATAGGGTTTGGGTTTTTTTTCCCTCAAACTGATAGTGATATGAAAGCATTAGAAGCAAGCGAGGTACCATGATCCCCCTTAGGAGTTAAGTAGGAGATGGAGGGCAGTAGGATGCTATGGATTTTTTGCCCATGATGGTTGGCCCTGTGAAGGGATGGTGCTCAGCATCAGAGCAAAATCAGCAGAGATGGCTTAAACCACTAGAGAAGTTGACTTCAGACAACCTGGCTTAGCTTCAGTAACAGCAGACTTCCAGCATAGACAGCAATCTGTTGCCTTGGCTCAGAGAAAGACACAGAAGAGTGCTGGGGAGAAGAGGTGGAAGAGAGAAACTGAAGCAAACTCTTAGCTGTCTCCAGTTACATCCAAAAAAAAAAAAGCATCTCTGTCCTTTCCGGGGAGACAACCCATAATGACAGAATCTATGGCCAGGTGAATCTATGGCCATGCATCTTCCACCTCCTCAATCATTCAATCACCTGTCATCCACACCACCTCTTCACCTGCTTCCTTTGGAGCTCCTGCTTCCAGAAACAGAGCTCAGGAAACAACAACAGTGATGCCTGCTGAAAAAACACTGACACCACTGGGCTCTTTATCTGGAGTTATGGTTACCTGGTAGCCTCATTTGTTACCTTTGCAGCTTCATCCTACAGAGCATGGCTGCACTAACACTTTGCTAACTGGCAATATTTTATTGGACAAAGGATGATTAAGTAGGCCTTTATTTGGAGGGAGTGAGCTGGAAACGTTAAAACTCAAGGCTATACTTTTCCTCTCGCAGTTAAAATCCCGTCGTATTTTATTCTCATGAAGCAACTTTTAACTCGCCACACTTCAGAGCTTCAATCATGTCATTTACAGGTGGGAGCAAGACGGAGGAGAAGATTTCACAAGTCACTTTAAAACAGGACGTGTTAGCTTTAAAAGCAAGTAAGAAATGTTGTTGCTAAATAAAACGATTGCAAAAGCACCTGATGTCTGAAGATTACTTTTTATGGATCAATTACCCAGCAACAAAATTCTTAAATCATGGGTGGTGAACTCACAAATTTTTCTCCTTGCTTTTTACTGGTTAAAATACCCAACTCTTTGAATCCCACAAGCATATTAATATACTTCTATTTAAACACCTCATTTGGCTTTCCTGGCACATGGGTTAAAAAATTCCTACCTTTAAAAAGAAAAGGAGATTTTGATTCATAAATCCAGCTGCGATGTAATTTCTTTATTTTTTTTTTTTTCTTTTTTTTTTTTCAAGTTCATCTTTTAGGCCAAAAAGCTAAAGCATGACTGTTCCCATGGACATACTTCAAAGTCCCGGCAGATATATTCCTCCCTAAACACTGCAACTATTTCAAAATCCTTTTTATAAAAAAGAGAGTAATGTCCACAAGGGATCAAAGGGCATTCTACAGTCTGGCAATCTCCTTAGAAAAATGGCAGTGCTTCCATGAAATATGCCCTAAAATAATTTTGCAGCTTGGTATGTCCTAATTTCGAATTGGATGTTTATCTTGGAAAGGCTTCTATCTAACTTGTCTATAAAACAGCTCCACTTAGCTCTATGAGCCCTGTGAAAATGGAATCCAAAGCTGGCTATTAAGGGGGCCTGGAGATTGCTTCCATATGGCGTAACAGCATGGGAGTGGAGGGCTAAGGCCTACAGCAGGCGCTGCTTGGCTTCAGCTCCCCATCTATCCATGGACACTCGTTGCATTACACCATAACATCTGGATTATTGCTTGTAATGTCCCTGGGAAATATCCACTTCCCATCAAAGCCTTTATCTATCTCAGTTGTACTTTGAACATTTTAGTATTTAACATAGTCATGTTTGAAGTGATGTACTTGCTGCTTTAGGAGCAAGGATTTTCCCTCCCCCTCAATCCTTCCTCAGAAGAGGAGGAGGTATTTGATGTTAGTTCACCAAAAAAAACATACAAAGTTTATTATCCACGTTACAAATTCTTTTAAAAGCCAAGCATCCAGTTCTCTTCAAAGCTTCCAGGCTGAACACAAAATACAGTTGTTATCACTCAGTTTTCAAATCAAATTTGGATTCATTTTTTTAACCAGGGCAGTATTTCAGGGAGTCGTTCAGCGTTGGGGGCCTTTCTACCCATGTTCTATAACAGACACAACCCCACCCTTTTAGCCACTGACTTGACAGTTCAAAGGCCTGTTGGGAGGTACCCAAACCAGCCCAGATTCCATGAAGTCCCAGGAAATATCAGTGCCTGCAACTCACTATTACTACAGTGGATTGCAATGCATCCACTCTGACCTTTCAAAACAGGTGGCCTCTAGAAAATGGCCTTGTATGCCCTCTTTCCAGATCGCCGTGCAGCTGCAAAAGTGCTCTGTGCTCATCTCTGAAGAGGGGTATGTTGGTCTCACTGGATCACACTGGATAGAGAAGCCAAGATGCCTACAACTGGTTTGGGGCATAGTGCTGATCTGCAGCACCTTGACACAAGCTCAGTGACTGCAGTCTGCTTCCTACCTCCTCCCAACCCAGACCTGCCATTGTCACAAGTCTCTCTAAATGGAGCAGTGTGGAGCTGAGGACAGCTTCTTGCCTCACAACCCTGCCAGACAGTCTGTCATATTAGGAATGCTTTGGATTTCCTGGACGTGCCCAGGTCATTCCCACAGCATGTGCTCAGCAGGTCTGGCATTTCTCCTGGGCCTCATATCATGTATGTGTGCACCAAAGAACCACTCTATGCAAGCTCTGCGGCCACCTCTCCAGCCTCCTCTGCTATTTGGCAGTCTGTTCCTCTGACCACCCTGACGGAAATTTCAGCCAAACAGGCAGGAGCTCAGATTCCACTCAGTTTCTGGAAAGAAGCACATCTGAGGAAACCCAGATGTGTGGTAGACCCACAGACCTGGACCATCAATGAGCCAACTTCAGTGTTGCCTGGGGAAGCACACACTACATAAAATGCCTCCCAGGTGAACAGAAAATGATATTGCATTAGTTGTTTGAAAACTGTTACCTCCTCTGATATCCTGCACCTACCTGTTTCAAACCGATTTACAAAGAGTTAATGGATTAAACTTCACAGCCTCCTTCTGAGTTGGTAAAACCACACATTACAGAGCAGAGCACAGAGAAGTGCAGCAATTAGTCCAACAAATGTACTCCGGGGCAAAACAAGCACTGACAAAAACACCTCAGGCACTTCCTCTCCCTCCAGCCGTCAGTACACAAACTTGCCTTCACAATGAGATCAGAAAAGTCAAAGCCCCTGTCTATACTATCCAGAAAAGGAGAACATAACTGCTCAATCAGTGTCAATTTTAAAGTGGTTTTATCTATTCATCTCTTCCCTTTCTCTGTTACCCCCTAGGGCTACGGACACCTCCACACTTGGGTACTTCAGCTCCTCCTGCTGCTGAACCTGGATGCCAGATCCTTCAGGCCTCTCCTGCTATATTTTCCTGTAAAGTCTCTGCAGTCAGCTCACACTCTGGCTACATCCCAGACCAAAGTAAAGGTGCCTTGCAGAGGTACAGAAAAGTTGGCTGAAGCTAGGATGAGGCTATAAGGGCTGGAAATTAGGAAACATTACTTTATGCAGTTTTGCATATCTCCCGAGCGCAAGACATTGGACAAGTCTGCTTATTCCTTCCTTCCTACCACTTCTAAAATCAAGAGTCTTGAGACCAGAGTTTGAGAAGTTGTCTACAGACAGAGCTCTGATTTTGGCTGGGCTCTCTGTGCACATCACCAGTGCTATCATAAAGGTCACCTTTACAAGTAGTTCATTGCCATTAAAGGTTAACAACTCAAACAAAAAGCATCCCTTAAACAAGCCAGCCAGAAAGAAAACAATAAGCACAACAACATCCAGAAAGCTTTACTCTTAAAAAAAAAAAAAATCAACCTAGATGGTTTTTAAAGTCTAAAAGTCCATATTTATTGCAGATTTAGGGACTGTGCAACATCAAGTAAGTAATGAGTAATTTTGTCTGAAGCAAAAGTATGGCTTGGTCATAGAGCAGTACCCTGCCATGTGAGGAACAGAAGATATTTCTTCTCCATACTGCTTAGGAAGAACATTTGCCCAGAAGACAACTACACATCTCTGAACAGATAAATTAAAAAACACTGCTCACAACACCATTTTCCGAATACAGTTTGTGGTTTTGAAATCAACATAAAAGCTTTTCACACCAACTTTGGTTCTGGTTTAAAGAAGAAAGCTGGATGAGAATGAGCAAGTGGGCCATATTCTGCCTTCACAGAGCCAAATACAAGAGATGAATAAGAATAATGGAGCTTTGGAGAGGGAAGAACCAGTTCATCGACCCATCTTTACAAAATCCTTTAGGAGCTCCAGTCTCCCTGATAACACCATTTGTATCTAATCTCCCTCTATAGGCACCCAGTGAATCCCCTCTAGTGCATCAGGACTGCTTTCAAATCTGTCTCTTTTCTTGACACACACACACGCACACGTGCCCCAAGTTCAAACTTGTTTTTGAAGCAATAAAGAGATGCAGAAAAATTGTACATTTAAATGACACGGCGAGGTGGCCAAGTGTGAAGTGAGCCCATCTCTCACATCTTTCATTTAAAAGGATGAGACAGGACAAGAGAAAGGCTGCTGCAATCCCTGTGAAGAGGTCAACGTTGAAACTGGGCCACGTAATTTGCCATTTGAGAAAACAACAACACACAAATAAGAAGACTCTCTGGACCTCTCCTCATTAGGCAGGGAAACCATTTTGCAGAGGCAGTCTCCCCTTGGGAAAGAGAAGAGGGCAGCAGGAAAGGCAAGTGAACCGACACAAGATTGCTGCCACTATGCGTGACCCTGTGGCAACCGAGTCCCTCCGCTCCACGAAATGCTCGGAGAGCGTCAGTGCCCACAGGGTATTGTGGGAGGAAGCCAAATACAATGAGGCAGGCAAAAATGAAACCTAACAGCCCAAGCAAGAAAAAAACAAAGAAAACCCACAGGAGAGCAAGGGATTTTCCCCTGCAAAGAGATGCTGAGGAGCACTTCGGTGCCATCAGCCTTTCAGCCAATTTATTCAATCAGCTTAGGCTATCAAGGTGGCAATTGTGTCACTTTTGTTTCAAGACTAAACTGCTGTGGGTCAATCCACCCTAAGCAAACCTGCTTATTTGCTTCATAGATGTTCAACACTTCAATGTTATTCAGCTGTACAAATGCTGGAAATTGCGTGCAGGGCACTCGGGGTGAGACTCAAGCCACCCAGGACAAACAAGGCTACTGAGCATCAGCATGTTGGGCTTCAGTGGAGATAGCTACCAACTACTTCTATGCCCCAGAAAGAAAAATAGAAGAGAGGGAAGAGCTTGCCAACACACAGATAGGAGTGCATAGATTAATACCACCTCTTCACTTTGCAATGCCACCCTCCATGAGAAGAAGAAGGAAGTTGAGTTCTTGGGAGACAGCTCCTACATAGGACAATGCTGTTCTTAGTTCCCATAAAAAAAATTGAGAGGTCTGGATGTTCTGCCCATGTCTTGGGAGTCTTCCCAAATATGTTATGATTCCCTTCTAGCAGTAGTGAAAAAAATATATACTGTGTAATCAACAGATAGCTAAATCATTCAGCTCAACAGCTCTTGCACCAAAGTGATTTAAAAGACAATATTCAGTTGCTGAAATCTGTCCTGCATACTATCTATAGTGACTGCGAGGAAACTGTAGCTAGAGTAAAGATCTTGTACTGCTGCTGTTTTCATTGTCGTCTGGAATGCAGCATCTCTTTCAAAAAGCAAGGGAGTTCAGAGAACACACATGAAGAGTGTATGATACCCGCAACACGTGTATCCACGTGAACCCCTTTGCCAGCCTGACACAGTTGCATCAGGTATTAACAATCACTAATTGTGGGGTCAATTTGGGAAACCAGCAAGAATCTCATGATTAAAATGAAGAGACTCATTTTGGACACTGATGTGCCAAATTTGCACTAAGATAACATAAAAATGATCAAATCAGAGTACAACCAGATTTCTTTAATATAGGCAATACAGATTTTTAAAAGCTGTGAAAGTTATATTCATTTTGTCCATCCTTAAAGTTATATTAATTTTCCCTGTATTTGTAGAAGAAAAGCTAAACATTACCATAGAAGCCAGCTATAGTTCAGCACACAAAAAAAACGTAGGAAATCTATTTCAAATAGAAAACTTTTATTTGCCTAAACCTATAGAAGTGAAATTTAGATCTGCCTCAGTTCAGCTGTTCAAATGGGAAGTATATGGCCTTTTTTTCCCTGCAACAACCAACCAGTATCAGCTCAGTAGCCAAAAAGAAGATGAGTTTGTGTATCTCTCCATTTCCCCTGCCCCCCTTATTCCTGTGTCTTTATCTCGTCCAGCAACATTGTTTATCTACCCTACCATAGTCTCTGGCTATTCTTCCATAACCTCGTGCCTTCCCTAGACACCTATATTCCCTATGCACACAATTTTTCTTTCTAGCCTTTATGTGCTGCCACAAACTGCTAGTACTGCTTCCACAGACCAGAGTTTCCTAACTAAAGATTGTTATTGATGTACAGTACTAGTGTTTTAGTGCAGCAGTAGAATCAATAAACTAGGAAATACTGCTTTGTCAGATTTTTCCAGCGCATGCTGGGAAATATTTTTACTGCCTTTGGATGGTCACAGAGCTTTTCTTTAGAGATCACACTGGAGCATGAACTCTGTCTTCCCTAGGAAGAACTGAAGCTCTCCTACCCTCTAGTGACTGGAAAAGAATAGAGCACAGGGATGCGGCTTTTTTCCTCCCCCCACCCCGCCCCTCATTTAAACAACACTCTCACTTCTCCAAAATCAGTATCACGCTTCAGCAGCTCTTAATTTGATTTTAAAAGATGCTAAGGCACAAGCTAGAGTCTGGAGAGCTCAACGACCTGTCAAAATGGCTTACGGAAGGTCCCAAAACCTGTACAGAAAAAACCCAAATATCCAAAATGCAATGAGATATGGCATACAACCAAAACACCAAAATTCCAGCAACAGTAACCAAGATAGAAGTTTGTCTCTTCTAGATAAAAAGAAGCAGAGTTTAAATACCTGTCTCCCTTTCCCAAGGCCAAAAGCCAGCCAGCTTCAAGGGAAGTACTGTGTGTGAACACAGGAGAAAAAGGGGGATCAAGCTACAATGATTGAGTGTAGGCATAGTAACTTCCAGAGCTTTAGCTAAAAACTGAAGTGCTCAGCTCTTCAATTATTTCATCACTTTCCGTCATGTGATCTATTCAGGGATGCCTGGTGGCTGTGCCATCCCTGGAATCAGAGCTCACCAAGCTGCTGTCCACCTCCAAGGGCTTCTTCTGTTGACAGAAACATCCTTCCTGGCACAATACCCAAGAAGGTTAGCCCTTCTACGTAGCACACCACAGTTGTAATGAATAAAACAAGAGGAGGTTAATTATTCAATTTATTTAGGCACAAATCAATAGTTCTATAGGGGAAATATCAAGATGCATTTGTATTCTCGTAAGAGTCAAATTCTGTTCTTCAGAAAGTTAACACTGTGTAGAGCTCTAGAGCTGGATACTGGGGCCTGCAGTTTCTATATCACTGTTATTTACTCAACAGCAAATAAAAGCTTTACAGAACAAGTAAAAAGCCACAATCTGCTTACAAAACAAATTATAATCTAATGCAAAAATGAGGCACTACAGGAATATAATAGCGATGGAACTGTACAGGAATACTACCGGAGAATAAGGGAAACAAGTTATGGAGATATGAAGAAACACACAAACCTTGGCAATGTTGTTACATTGCTAGTAATGAAAACTCCCTCTCAGTCTCCATCCCAAAAACAAAAGGAATTTCAAAATCCACAGGAACAAACAGAAGAAATACTGCCTCACACATTCCCCCCATGGTGAGAGGCAACCCAAACCATCACACTGGGAACCAGGAGACACACGTTCAACTCCAGTACTAACCAGATCGCCTTTTGGGTATTCTTAAGCAACTAAAATCTCCCATGGCCCCTTTTTATGGATGAATTTAAACCCATTTCCTTAGTATAGACAGTTTTTCTCTCTCTACAGCTCTTTGCTGAGTGGGGTCTTACGGTCACTTGCCATTAGACACTACCATAGGACCTACAATAGGAAAACAATTAGCAAATAGCAACAGTTTCTCATCACATTAAAAACAAAAAAGCAAAAGGCAAAAAAAAAAAAAAAAACCACAAAACAAACCACCTCACTGTATTTAGACAGGGTGTAGTAAAAGTTTTCAGATTTTGACACTTTCTGTTTCAAAATCTGAAAACTTTTACTACAAACCACCTCACTGTATTTAGACAGGTTGTAGTAAAAGTTTTCAGATTTTGACACTTTCTGTTTCAAAGGAGGGCACAAAGATTTTTGGCAGGGAACTTTTATTGTAAGAGAAAAAAACATGGATTACCTTGGATGAAGTTCGCTTCTTCCGACTTGACCACCTCTATTCGTGGGTTCCCACCATCGTACCAAAGGGAACCCAGAAAAAACAAAGAGAGGAGTAAAATGGAGAAAGTGTTTAGCAAAATAATTCAAAACAGCAGCTTGTCATAGAAAAGCTTATCACTAAGGTAAGGGGCTGAATCTACCTCCCCTCCCTCGTGAAACATAACAATTAAGAAACTCAAAACACCTGCACTGCACCAAAAGAAAGAGGATATTTAAAAAAGGAAATCAAGAATAAAAAGTGGAGGGACCCAGAGCTATTAGTTTGAAACATGGCTCATAGTTTTGGTGCCATCTGGTTCTACAGTGAGCTAATTTAAAAAGAAAAAAAAAAATCGTCTTGCTGTTAAGTGCTAATGTGGACAGAGCCATTTCACTATTCTGATCCACTGGAAATGGCTGAGCAATTTGCATTTGAAATATGAGGGCTTAAAACATCGTCTTTTTAAAAAATTACAGTGTGCACCAACTCTTCTATCATCTGCAGTCTGAATGTTAACTAAGCACCCAAGAGTACCAAAAGCTGCTACTTTAAACCAATGTACTTTGTGTCTTGCTGGCTAGGTCCACTTTAGCCCATGCCTTCCTAAAAATCCCAGAAGAATTCCTGAGGTTCTTTTTGGCTAAACTGCTTTTTTTGCTAAAGAAACTTTATGTCCCTTCTTCTGCAATACAGTGACCTGTGTTCCAACAACGTTCTTGTACAAGTTAGAGGGGGAACAGACATCCCATATCAAAGCCACCTCATAATATAGATCTATAAATACAACAGTGTTTTGAATATTATCATTAGACTTTTAAATTATCACATACTGAGGTAGAAATAACTTGACAATTATATTAGTATTAATTGAGCTTTTATAATTCTCACAATAGGCAACTGTTGGAAAAATAAATAATAAACAGCACACATACCACATTAGCTTTTTATTTTGCTTTCCAACCCCACAAAACATTTATCTTTCTATAAATAACCTCATTCAGATAAGAATTCCATACCTCTAATTCAATGAAGAGCTGTAAACAGCAGTTTTCATACTAGAGTGTACAGAAGACTTTTAGCAAGATTTACTCTTTATGTATTTATTATTGGACTGGCTTGAAAACCAGAGCTAAGTAAATATCTGATCTTGGCTTTTCCTAACACCTTGCAAGACAAAAGCAGGATGGGTTCACCAACAAAGGTATGATCCACACTGTGTATATCACCAGTAGGAAAATCTTAGATGAAAACAAAAGCAGAAAGCCACATGCAGGATCTGAAATTGTACAACTATCTGCTTCAGTTGTGTTCCCAATCTCTGCTCAGGTTCTTCTGGTTTTCTAGCGTCACTAAATGCACCGTATTTCAGCATCAGGAGCTAAGTCCTGTTGAATTTTGTCAGTAGCAAAAATCAGGGTTTTTATAAGCAATCTCTTCCTCTCTGACAGTGTGCTCCTCTGCAGGATTGCTGGGCTTTAAGTACTTACATCAAATCCCTGCTTTTACATTTCACACAGATATATATGCTTTCATAGACAAGGGGTGGGGGGGGGCGGAATTTAAAAAAAATCACTTTAATTTTTTTTTTCCAAAGTGCTAAAAACAACTCCTAGAAAGCAGAAAATAGTATGCTTTGGAACAGCCATCCCAGCAGGTATAGTTCATGTGTTCACTTCAGCAATCTGCAACGTTGCAGTGTGAATACCATATGCCCGGTACACGCAGAGCACAGAAGCATCCAGCTTGTCTACACAAGCATCCAGATGTCTACACTTTTACCCAGTTAATTATGGGTCTTTTTAAAAAACGTTATGATTTCAGTATTGAGCCTCAGAGGAGGAAAATAAAGGTGGCATTTCCCAGCAGATTATGCCAGCTCTTTCCCCCTGCCCTTCACATTCCAGCTATACATTTGATTTCCTAAGCCACTTACATTTCTCTTGAAGTCTCCTTGCTTGACTGCTAGACTCAAGTTTAATACAATCACTCCCATGTCATCTTCTAAACTGTTGGGATCTTCCAGTTTTAAAACCTGTTCAGTAGTTCTACAAGAAAAAAAAAAAAAATCAAAAAAGCTGTGCATTTATTGACTGCAGTTAAGTCAAGTTGATTATTAAAGGTCATGCTGAGCTGTGCAAATTTCAGCTTCTTCTCTGAAATTCCCAATATTGAGTTTAAATGTTAAAATGGGAAACCTGGAGCATTTCTTCTTAGGTCTGAAAAAAATACACCACCCTTTTAATAATGCAGCCTAGCATCTTTATAGCATAGCTTAATACTTATAACTCTCCATATGCAGATGAATGCTGAATTAAGTTACTACTACTACTTCACAGGGAAAAACAGTGACAGAGAAACTCGATCCAAGCACACTTTATGCTAATGGCTGGGATTCAAGCTCACAAGACCTGCAGTCTGCCTTACCTCCACCTGCATTTAATTTCCCTCTGTGACTCAGTTCCCTCTCTGAAAATGGGAATATTGGTGTTTACCTGATGGCACTCTCTTATGGATAAACTCATTAACGTTGCTAGATATACAGACAAAACAGACAGTGGAGCTAATATACCCACACAGGAAAGCTCATTTTCTCAAAAAAAAAGAGAAAAAACAAAACCAAAAAGTCAAACAGCAAGGGAGTATAAAAGAGAGAACTAAAACTGGAATTCCTGGCTTCCAGCTCCACATTGAGACCAAGCAGCAGCAGACAAAAGGCGCAGGGCTTGCCTCTGCACTAAATCAGGGCCAGATGAGCTGCCGGGGGGCTGGCTGACTGCAGGAGGAGGCTGGAAACAGGGTGCTCACAGCTAGACAGGCAAACCAGTTCCCAGCCCAGCTCGATACAGAAAAAAGGCACCCCATGCTACATGGGGCTAAAAAGGGCTCTCAATCTTTTCCCCCACTTTCTCCTTCCACCTCTGTAAATTATTCTGGTGTAGCTCTAAATATCGCTGCATATTGAAACTCTTATTCCTAGACATGACAAGGAAAGAGTGCCTTCTGCTGAACTTGGCTCCAGACAGGTTGGATTTGGATCCGGATAAAAACATACATGTACAAGACTTATCTCAAAAGGTTTCCTTTAAAACGTGCTCTTTGCTTTCCTCTCGAAGTAAGTTTTCACATATAGAAAAATCCCAAGCTAGAGCAAAAGCATTTCACTATTTTCCCCGTCTCTCAGTTAAGCTGCATTAACAACCTTTAATTAAATAAACATATTACCTATTGAGTTCAAGTTCAGCGAGTGCTACAAATGCCGAACCCATGAAGTCCGAAGAGGTTAAATCTCGATCATACACCTGGCAGCAAAAGAAAATAAACACTCCTAATTTTCACAACATAAGTCAATTTTATCCCAGCCGATAAGAGAACAAATATTTTAAGTCCTTTCAGTTCAATTTTGCATTTGAAAGATCAAAGCTTAGATATAATTCAGGGCTAATTTTCCATCGCCCTGCTTTAATTTGTATTTTTAGCTAAACATTGAAACAGCAATTTGAAAGTATCTCCTTAATATTATGTAAACAGAGACATGTGTGCTGCTATGGATTGTGCCTGTTCCTTTATGCTCTGCGCAATGGCATAATGAAGCGCTGCACAAAAATCAGGTACTTTCTGGCTACAGATGTTTTAGCAATTAGTGCTCGCAACTGGTAGCTCGCAGTTCTGGTAACTGTAACGTTACTCATAATGAGAAAAGGCTTTGCTACTTGTCACGGCTGCATCCCAGGTAATAATTCTCTTCAGCCCAGCCAAATTACAGTCTTAAAACGTGCTTATGAAACCGCTATTGGTTTCACTGTGTTTGCACAAGCACAGTAAGAGCGAGCAGAATTTAGCTTCACAGCTTTAAACATATCCAAGTCAAGGAGTTTTATTTCAACTTGGGTTCGGGGTTTTATTTTTATTTGCAGACAGAAAGCAAAACCTGAGAGTAAAATCTGGAAAAGACAGATGTTCATTTTAATTTGAAATTGCTGAAACTCTTAAACCAGATCGTTTTTTATGTGATGCTGCTACAGTGAATAAAAATCAATACACTTCTAAACCCGAAAATAATTGCTTAACGAAAATATTTACCAATCTTTCAAAACTCTACACCCAAAACTTACCTTGATCCAGAGCTTTTGATCGAGGGTCTGTACAGGCAGCACAACAGTCTCATCCCAGACTGGGTTGAGGTTCTTGTAGACTACTTTACTTTTATAGAGAGTTTTCCCATTCAGTTTAAACTTCACATATGGGTCACTTGTACCTGTGATAATTCATTTGTAAAAAGTAGATTAGCACTGTTCCCACATAACCCCCAAAATCTTAAATGATATTTTCACAGAAGAATAAATAACAATAATAAATAGCAATGACTTATTTCCTATATACACACGTATACTTAATTACCTATAGAAAAATTGGTAGTTTATAGATGAAATCTATTGAGCAGAACCAGAAAATAGTGTGAAAGCAAGCAACAAAAATTCTTCATCATTTGCTTTATCAGCACAGTGCTATTCTTAAAGAATGTTAATTATTCTTTAGCAACTCAGTCAACATTTTAGTTTGGGAAAAGAGCAAACAGAAGCAGGCATGAAGGACGATTTACAGGCCAACTAACACCACAGACAGTGGAAGAGAGAAAATGGGATCCTGCAACCATGAATATATAAAAAGACCAAAACTCAAAAGCATCGTAACTTGGATAGGAGCTCCAAGGAAACCAGTAACAATTGCTAAAATATCCATCAGGATTTCATCACTGCTGTCACTTGCCAATTTTCTTAAAATCAAATTTGAAGTTTCAGTGAAAAAAAACACTGATATTATTCAGCAGCTCAAGATAAAAATCACACAAAGAATAGACTCTGTAAAGACAACAAACAATATTCAGGTAACAATTTTTTTTCATCCAAGTGGCACAATTTGCCATGGCAATAATATCCCATATTTTTATGGAGCAGATGTCCATGGACAGAGCGTGAGGCTCGTGCCACTCGACAGCAATAGAAAGACTTGCAGCTGTCAAAGGAAAACAGAAGAGGGAATCAACTTTTTATTATTGCTATTAAACCAGCGGCATCTGCACTAACACCAACCACCTTGCAGGACACCATACAAAAGAGGCAGCAAGGCACACGAAGGATTTAACTAGATGGTTGATTTAGTAACTCATACAGATTGAAAAAAAATCATCTCGCAAACTGGAAATAAGGGACAGAGTAAAACTGAGGTGCAGCAGCATATACAATTAACTGATCCCAGCTGCCATTCATTTGTCATATTCAATATTGTCTGCACTATACATTTGGAATTAAATTTCCCTCCTAACAGTTCCATTTCATTAGAAGAATACCACAGTTAACACAATAGCCCTGGCTGTCCCTTTGCCACAGTACGAGCTGCCAGCAGGAAAAGTCCAACCGACTCCTATCCCAGACTTCACATTCAGAAAAAAACTGAACTTACTCTCTCTGGTTCCCACTGAGATCCTGACAAACAAATGCATGACAGTTCAGGATAACCCAGTGTAAGACCAGTACTCAGTCTTGTCAGTAGTTTGGTGAAACAATGAGAATGTGAAAAATCCAAACATCCAAAGCTCTGATCAGTGTTACACATTACGCAGACTCGAGGAAAAAAGAGCTATGTTTTAGCATCTATTTGGAATTACCCAGTGAAAAACTGTGCTCCTTGGACACACAGACTTGTTTTTAAGGATTACAAAAAGTTTTTGTTCTGTCTAAATTTTAAAAGAGAAGAGTTGTAGTGCCCTGGACAATTCTGCACATAAAGGGTGTTTCAGTCACAAAATGACAGTATCAGTGGGTTTTCAAATACTACCTGCAGCTGGTCCTTTTCCTCAACAGTAATTCAACTCCTTTCTGTGAAAAAAACACTGAAAACTTAAAAAGAAGTTTCATCTTCTCCTTTAAGAGAGAATAATAATAAGGGCCTGATCCAATGCCAAGGAAGTCAGAGGGCAGCTTCTCATTGTTTTCAATGGGTTAGGACTAGACCTTTCCCTAGAATCCTTCTCAGAACTGTGATTATGCTCTTACATAAAAGGTACAGCTTAAAATCACCACACTTTCCACCATGAGTGGGAAAGACATAGATAAATTGTAGCCCCACAATGTTGGCAGTAGCCCTCAGAGGATACAGAAGTTGAGAAATAACAGCATTGAGCCCTTTAGTGCTAGTTTCTGGCGGCATTTTTAAGAAAATAAAAACCAAAACACACACACCACACACAAAATGGCTTTTATTTACAGGATAAAGCAGGAGCAAGCTGCATTATTAAAAATAACAGTAGTAATAGTTATAATAACTGCCACAACCTATTCTGTGGTTGAAATAGCAACTGGCCGAAGACAAGGGAAGCAACTGATGAAATGAAAGCACGAAGAGAGTGATTCTGTAATGGAAGCAGGTGGTCTATGGCCATAACTCGTCTGCTTCTGGCACAGAAACCTCGTGAATGATGAGAAAACCTGAAAAGAGAGAAAGAGGAGACAGAGAAAGCAAATGGACAGCGAGTTCAGTATCTGCAAGGATAAAAACTCCTTTCTCCGAGGATGGGAGGCAAGAAGACTATAGCTAAGTAAGCTTCCCAATTGCATTACTGCTCTGAAAGCTTTCCAGGTTTTCATAGAGTAAAGGAAAAATAAAAGAGGGGGAAGGGCTGCCCAGCACTGCTTATGTGAGGCAGGCTTTAGAAATCATTCTCATATACATATATATAAGACAATATCTTTATATTGCCTTATATTTTTATACATATATAAGTGTATAAAAGGAATATATATTTGTATAATTACATATTAATAGAAATATATATATATTTCTATTAAAACATATAAAACCCAGCGAGATGGGGAAGAAAGCTATAATAAAAAAGGGCCTTTAATTAAATAAGATTGCCACTCTGGGATCAGGCCTTCATGCTTGTCAGCTTACTCTCAAAATAAACATCTCAAACCGGGGCCTCAGTGGTGTCACTTACTCTGGCAAGGCACACTGGGTAATCCCTCGCTATCTTGACAGCTACATAATGTTCAAACTGTTTCACGGGTGAGCGGCGGCACTCGCGCGAAAGAAAATATTAACGCCGGGAATTAATAGAAAAAGGGATGATGGTTTACAAAAGCCAGACAAGGAAAAGGTGTCAAGTTAGTACCAGTGTTAATTGTTAGGGAAAATAATTGTGGAGGGGCGCGTGGGTTTCGGCAGCGCTCGCCTGTCTGGCTGTCAGAGGGGTAACATCTCAACTAGGCAGGCGAGGGGAAAGGGGTCGGCGGCTCCCGGATCATACAAATGACGGGCTGACACCGCTGCGCTGGCAAACGGGTGGACTTTCACCTCCACAACGGGAGCTCGGCAAGCACCGGGGCTCGGAGGGGTTTGCTGGGGTGGACTGGGACGGCCAGGAGAGAAAGGATGGGGCTGGAATGGCAGCACAACCCTTTTCAAGGCTTTCAAGGCGTCTCCCAAGTTGCCCCTGAGATGCTGATGAACCTCCTGTATCTCCCTGGGTCAGCATGCTCATTTCTCTTTTTCTTTTATGATGTCCCAGATTGCATCCAGAAGATCAAAATAGGTTAAAAAAGGAGATGAGGAATGAGAAATAAACCAGGTGGACAGGGCTCGATGGGATGAACAGCACAGACTGCCAATTATCAACTGCATTTGAATTCCAGGCTTGACAGCTTTGGGATTCAAGATTGGGACGACATCTACATCTATTAAAAGCTATTTATTAGAGAAAATCCACAATCTAGCCAAAAGAGTGTAACTTTTCAAAAAAGTACCCAGGGATTTTAGAGATAGACTGGCCTAGGAAAGGATACATTTTGTATAACTTGCATTTAGACACAACAGGTACCCAATAATTTTCTTAAGCCAGGTCATTTAAAAAAAAAAAAAAAAAAAAAAAAAAAAAAACAGAAAATAAAGCTTTTCAGCAGTCATTTCCTAGTGAAGGCAACAAAGTCATCTTTTAAGGATGTGCACCCAGGGTCTTTTGGAATGCAAGGTCTGAACACGTTCATCTCAGTCACATCAGCTGTAATCACGTGTCAGCAGGGTAACACAAGAAGACTGATTATTGTCCAAATTAGTTAAGAGCTTAGCCCAAGAAAGTTAACTTTTCTGTTAGGCAAAGCAAGGTGTGAGGTTTTGAGGTTAATTTAAATATTGAGAAATGACAAGAAGGTTCTCACACAGTAAAATATATGGAGAGTATAGATCAAACAGGATTATCTGCTTCAAACCCAGTAAGAGTAAAAAATCATTCCATCAGCTGGCCCTATTCTCCCATTAGAGAACAAACACACATCTCAACTGTTACGCTCTCTTGAATTCATTTCTTTAATATCTATTTTACTTCTACTTTCTTCCACTAGCACTAAAAAGTAGCAGTGCAGGCAGACCAAACATCAGGTGAAATCTGAGCAAGCTGCAGTGAGTGAAAGGTGCTGGGACAAAGCAGCAGGAGAGGGTCTAGCAGCCCAAGAAACTGTTAATGGTGGTTTTTAAATGGATACTGCTGCCCTCTAGCAGCTACCGAGAGATGCATCACATCAACTGTGTTCAATACTGCTATCCACTTGCTTCATAATTACAAAACAAAAAACAACCCGCCAAAAAACAAAAACCCTGAAGACCTGATATAATTTCAAGCCACACACTATTTTATAGGAAACTTACTGGAAACGTAGCATATGAAACAAGTCTCGTTACATAAATAAATTTATAAAAAATACCACCAAGTTGCCTTAAAATCCTGAGATATCAAAGAACAGTGTGAAATATAACCTAGACCATCTTAAGTTTTGGTTTAAACCTCCCATATTAATCTAAAGAAGGAAATGAAGGATTTACTTTATATGCACGTAAAGAATAATTTTCTTACAATCTTTCCTAGAAATGGAATTACTGAAGTTATTTACAATAAGGAGTAAAGGCACTTTAAAATGGAACACATACTTTTCCTTTTAAGTGGAAAACCACTATATTTTTGCAGTGAAATAGCTGAGATCAAGGCTTAAAGGAAAACCAGAAATAGCATTCTAGTGCTAGGAAATCCAGGTAATTTTGGAAAGTTTTGTGCCCAGTTAGTTTTACGTGGCCAGACAGAAACACTGCTTGCAAACAAGCATCATCAATAGATACCAAGGGAAAATACACCAACACAAAAGCAGAAACAAATTCAAAATCCCCACCTCACAAACCAAAAAACCCCAAACTCCACCACAATAAATCAAAAAGAACAGAGAAATGTGAAGAACGTACACAAACCCGCAGCTGGGGACAAGTGAGGGGGAAAAAGCCTGAACTGAGTATTAACAGAATGAAAGAAGCAGATGCCCAATGTTCTATGCAAGAGGCTTCAGGAATTGTGTTTAAAAAAGCAAACTAAAAAAAAACAAACCAAGAAACATCCCAAGACTCTAAGAAAACATTGTTAGTCCAAGACAAAGTTGCATTCCCAGTCAGTGCTCAGGTACAGAGGGCACTAGGACAGGGCAGAAGACACTTTGACATCACTAGCCAGAACAGAGGACCAAATAGTTGCATCTTTTTGTACTCTCAGTTGTTGGCCTTACAAAACCTCCTTATTAGGGGTCCCAGGAAGATGGAGTGTGAGTTGGTGCAGGCAGCTGCCGCCCCAAGAGCCAACTCTGACAACTGACAGAGCTTGAACAGTTTAAGAAACCTGTTATCTAAATTACATTTACCTACAAAAAAGCCATAGTCTATTCCCTGGGTGCTACATAGTCTCTGTCAGCGTTGCCATCCTCATAGTCCTAAATTTAGCATTCATTTACCAACAGTGGCTATGTATACAATGGATTAATTGCTTTTGTTTGAACTCAAGCTATTTTCCCAAGGTTCCTATCTCTGTGCATTCACTTCCCACAGCCAGTTCAGGAGGGATGCTTGCAGGGATCACTGTGTGGAAGGGCAAAGTCTCACGTTACACTTCCAGGCACAGGATTTGGCACAGCTGGATGCTGGCAGCACCAGTCCTTGTAAGCACAGCTACATGGGATCCAGCAAACATCAAAATAAATACCCAGTACCACTCCCATTCTTAGCAGTTGTAAATTAGCTGTGATTACCCCTTTCAAAAAGAAGTGTGAAAAGTTGCCTAATACATCTCAATAATTAATAAATGGGAAGGACTAATGATCTAATTGCAGATACTCTGAAAACAGAGAAAGTCTAAATTAATCAGTGTGTTTGCAGGGAATGATTCAGCCTAATTGCTCTGAGCATTTGCTTTCCAAACAATGGACTTGCTCTAAGCTGACAAACACCCAGCAAAGCACAAATGCATCCCTTTCTTCAGCACTCTGGTATCAGTGTGGACCCAGGCAACAGATAGCCCAGAGCTTTGAGCAATGGGCTACTGCAGGTTCATTGCTGCTTAAAGTATATGGTTTTCTGTCCTCTTTCTTTCATATTTGAGTCCTTGGATGACTGAGCTTTGGCATAGCTCGCACTGATGTTAAGAGATGCCCATGCAGAGCTGCACAGCCTCTATGCCAGCTTCAGGAGCCTCCCTGGACCCCTTGACAGTGGGTACTGTGAGGTGTGACAGCAGATGACGATGTACTGGATGGTGGAAGCAGGATGCATTCAGTGAGATGATGGCCTGTTCAGAACTCCTGCAAGCCACCCTGCTGCCTTTGACAATCAGATGCCTGCATCACAAGAGGCAAGAAAGAAACTGAGAGCAAACAGGAGGAAAAAAACAACAAGGGAAACCTAAAAGAAAGAAACAGAGGTCAGGCAAAAAGATCCTGTAAAAATCTAGAAAACATGAAACCATGTGGAAAAGAGACATACACAGAATTCAGGATGGAGTAATGTAGCTGGGAGTGGGAGGGGGAAACAATAGCTTCTAACCAGCTGACATCACATCTGAGAAATAGATTTCTTGTAACTGCACTGTTTAACAGATGAAGAAATATATGCAAACTTTGAAAGTACGAGATTTGGAAACAGGAGAGGTTTCTCACCCTTACAGGCACTCAAAAGAGTGGGTTGGGGGTTTTTTAATGGTAGTGGAGCTGTATTTGTCAACTCAAGGAAGGTAACACCTCCTTACAGCTGTGGCATCACAGTGCTGCTCACTGTCACAGCCTCACCATTATCGAAGGTGACTCATACAGGCCTGTATTTCAGATTTCATTAGACTAACTCAAATGAACATGAGGCATCACCTTGCCCTGTGAAAGTGAAACAGCAAGTAGAAACAAGCTCCAGCCTCTCCTAGTTCAGAGTGAGTGGAATTAGAATTTGCAAGAGTCACAAAAAGAGGCTCAATGAGGCCATAAACCCACCAAAGGTGCAACAAAATGACAACACTCGGAACACCGATCATTAATAATGTTTATTTTTTTAAGCCAAATAATATCTGTAATTACCTCTTTTCTGCAGAACTACCAGTGTTTCACAGATATTTAATTAATAAAACACTTCTCTGCTTTCCTATTACTTCACAGCATTAAAACTACATAGATCACAAACTCCTCACCATCGCTAAGATGCATCACCTGGTAACAGTAGTGCTCCAAAAAGCAAGCAAAACCAACACAAGGATCCATAATCTTCAGTGTTTTGGTCATCAACTACAAGAACTATAAATACAGGACAGACCCATGCACCATCTAACTTTAGGCACCAGACACACATGCAGGTAATGTGAATGACACAGGCTAAGCGCACCTCAGCGTCTGCTTAGACAGTTTCTAATGCATGACTGAGTTAGACTGTATCCTAAGAAACAAGTAAATCAGACTCCAAGCAAGCTGATAACCAACAGGTAACACTTCTCTCATCCTACATCCCCAAGGCAGGCCACACTGTAACTTTGAAACAGAGAGGTATTTTTTGGAGCCTCTCCACTTTTTGTCGGAAGCAAGATCCTGCTCTAACGGCACTCTGCTTCCTTGGCTTGGGGACACATATTGGATGCTGCTGTATGGAGGATTTTTCTTGCCCTTCAAAAAAAAAAAAAAAAAGATGTGAGGAGAAGAAAACACTGTAATTCTCTTTTCTTTTTTTTTTTCTTTTTTTTCCCTGCATTGCTTATGCACTTTACAGGAGGAACATACAGCTGAGCCAGACTCCTGGGACGATGCACTGCATCCTCTCTACACAGGGCAGGTACAAGGAGAGGAGCTACAGAACATCAGGGACTCGAGAGACACAACAAAGAGACATAAAACAATACAAGAGGCAAAAAGTAAAGAGAAAAATCATAGAATCATAGAATGGTAGGGCTGGAAGAGACCTTTAGAGATCATCTAGTCCAATACCCCCGCAGAAGCAGATTCACCTAGATCAGGTCACATAGGAATATGTCCAGGCAGGTCTTGAAGACCTCCAAGGAAGGAGACTCCACAACCTCTCTGGGCAGCCTGTTCCACTGCTCCATCACCTGAACAGTAAAATAATTTTTCTTATATTTAAGTGGAACTTTTTGTGTTCCAGCTTCATCCCATTATCCCTTGTCCTGTTGCTTGCTACAATAGGAAAAAAAAGGGATGCCCCAATCTCCTGACACCCACCATTTAAATATTTGTAAATGTTAATAAGATCCCCCCTCAGTCTCCAATTCTCCAGACTAAACAGCCCCAAAAAAAGAGCAGCCTCAAAGGAAAGAGCAGATGTTAACAGGGATAATACTACAAAAAATGGGGAAAAAATGAGTAATAAAAATCTGGTGAAGTGAAAGAGGAATTTATATCACACTAAAGAGAACACATCTTGGGAAAAGCTGCATATAACATGTCAAATAGCCTGAAAAAAATACCGGGAAAGTTGGAGAAAAGTAAAGTCACATATTGACTTTCTGGCCTTTAGTAATCAACAGAACTACTGCTTACCTTCACTCAGCCAGATGTAATTAATTCCTACTTAATAACTGTTGAGAATGTAATGAGCAAATTCCAGGTGAGCTCTGTGAATTTGCTGAGGGCCAGGAGTTTCCTGCCAAAGCCCTTTCAATTGGCAGAATTTCTTTTCCTTTGTCACACACCTTAGATTCGCTTTATATATATTTCTATACGTACACTTCTCAAATTGCAACAGAAGCCAAAACAAAGACTGAACACCAGCACGACAGACTTTGCTAGCTCTAATTTCAAGAGCATCGTGTAATCCAGGAGTCGCCACGAGAGGGCAGCGGCCGCACGCCCAGCGCAGAAGATGGGCAGCGAAACGAGGGGCAACGGCCACGCGTGGGAACCGCGCAGGGCGGCTCTGGGGCCGGTCTTACGCAACATCTTCATCTATGACCTGGATGAGGGGACACAGCATACTCTCAGCAAGTTCCCTGATGACACCAAACTGGGAGGACTGGCTGATATTCACCAGAAGGTTGTGCTGCCGTTCGGCGAGAGGGAAGAGAGGAATCTCATAAGGTTCAATACAGACAAGCACAGAGTCCTGCATATGGGGAGGAACAACCCCATGCACTAGGACAGGCTGGGGATTGAGATGCTGGAGAGCAGCTCTGCAAAGAGACATCTGGGAGTCCTGATTGACATGAAACTAAACATGAGCCAGCAATGTGCCCTTGTGGCCAAGAAGGCCAATGGCATCCTGGGATGCATCAAGAAGAGTGTGGCCAGCAGGTGGAGGAAGGTTCTCCTCCCCCTCTACTTTGCCCTGTTAAGGCCTCATCTGGAGTCCTGTGTCCAGTTCTGGGCTCCCCAGCTCAAGAGGGACAGGGAACTGCTGGAGAGAGGCCAGTGCAGGGCTAACCAAGATGATCAGGGGTCTGGAGCACCTTCCTTTTGAGGAAAGGCTGTAGTACCTGAGGCTGTTTAGCCTGGAAAAGACTGAGGGAAGACCACATCAACACCCCTAAATACCTAAACAGCACGTGTCAAGAGGATGGGGCCAGTCTTTTTTCTGTAGGGCCTAGTGACAGGACAAGGGGTAAAAGGCATGACCTGGAACACAGAAACTTCCACTTGAACACAAGGAAAAACTTCATTAGTGTTCAGATGAGGGAGCCTTGGCACAGGCTGCCCAGGGATGGTGTGGAGTTTCAGCTCTAGAAGTTTCCAAATTCAACTGGACACATTCCTGTGTAACCTGATTGAGGGGAATCTGCTTTAGCAGGGGATTGGATTGGATTATCTCTAGAGGTCCCTTTCCAACCCCCACTATTCTGTGATTCTATAAAATTTAGGAAATTTGCAAGATTTATGTTAAACCTGACATAGGTTAAAGATGCAGCATATACTCTTCACTCCATGCTCTTCACATGAACATTTTGTTATTTAACACTGAGCACACCACACAGTATTTGGAGTGAGTTTCCAGCAATGACCAGGCAAGAAATTACCACAGGGTACAGCCACTTAAATAGAATGAGAACGTTGCTAATCCTACCTACAAACTCCCACACTCTGCCACCACTGCTACCTAACCAGAGCATTTCTGCAGTTGCTTACACAAGGCTGACCAGAGGAGGTTTCAGACTCCAATACACACATTAAACACAGGACCAGCACCTCAGCCTTACCCCCTGGAGAGCTCCTCATTGCATGCAGAAAAACATGGGGAAGATGGACTGAAACCACTGAAACCCTTTCCCAGCTGTGTCAGACAGCATTGCTTTGTCAGCTCTAGAGGTTTGCTGTTCCCCAAATGTGAATGAGGACAACTTGGCCTTCAGCCCAAACCATGTCTGACTGGCAGGATCCACCAGCTGCAGACAGTATGTTCCTGTATTCAGATTACTCGGGGCAGACTGATACACCCCAGCACAGCAGCTATATCCAGCATCATGGCAGGGGGAGAAGAGGGAAGTCACGTTCTTCAGGCCCACAAGTTTTCTCTGAGGTTTTCTCACATTGGAGAGATGAGCAAAGCTGACAACTTCCCGCTTCTAAAAACACATTGCAAAAAGCAGAGCGGTTGCAGGTCAGGCCCGAGTGTCACGCAAACATCTCAAGTAACCAGAAGGACAGCAGAGACCTATTAAAGATGTTAACCACATCAGGGCATCAGCAGCATGCCTTCATATTTAATTTTTTTTTTAAGGAGCCACTACTGCAACATGATGGTGACTGAAAAATAATCATAAAGTCACTATTTTCTCCCCTCTCAGTGTCTGTGAAGAAAATAGCAATAATTTTATTGAATGATGCATCACCATATACACTTAGTTTACTAAATGAGTGGTCATTTACCACAAAGCAAGAGAGATCCATCAAAATGCCTTTTTTGCCTCTTGCTTATGTTGTTTCACTCTGTCATTCAATGCTTCACTAAGACAAGCATTTTCTGTCTTGCACAACAAAATGCAGCCTAAAGCAAACTACGTTTTGTCGTCTTTAGAAATACTGCTCCACTGGAATTGCTCATTTACAGCATCTTTTCCACATAAACAGCTGGATGTGTTCTGGCTTGTGCAGCTTGCTAGTAAATCTGATGAACTGCTACATTGTTAGGAAATACATACTTCTGTTTAAAAGGTAAAGATCTTAATCTGTGCATCCAGATTGTGGATGCACAGATTTTCTTGTGGAAAAGAGTATACTCTTGGCCGAGAGTTAGTGTTTGGTGAAGACATGAAAAACCAGCATGGAAAAAGTTAATTGAGATAATAGGTAAGGGAAACCCCAAAAACAACCACCGTATGCAGGGTTTCTAAATCCATACAGGTCCTTCCAGATGCAAACCTTCACAGGCCTGCAAGCTGTGCAAGCTTATTTTCTTTAAGACTGTATGCATAAACCCTACTGATTCATCTGAAAAGAGGAAAATGGCTCACACATTTTACAATGCCCAAGTATTAGAACTGTTTCCACATGTAGAAAAAAAACATTAAATAAAGAATAAACCTAAAATGCAGAAAGACTAGACACACAGAAGAACGCTCTGACAGGTTTAGATTGAAGGTCCCGAAGCAGCTGCTGCTGCAGAGCCCTGTGAGCCTCCAGCAGGACAGCTCTTTTCTCTGCAGCAAGCAGAGAAACTACTAGTTGTCTGCTTATAACCACTTTTACTCCCTGTGGCAACAGCCTGAAAAAGAGCCAGGCTAACAGCAGGCACTTTCACATAGTTTCTCCAGGAATTCCACAAACCTTTTCTAATTTGTTTGAGAATATGTTTTTCGTTTTATTCTTTTTTTTAGTGTTGTCCTCCTCCAGATTAGAGGAGTTTGCTGGCTTAGAAAAACGGTTTCCCTTTTATTAAAATCTTTGCATATAACCCAAAAAGCACTCCTAGAGAAGCTCCATCATTTAACAAATGTCAATATATTCTTTGCCTTTTTTAACCTCAGAGTTTCTCAATATCAATGCCTGAATAGGTATAGACACCAAGGTGGCACTTTACAGTCAGACAGGGGCAGCAGCAAGAGGGCACCTCCATCCTCTGTGTACCTAAGGTGGATAAACCAAATCGTTGAGTGCTCTGACCCAGGCAAGGGACCAAAGTCAATGATTTGTTGCCTCAGAAGTAAGAAAAATAAGCCAACTGCTGCCAAATTGAAGTCAGTGAAAGAAGAGCCATGGGAATTCTAAAGGCAATCAGCTGAAAGGTGAGGCTCACCACAGCGATCCCGGATAACCAGGTTCCGGCCTTCTTTCAGGTGGATGGTCAGCAAGTAGGCAAAGGGGCTGGGCAGGTCACTCAAGCAGTCGTTTGCTTCCTCTAGAGCCTAAGGAGAACCAAAAAGTTTATCAGTCACCACCACATACCTCCTGAAGCAGATCATGATGAAACAGGTGTTCTCTTTGCTTTGCAGAGACAAAATTAACATCTTTCTTTAGGGCTATCTTTTACAGAAACAACACAAATCACTGTTTCTTTCCTAGGCTTTGTTCTATTATGCAAACAGCTAATTATCAGCATCAGGTACATTCAACATAGCAAGGGGTAACAGAGGGAAGGTTATGCCTAAAAATTAATTAACAAGAGTAATATTAACATTCATAAATTGGATGCACAAATTCTCCAAATCCTACCAACTTACTACATTCTTACACTGTTTCTTGTGCATTCATAGAGTATCTTGAATCTGGAAGGGACTCATAAGGATTGAGTCCATTTGTACCCTCTTGTTGACCTTCAGGAGGATGTACAGGTTTCACATGATTTTTGAGAGGACAGCATTGCTTTAGAGTTCTAAAACACAGAAACAGGGCAGTGGGCAATACTACTCGTGAAGCTTTGGAATAGCAAACTCAAGAGGCTTCTTGTTCATCAGAGATGCTGCCAGGGTTACAGACTTCAGCATTAGCATCACCCAGCTAGCGCATTCAATACAAACAGTCTCTGGACAGCACTTGAGAGGTTATCAGAGGGCAACAATAGAGAAGTTCATACAGAATAGGCAAATATGATGCACGTGAGAAATGCACATGTCAAAACTGCCAATGCCTTCTCACGCTGCCCTAAAACTGTTTTTGTTGTCTGGCAAACCCTATAGCTGTGTTATCTGCTGTCTTTATTTTAATCCAGTTTGTTCCTGGGCTGCTATTTGAGTATTTATGCTGATGCTTCCATCAGTTACCAGTACAACATAGAAATTAGTTGAAAAAAAATCCAGAATATTTAGGTCTTTTTAAAAGATTAGTAACTACTTTCACTACTGAAAGACAAAAACCCACCACCACAAAAAAAACCCCAATAAACAAACAGAAAATCCAAACAAAACAAAGCAAAAAAAGAATGGAGAATTCTATAGGAGTCTTCCTCACCTGCAGTATTTTTACATTTGTAAGAATCAAAGAACCTAAATCTAAACCAAACTGCGCTTCTGATCAAGTTTCAAAGTGCTTTCAAATGAAAGTACTTACCATTTGATCATCAAAAATTTGAGATGATATGGAAGAGTCTAGATCCATTTCTCCACATGGGTACTACAAAAAAAAATGTACAATGAATTAAACAACAGGGATCAAGAAAACACTTCTGTTATCAGTCAAGAAAGTACTCATACATATGTGTAACCAGTGAAATTATTTTGCTTATAAAACCTTCCCCTCCATAATTTAGACATTTCTTTTTCCTGCTTTACAGAAACTGCACTTAGTCTCTTGAGTTTAATTTACAGAAATAAGTGCCTGTTTCCAGCTACTGGAATAGATTCTTCTCTTCCCCAGCACTGATCTGTGCTTTAGTGCTGAACTTCCTTACCACAAGCTCTCTTGGTGCCTGAAGATTATTACATCTGGTGACTTGGTCAGCGTTCCAATGCTCACCCCTATTCTTGAGCAGAATATGATTTGCTGAATCTCCAAGTATTCTTGCTAAGATGAAATTAAAAATGCCAGAAGCAGTGGCAGCAGCAATATCCTGGGGCTGGAGAGCCATTTGCTGTCTCATTTGACTACAAGTTCTCCTACATCACCCAAAAAGCAAAGCTTAGGGGGAAAATGAGAAAGAAATAGTCAAAAAGAAAAGGGAAAAAAAAAATGTTGGACATGTACTTCCCCTCACTTTCTGCAGTAACTGGAAGATACACAAGATTTTTATCTAGGTCTCAGCATAAGAGAGGAAGTCAAACATTTCTTCCTCAATACCGTCTCCTCTGAAACTTGAGGCTATGGTAGAATGGTGTCTGGATTGTCTGGATGTACAGAAGGGATTAATTGGTCAAGACACTCCTGATACTGTTTTGTCTGCTAAAACAGACTGTGATCATCATTTTAGCTGAAGAAGACCTAGATGCCTGGGCAATTTTTTTGGTCTAATGCAGAGCAATCACAGCCCATTCAAATGAAAAGAAATACCCACAAGGTGGAATTTGATCCTCCTGTGAAAATGCTATTACGTGCAGTGTGGTAACATCCAAATCTCTCATCTGAGAGCTGCATTGTGTGGAGCACTATACAAACATTTAAAAAAGAAAAAGAACCTGCTCCTGGTGATAAGATCATAAATCTCAGAGATATTGATATGCTGAAACAAAATGTAAATATGCTTTTATGTAATTGTTCTCCTCCTCCTCCCTCCCAAATACATATATTACATATCAGGAAGCATAGTAATCCAGCATTGCAAGTAAAATTTCTCTTGCATGACAGACAAAATTTAACATTATGGTTCCCACAGTAATTGTAACTTGGCCACCTTGCAAAAACACATTAAAAGTAGAAAAATTATCATCATAAAGAGCAGCAGAAGAGTCTTCTTGCACAACAGAACTGAGTTACAGCTGCTAGGGGAATCCTAACTTTGAATTTCCAGACTAGTATGCATAAAAATCTCACTTGTGTGCATTAAACCTAGTATTTCTCATAGTCTCCTGCTTCACAGCAGTCTCCTTTAGGCACAATCATCACACTGGTAACAGTTTCTCTTTACAGGTTGTTTTACATGGCATAAACATAGAATCAAAAAACTGTCTTGAAATTATACTAATAAAAAGTACCCTCTCTGGTAGTGTGATGTCATTTGCAATAACAAAAGTATCCTCACAGTTACGATTTTGTCTTCATTCTGCTTTTTGTTTACTTTCTTTACATTGACAGATTTTGAAGGAAGGTTATAATTTTAAATTTAAAAAAAAAAAGTCTTGTTTTTTCATTTTAGGTCCATATAAATTGCTGTTATTCTAAGCAGCTAATTGCAATGAGATCATGACAACATGGTCCTGAATTCTTGAGTCTGATCTAGCTCCAGTGTTTTTTCTGAACTTTAAAGTATAAACAAACGTGGCCACGGTCACCAAGCAGATGACAGTCTGAAATGTATCTGTGTGAAAACAAATCAAAGAGCATATATGAACATATATATAAAAATCAAGCAAGCATTCCTCCTGACAAGGTTTATAACCTGTATCTCCTCTTGCTTTCTGCAAAAAAATGATTCAAAATACAAGGACACTGAGTGCATCAGCAACAGGACAAGGCTTTGGGTTGCCAGTGACTCACTGCAAGGTGTTAGTAAGAAGATGAAGATGTGGTATCAGAGCACTTCAGCAATGACGTGTGACCAGGGGCAAAAGTCAACTCTAAAAAGTGGTATTAACAATGCCTTTTGCAACTCAAAATCAATTAGGGAGGGGCTCAGCGCAACTGCAGTTGTTTTTCATCCTTCAGATTTGCCCATCTGGGCTGCAATAGAGGACAGATAAAGTAAATCTCTTAGCAAGTGGAAACATGGTACCTAGGCAGAGCCTTTACTGTAGATGACATTCTCAGAGCACTGACAGCTTTGCACTGAGGGTTCAGAGGACTGTAAAAACCACAGGCCCACACTGAGCTCATACACGAGGCTTGGAAATTATCTGATGAGACGGGGTGACCAAAGAGAACCAGGAAATGAGTAGCTGGTACGTGACAAGCAATTCAGGGGGAAAAAAGGCTCAACCTACATTTTTGCTTTTTTTTTAAGTTTGTTTTGTTCTAAGTATCTGCCTTCCTTCTGATTTACCTCAGTGATCTGTGAATGAAGCTCACAAAAGTATGATGGCAGCTATAGTCATGCTCCTCTCTGCAACCCCATCCAGCTTTAAGACCAATAACCTCTGCAATGAAATGTCATTACATGAGACACACAGAGTTTATACAAATGTACAAATTTTGTAGCTGTTCAATAAAGTACAAGAGCTGAATTTAGCTTGGAGGAGACCGAGGGGTGATCTTATTCATGTTTACGAATACATAAAGACCTGGTGTCTGGAGGATGTAGTCAGGCTGTTCTCAGGGATGTCCAATGATAGGAAAAGGGGCAACGGGTACAAGCTGGAACAGAAGAGGTTCCAAAGAAATATAAGGAAGAATTTCTACCCTGTTCAGGTGAGGGAGCACTGGAATGGGCTGGCCAGATGGGTTGTGGAGTTTCCTTCTCTGGAGACACTCAAAACCCACCTGGATGAGTTCTTATGTGACCCACTCTAGGTGGCCCTGCTATGTATTCTTTGGAATAATTTCTGCATTTAGAAATTTTAATTGTGGAAAATTATAAGAAGGAAGACAGAATATCCACATAGCAAGATGCTTTGCCATAATAGTAAATACTAAATGACTTCTAACAGAAGCTTACATATAATCATACACTTCTGGAAAAATCTAAATGCTGCAGAGAATAAGCCAGACTCAGACTGTGCATCTGGAGGAAACAGAGTTAACCTATTCCATCACTGTACAGATAGGTCCTTCTCCTAAAGCACTTAATTTGTCCAAAGTGAAAGCAGGATTTAGGATTAATTCTGGTGCTGCTGTGGTAAATGTTATGTTAAAAGTTTCTGGTATAGAAGAGCAGAAAAGAACTGCTGCTATCATTAACATAACCTGGAAAAAATAAAGACATGCTCATCACGTTCCATCTACCATAGATTGAGTTGCTACAACTTCTGAACACAGTTTAAGCACAGATACAAAATTTTAGCTATTAATAACAAACAATAATAATAATAGCTATTTTAGCTATTTTTCTTATGCAGAATAATGGCACACTCCTGTGGTTGAAGCCAACAGTTAACCAACTTAGCAGCACTAAACTGGAAGTGACAGTCAGTAACTACCAGTTCAACGCTTTGCATTACAACAGGTTAGGAGCTAACATTGCTTTCATAATGATACACAGACCTTCCAGATGTAGAACGAGTAGCTTTATTTCAGAAAAGACCATTTTCTCCATAGCAGCACTAATTATCATTTTGAATACACAGTTGAAACCATGTTAATTAACCACTCCCAAAGGAGTACTTCAAACCAAAATGTCTGTTTTCCATTTTTGCAATTTGGATGACTACAGAAAGCAGCTACCATAACTAACATCCAGGTTACATGTGAAAAGGCCTCAAAACAAGTTCAAAATCTCATGTTCCCAGTGAAAACTCAATAGGAGATGCACTTCACAAAACAAGTAAATTTTCTCCAAAATGTTTATGCAGCCACAATCTTCACCTGCTGCCTATATAATAAAGCCACCATGGAACTCCCTAGAATTACCCACTTTGCTTAGGCCAGGCAGAAATTAGCTTCATGTCAGATTTGAAGCACATTGGACTCAGATCTCCCTGTTCCTGGGATATTATGTCCAGTCACAGAAATATTGACAGGTGAGGTGAGGGGTAAGGGATAAAGTGAGACAAGATGGTGCATGAAGAGGAAGCATTTTGATTTTGCATCTCCTCTAATGAATGACAATGCAAATCCAAAGGACAGCCCTGAGCATGATGTTACATGTTTGCTGTTCTCCATTATGTGCTTCCTTTGGTTAACTCCACGTATAAGTAGAGTTCACCTTGCTCATCTGTCATCTTTCACCTCTTGCCTTCAGCTGGGTCCTGAGTAGGTGCATGGTAAGCTGATTTTGCTATAGAGCGATCCTGGTGAAGCTACAGTAACTAAAACTAATACTATGGCAAAAGTATCAGCAGCATATTTCAGAGCTTAGGAGGCTGCAACAACTTTTGACTTAAGTCCCAATAGATAATTTTAGATTTGAAGTACTATAACCCTGCCAGAGTTTTAAAAAGTGGAACAAGTTTATTTTGCAGCTGCAGACCAACTAAAAGGATGTTTAAACTGGTCTCCAACAATTTATATATCATGTATGGTTTATGATTCTTATTATCTCCCATTTATTCCTGAATTAAGACCCCTTCTCCATATCCCTTTATAACGTAGACAATTAAGGAGAAGCCCAAGGCAGCCTCTGAGGCTGGCTGGTGCTCAAGTCACCTACCTCTGACCCCTCATCTGTCAGAGCTGTGCTCAACCGAGCACTCTGCAGCAGCTCAAAGAGGTCAGCGCTGGATTTCCTCTTCGCGTCGGACACGGGGCTGCCCATGCCTTGCACATCCAGCTGTGCGGCTGTCACATCCGTGTCTGCTGCCTGCTCGGATGTCCATGGCCAGCCCTCTGCTGATGGCCTCACTGAAGAGCCTCTGCTTTTCATAGACCCCACAGACCTGGAGAAGCTCTCTGGGGAGCAGCTCGTCAACACCCGGGTACTTGAGTAAGTTGTTTCTTCTTCTGTCAGAGTCTCAACCTCCAGCATGTCAGGCACTGACACGCTGAGGCGTCGGTCCAAGGAGTGGATTTTTCTCTCCACCATTTTGCTAGACCTCTTCTTTGTCTTCCTCACACTTAGGTTTTGCAGGAACGGTCTAGTTTTTTGTTTCAGGGATCCCCAAACGGATGGTTTATCCAAGTCCATTGCTTCGAGGGGAAATCTCAGCAGTGCCTCCAGCACGAAACGGCTTCAGCGATTCCCAGGGTGACTAAAAGGAACGTGGGAAGAAGGCAAGTCAATCACAAAAGTGAACAGCCTCTGAAGATTATGATTCATGTTGTCTCATCTTGAAACTTTCAGTCATTTTTTTTCAAAACAGTTAAAACAAAACATGCCGCATTAGTAAGTGCTTCCAAATACGATCTAATGGGTAGGTTTGATTATTTAGGAGGAAAAAAGCCAGAACAAGTATTTAATCCTACACAAAAATGCAATGTCTGCCCACTGCTTTATGACTGCTAAGAAGAGACGTTACATTCCTTCTGCCAAGTGCCAATCTGCAAAAATTTGAGATTTATCCAACTTGAAACTGTTTCTGTACAAAACTTACTGATGGGAGTTAAATCACGATAATGCTAGCACACAGAAAATGCTGGCAAAGCTGGCACTGTAATTTCTGCTGATGCTTTTCCAGCCTACGGAGAGATTTTTGGGCTGTTTTCTAGGCTATGAGAATTCTTGCTTGACCTGTTAATCAAATCAGCACAACGCAAAAAAACAACAAACTAAGTGGCTGAGGCTGAAGAGGACACATAGGACGTAAGAAATCCCAGCTAAGACCCTCAAAACACTCCCTTATATTAACCCGCTGCCAGTGAAAGTCATCACTGCAGAATTCATTTTCCTCATAAAGAAGGCAACTGAGAGAAAACTAGGACAAAATAGAACAAATGGATCAGAGATATTGAACACCTACTGGTGGACACTTGTCTTTGGGCTGACATTTATACAGTAGGAAGGGACAAGAAAAGAGCCAAAATAAAATCACCTACTGTATCTGCATCATAAGGGGGTGGTCAAACGGACACCTCTGTGCACAGGAACAGCATCACAGACGATGTCTTCTGTGATCAACAGCTGAGCAGACATCTTTATTCTGCAAAGCAGAGACAGGCAAATCATCATCAAAACTCACTAAGGAAAAAGGTGAGGAAACCTGCAGATTTCCTCCTCTTCAGTCCCACAGACAGGCACACAAACGTTACAATATATATCTGTGTCCTTAGAAACATATACCTGTTAACTACATGACTCCTGCTTCCAAATACTCGCAGCATATTTACATTCTAGCAGTTGCATAGTTGACCAGAAACTACTTACTCCACTGTTTTCCTGATCGCTAGGGAAAACACCAGAAGAGGCAATAGAAATACAAGTGTTGGTTGAATCCAGAGAGCTCACCGTCTGCTTTCAAAGAAATCTGCTATTGCATTCATTAATTTGGATGAGGTTGTACAGCCAGTTACTTAATAACTTCATTAAATACTTCTATGACTAACCTCGCCATACTTGCAGAGTATTCAGGCACCTATGAAAAATGCTTTAACTGTATTACTGTGAACTAAAGCTGCACAATCCTCCCCCATTAATAATGGTATTTGAATGATTAATATCAGCATCTTTCTTTTCCATCCAAAAAGTAAGCTTTAATGGCCTTACATGCATTCACAAGGCAGTAACAAATTTTGCCCAAATAGCAAGGTGTGCTCATATAGATACATAAGCTTAATGCAGTATTATCATCTCTATCTCCAGAAGTCAGACCCAGTATCAAAGTGAAGATGGAAAAATGGAAATTGTTTCTCCCCCTCACCGCATAACTGAGAAGCAAAACCAACTGTCAGGTCAGACAACTGCCCTACTGGCTGAAGTTATGGATGTTGTTGAGAACAGTCTCACAAGTCAAACACTCTCAAGTAGTTACTGCAGGAGACTAATTTCATACCATACTTTCTGGGTGTCATGAGGATAGAGCTAGGCTCTTCTCAATGATGTGTAATATCAGGATTAGGGGCAATGGGTACAAGCTGGAACAGAAGAGGTTCCAAAGAAATAGAAGGAAGAATTTCTTCCCTGTTGAGGTAAGGGAGCACTGGAAAGGGGTGCCCAGATGGGTCGTGGAGTCTCCTTCTCTGGATCCATTCAAAACTCACCTGGGACAAGTTCCTGTGTGACCTACTCTAGGTGGTTCTGCTCTGGCAGGGGGGTTGGACTAGATCATCTTTCAAGGTGCCTTCCAACCCTTAAGATTCTGTGAAAAATAACTTTCTGAACTACACACCGGGAGATCTGAGGCACACAAAGGCATGGTGTTGCTTTCTTTTCTCTCTGAATTGGGGTGAAGTGTAAGATGATCAGATTTACAAGCAAACCAGAAAAGAAATAAACGCCAACCCTAACACATTTGACTGGGTGCTGGGTTGCCTGTGTTGGAGCAGCACCTGATACCCTGCACAAGCTCACCAGAGACGCAGTTAAATCTGCTTTTGTCAGTTGATAGCTGTTACTTAGGCTCTTCCCGCTTTCAATAAAAACTTGACAAGACAGCTGCAGGCCTCCTTGGTAGCATTACATCACACATACCAGTAACAGAAATGATTAGGCTAAACACATTTACACAACACATTATGAAACACACTGTTGGGATTCAGTTAAATAACTCTTCTACTGCCAGTGCTCTCTGCTTTGGTTGCCTACATGCATAGTATCCTGCTGAAGTAAAAATATCGTAAATAAAGGCAGGACCCAGCTCAACGTCCACTTCTCAAAGCTCTTACTGCTTCCTATTCTTTTCCTGTTATTCTCCACCCCTCTCATTTTGACAACCCACTGCTAATGGTTTTAATTTGTTTGCTTTGAGATCTTGTTTCCTAGCAGCTGACTTCTTCCTGGAGGTTTTTCCACTTACTTTCCCCAAGTTGAATGTTTTGTTCTAATTGTATTCCTAGAATGGTTTGAATTGGAAGGGACCTTAAAGATATCTCGTTTCAACCTCCCTGCCATGGGAAGAGACACCTTCCACTAGACGAGCTTGCTCAAAGCCCTTTCCAATCTGGTCTTGAACACTTTCCAGGCATCCTGCAGCCACAACCTCATGGGGCAACCTGTTCCACATCCGTTCCCTCACCACCCTCACAGAGAAGAGCTTCATCCCAATATCTCATCTCAATCTCACCTCTTTCAAGAGTGGAGGAGGACAATCACTTCCCTTGACCCTCTTTCTCTTGATGCACTTGGCTTTCAGAGCTGCACGCACACAATGCTGGCTCACATTCAGTCCTCATACACCAGTATATCCCCAAGTTTTCTCCATAGGGCCACTCTCAATCCACTCATCAGCCAACCTGTGCTTGAGATTACCCTACTCACATGCAGGACCATACACTTGGCCTTGTTGAACTAAAGTCCATGTTGAAGTTCATTCCCTCAGTTGCCCAACAAAAATACCCACTCAGCAGGGATGTTACCAGGACCATATTGTATCTGAGACCCCCACGCATTTAACCCAGAATGAGCAGAGTTCTCCTCAAGCCAGGCAAAATCACAATGGAAGGAAAAGGGGGGAAAAAAACCAAACCAAACCGATAAAAAAAAAAAAAAAAAAAAAGAAGGAAAAGCTTAAACAAGTCCATTCACAGACTGCCAAGGAGTTTGGCCATACTCTGCCTGTGAACCTTTACATCCGCACTCCTTTGTTTTTTTATAGGTAATATATTTACAAATAAATCAAGCAAATGATGGTTATAGTACCCAAATAAATACACAATCTGTTCTAATCTGAGAAAAGGATTAATACAGTGTGAAAGGCAAATGCACTAAGACATCAGCCATCCACAGACTGGCACGTTTTTCACTTCACCAGTTCAAGCAGAAAAAACACATCACATCAATACAATCACAACACCAGAAATCTCTTCCCCAGATAGGTCATTGGAAAACAAGGGACAGGGACCACTCTCTCTCCCACCCTGGATTCAAGGGTGCCAGGCTTCCTGAGGTACCCATTATCACACCAACATCTATTCACACACACAAATGTTTTTTCTTCCTACATCAATTTTGCTCTTTTCCATTCTAAGCAACATCAATAGAAACACATAATTTTAAAGACACAGTAATTCTCTCTTGCTTGTTGTTTTCTTGTTACCAACATATTGCTTATCAACTTCTTATCCTTCACAGGCCAGAGGTTTTCCTCTTCCTTCCACAGCCTCAGATGTTCAGTGCCAACCATATCGCCAAATATTCCCTAAGCAGTCACAGGGAAAGGTGTACTTTGCCAAATTCTTGGTCTATACTTGGCCTTTTCATTCTTTCCCTGCATCAATGGCATATTGTATCAAAACTCTGCAAACAGTAATCAGAAGAGAAACATTTCCTGTTATCAGTTTTAACTTTGTTAGTTTTAAATGAAAGGCTCCTTGTCCTTATGTAACAAGAAAAAAAAAAAAAAAAAGGTTTTAGCCTATCTTCTCAGCCTTCTCTTTATCATGCTGATAGATCTCAGATGCTCAGAAGAGTCCATTTAGTTTAAAGGTTTCTCCCTTCAGAAATTGCTTTTGATTGCAACTGCCATTTTCATTGTTTCCTTTCGTTTTGCTGCCTTCTCTTTTGGGGGCAACAGGGGCAAGAAAGATCAGATTAGTAACAGAAAAGTTGGTCATAGCTCACTATCTGGCTGATATAATAAATACTCTAGCTTCTTATCCTCCTTTAAGTATCTTCTACGTATGGTCCTTGGGATTTTTTATTTGTGACTGTGCTTTGGTTTCCCTCACTATAACACTCCCCAAATACTCATTTAAATTGTTATAACATTTAGAGCTAAATGATTTCTTTTAGATGTTCTAACAGGTGGCTCTAAGAGATATTTCAAATGCCATTGAAAGTCTAGAGAAACCATTCTGCAATTCTGCTTCACTTACTGTCTTGTCAGAAAGCCAGGAAAGCCACAAGTGAGAAATGCTGCAAGACACTCTGAAAACATACTAAGTGCCCAACGTAACTAAACAGGCAAACAAAACCAAATTGATTTACATATTGGAAATTATGGAACACATTGTCTTTCTTGACTAAGTAACCATTCCCAGTACACACAGAAGTGCACAAAGCACCCCTGAAATGCTTCCTGCTAATGATTTTAAGAAGTACCCTCAAAGCTAGTAAGAAGATAAAAACACAGCTGAGCATGACACCACTGCTATTACAGCCTTCATAAATCCAATAATAATTGCACTCAATTTGCTTATCCAGTTCAGGTGAAAACGTTGGGTCGGTTTGCATGCCACCCATCTTTGTAATGTCTGATTCAGTCAGTATGTTTTCAGCTACAGCCAAATGCTAGCCAACATTTAAACCCATCACTGATGCTAACATGCATTAAAGGCCGATAGGAAGATGTTCTTCACCTTGCATGTATCTTAACCTAGGTTCAAACTGGAAAGAACCTATGAAACCTCCTCACTTAAAATCCTCTGGCAGTTCTGGCATAGGATATTCACCCCAATCTCTGGCTGACTGGCACAGATTCACTGGCTTAAAACTCACTGCATGAGACATTGCACATGTTACAAACAAAGCTAACTGCATTTCTGTTATGCAGCATAACATTTGGCTATTGAAAGTTATAGTAAGAGTATAACCTCTTCAGATTTACCATTTCTGAATTCAGTGTGCTGAGAAGTGAAGTGCACACCAAGAAGCAGGTAAAGGAGAAGCTTCTTGTAGCTTTTTGCTATAATTTCCACCCTCTGGCCCTAGAAGCCATAAATAAAACCATTTCTCCCTGGGTCAAAATGGACAATATCAGGAAAACAACTCTCAGCTGGCTGAACAATTGTTATGTGTTGGGTGGTTATTTCTACAACAGATCATACTATGCACTCCAGGATTTTCTTACCATTGTGTCTAGAACAGTCAAATACGAATCATTACTAAGAGCAGAAATACTTTAGAAAAAGAAATCTGCACTCCCTTCTTTGCAGTGGCTTATTGCAGTGCCTTAGTTGGAAATGCTGTAGGTTTACTATAAGCATCAATAGCCACAAAGACAAGAGATTATTATCCAAATAAAGTAACCCTTTGTTCAGAGTTGCCAGTTTCTCCTGGAGCATTCCAAAGACAGCACCACTCATATGACATTTAAAACACTTAGAAATAAAGAATACTTTAGCAGGGACAGGATGTTCCTTGAATTATCAACACCTTCAAGCATCGCACTTCCTTTGTGGAAAAAACAAGCCCAAAATGAAAGGCTGACCTAGGTGAGCCTCAGGCCATTCCTCTCTGGGTACGATCAGAAGCTCACAAAGACACAGAATTAGATCTGTCCATCATAATACTGAGAAAGTGAGACAGCCTTTGCCTTGCCACAGCTGTGCCTTACAGCACATGGTAAACACCTGAACTTGCATTTGCTAAGGCACCAGAAAAAAATGTCTAATATCAATCTGATTCTGCACAAGCTAATCACCCTGGGGAAATCAGTGTTAGAATTACTTTTAGTACTAACGAGCATCAAAGGGAATGCACTGCTGAAGTGTAGGTAACATCTATATTGCATAGGACAACTTGCCTGCTAACACGGTCATGTCTTGGCCAGCTTCCAAACCTTGCCATTGCCTTTGAGCTTAAACTTCCCTGTAGGGCTTCAGATGATGCCAGTCTGCTGATCCAGATCCCATTCTGTCGTTATATTTGCAAAGCATAGTGGGATGGTTAACTTATACTAAAAAATTAAAACTTGACCTGAGGTTGTCACCAAATCAGTCTGAGTGCTTCATAAAAGACAATTTTATATGCTTCAATGCTTGAATGGAAATAAAATGACCAAAAGAAAACAAGCCTTATTTTTTTTTTTATGATATCATCTGAATCTACAGTCCTTGCAGGAGTTCAAAAATGCTATCTAGGGTAAATATAAAGCTTAAGAAAAGCATGTTTATTATACACAGGTAATATAGGTATCTTAACTAAGACTTTTTATTTTTTAGGTTTTGGGTTTGTTAGGGAAGATCTGAGTTTTTAGGCTTTGAGCTTTTAGATTCTATGCTTGGCATTTCAGTTGTTAATTGGCTCCAAAGTGATGAGCTCCATCTTTCACAAACACATGAAATCAGCACACATCTTCCTCCACTTATCACACAAGAGGAACAGTGATGCTCTAACTCCTTAGAGACTTTTTTGTACAATCTGGAAAGGTTTTTCTCAACATTTATAAGCAGACAGTAACTATGTGAAGTAACAGAACGACCAGCTGCTACAAGCACCTTAAAATAGCACCTGATAGTGAAAGTTACTGAAAAAAGAAACTGCACCTGCCTCCAGCTTATGAAAGTGTTGCTTTCAGTTTGCTTCTGCCTATTCTAAAATAGAAGAAAAATGATGAGTATGTACAGAGGAAATGAAGGAGGAAGTGTTTGGGTGTATTTTTACAAAAATATTTCACCAGTTCCTTCCACTCTTTCAGCTTCCTTCAAAATATTGTAGTTTGCAATTGTACCTGTGGAGGCCAGACAGCCCCTTCAATCTTTCCAATCTAATTCATGGCATTGCAGCAAGCTAGTACAATCAAATATCATCTTTACAGCACAATCACATCTGCAGAGCATCAGAGTTCTCCAGGGACACCTATGCATGAAGATCTGCTTCCTGTAGCTTTGCACAGCAGCAGATAATGTGCATGTCAAACCAAGACAGATCCTGGAGTGACAGATCAGGTTAGCAATCAGGATATTTCTTTCCCGTTGACTATATCTGTAGGACAAGTGCTCAAGTTGTGCTGGGGGAGGTTTAGATTGGAGATAAGGAAGAACTTTTTCACTGAGTAGGTTGTTAAGCATTGGAAAGGGTTGCTCAGGGAGGTGGTGGAGTCCCCATCCCTGGAGATATTGTAAAGCCATGCAGCTGAATTGCTGAGGGCCATGGGTTAGTGATGGTCTTGGCAGTGTGAAGTCAGTTGTTAGACCTGATGGTCCTAAAGGTCTTTTCCAACCAAAAGAATTCAATGATTTTTATCTGTTTGAAAATTTGCTTAATTGTTCCCAATCACGTTGGATGATCACTGTTAAAGGCAGTACCTACAGCATGAAACCATTAGGAGCAGGGGGAAGAGGGAAAGTTTATGATCAGCAATGGGAAGGAGCAGTGTAGGTACGAGCAGAGTAAGAGTGAAATAAGGAAACTCTAAAATAAGTATAAAAATGAGAGGTCTACCAGGGCTCACATGAGGAGCAACAACAAAGAGAGAAGCAGAGACACACATGTAGAAGGAGCTGGTATCCATCTGAAGGAGCTCCAGTGGGAATCCACCCCTGCTGTCTCCTTCCTGCTCACTCTCTCCTTCAAGCCCTTGTTCATTTCTCTCATAACAAAAGGTATATTTTTATAACAAGAGGTGCACAGAAATAGATCATTCCCTTTCATAACTCCAAACCTAGGAAGGAAATTGAAGACTCATTTCTACAGGAGGCCAAATCAGCCACTGCCTTTTACTAGCACTTAAGTCACATATTTAAATAAAAGAAGTTTGTGTTTATATGCAAATTACTTGTGTATGTGTCAGCACTGCTCCCTAAATAACTACTATTGCTGTTCCACTACTTATCAAAACTCAGTGACTGTAAAGGAAAGATCTATTAAAAGCTCTGTGTGATTCTGTATTTAGTAACAATTCACCAAAGTGTGCTAAACAAAATTTTGAATCTGTAGAAGTGACCTGAGGCTAATTTGAACAGGACTAATACCTGCCCTACAAAGGCTGTTTGTTTGCCCTCTCTTCTTCCTTACTACAGCATTCCTCTTCCCAGCAGCAACGTGGCATATGCCAAGGCCAGAGCTGAACGTTGGGTACATAGGAGAACTGAGATTCCTTTGCACCTGTATCAACCTGTGTGATTAAATGTCCTTTCTCATTTAACACCTCCACACAGTCTGGGCATATCTGTAGATAAAATGACCCAGCATTTTCTCCATCTCTTAATTCACAAAGGCAGGAGGCTGAAGGCAACTGGCCTTAAAGGAAATGGAGGTTGGTGTGTTGTAACCTATCACTGAATGAGGGAATTGCACCAGGAAAAGCCCTCATTTTCTGCAAGAACCACAAGTCTCCTTAGAGACAATCACAGCACTTCGATATCTGGTGTTGTGCATTAATACTGAGGAGGCTGAAAGGAAGATAGGAAAACCCATAGACAAATAAAGCCCTTAAGGAAGCTCTCAGTGAAGCCAACTGTTTGAGGGTTTCAGTGTCATCTCATGCACTAACACAGTCATCAGTACTACTTATATCTAGTTAACAGCACATAGACTGATAATGGACAGAGACCACCACCACAAGTGAAATGAAAAGCCTGGAAGAAGCAAAGGGGAGTTTAAAAGAAGAATAAAACGACTACTTGGTGTGTTCCAAGCAGTCATCAGATCCTCAGCCTCTGAAGGCACTTTTCATAGCCACAATGAATCTGTTTGACCTCCAAGCTGTATCTGTTAACCGAGTATTTATTTGGAGGCAGGTAAAAAAGTCTCTCTTTGTCACTATTGTTTTTCTAGGGTAGCACTGCTGGAAGACAGAGAGTGTTTCTTAAACCTCCAAGAAATCAACTGTGAGTATTCAGAGCTATGGCACACTTACATCCACATTACAAGCAGCATAACTTAGGCACAAAACTCCCCCACATATTTGTCGGCTTAATGGATCCTTAGCTACTCCAGAATTCAGTTAAAAAAGCTCCTGAGATAAGACACTCAGGAAAGTACCAAAGCTGCCTAAGTGACAATAAGGATTTGGTACACTTGCTGCAGAAATGGAGCAAGAGACAAATTTAGGAGAAATTTTAATAGCCAACAATAAGCTATGCTCTTACTGATGACAGTAGTTGAGATAATAAGGCATAAGTTATAAGGCTAACTTGATAAAATTCAGCAGCAAAACACTTAGTCTGATAATGTAGAAAAGAGATCCATATAAACTAGTCTCTAATGCCAAAAAAAACATCTTTCTCTTAAGCTTGACTCCTGGGTAAAATTTGCAACAGCAAAATTCTGTTATACATGGAAAAGCAAATGCATAATAAATACACCTTTCTTCAGGACTAAAGGAGCTTCATCCCCCTTATTCATAGCTGTGATTCTGGTGAATCAACTTCATTGTGGACAATAACTTAGTACTTGAATACAAAGAAGCCAATGCATGCAACTAAAACCAGTCACATTGCTCCCCTAAAGTCACAACAGTAAAATGTTCAGTGCACAGATCATAGAATAAATATAAGGACTCCTGTAAACTTTTTTTTCTCTATTGTAGAAAGTAATTGTATGCCAGCATGTGTCTCCAACTGCCAGGCATTTCTCATGGAAGAGAACCAGCTTAGAGGTTTATCTTCCCATACACCATTTGAGTTTTCAGCCTCCTGGCACTAAAAATCTTCACCTTGTCTCCACATTATTTTCCCATTGAGGAGATCAGATAAAGTTAGTGGAATGTAACTCATGTTCATTGGCAATTACACTTGAGTACTTACCAGGTCTTAACACTGAGGTTTCAGTTTGCTCAAGTTGAAGCCCCTAAATGCTGATATCATTATCAAGAAACCAACAAACTATGATTCCAGTAATCATTTCCAGATTGAATAAAAGGGTTAAAAATTGAAATATAAGAATTTGCTACAATGCCATGCAGGAATGACTATTAAGTACAGGATTTCACCTACAGAAGTTCAGAAAACCTCAACTCTATAGTAAAGCCTAGTGCATTCTTGGAACTGATCTAATTAAAAAAGCTCTCCAAAATAGAAATATTGGCATTATTGAGTTAAGATGGCACCTCTTTCAATTGAAGTCATTTACAAATCCCTTTCAGCTCTTCTAAGATGTTTGGTTTATATAACAATCTGCTCAGGAGCTTTCATTTTGCACATCTTTGTTCTCACAGGTAGATTTTATGTAGGAATTAGGCTCACAGGCATTATTACACTGGCATTCCGGTCACTCAATCTGATGTCACCAACAATTTTCAGTGCTTTCTGTCTAACTCAGACTTTTAGACACTATTCCATTCTTTTTGGGCCTCAGTAAGGGTTTCTATTACACTGGCCTGACTGCATGCCCTGCAAGTGACTGTAAGAAATCAGGTCCTGGGGACATGGACCTTTGCTCTCACCCAGTATGGTCACCAACACATTACAGAGAACTAGTTGCTGAAGCCATTGTCCCAGAGTCAGGGCTAAAGTGGGTATCATACAGCAATTCTTGATCCCATCCTTCAATATCTGCAGCAGAACATATCATTCATTCACACCTCTCCAAGTCATTTTGGTAGAAGAGAGAAGGAGGACACACTCCATGCTTTGAGGAATGCTGTTATGGACCGACCAGTGATTCATGGCAGGACTAACGTACAATCCTACTGTACACCAGCAAATGGTGGGGTGATTGCCTTTATCTGTTGGCATGGTAATATCCAAATCTCAGCATTAGAAGTATTTTAAATAGAATTCAAGATATGTGCCATGTAGAGGCAGAGTTTGCTGGATTTTATTCCAGTTGCATCACAAATCCTAGGTCCAAGTAGAGAGCTCCTGGAATGCTACATCCAAGTGGCAAACCCACAAAGGCATTAAATTCCAACCAATTTAAACTACTCTAGCTGTGAAAAACTGCAAACACATTACACAGTCCTTAAAAACATTTTAGTCCTGATTCATCCAGGGTAAATCTGCCATAAGCAGGGTGGGGTAAAGTTTGCTAAACTTTAAACACCTTCCCTTAAGCATTATCTACGGCTCATTTCTCATGCTGCCCAACCACACCAGCTGCTCATTTGTATGCTGTTACCAGAGTGGTTTTGAGGGTTTTTTTTGGTTTTAATTCTCCTTTTATGCACACATAGCTCCAGGCAGCACAGTTTAGAACAGATCAAATTGACCACTGCCTGTAATTATCATGTATTCTCAAACTAAGTTTTAACTATACCAGTTATGAACACTTAGCCCATAATTAAGCAGAAAGCAGAGTTTATTAATCATGGATGTTTTGTTCTGGTGAACACTAACTAAAAGGCATTCTAATTCCACTACTGTAATTATATAATCTCCTACATTTGTTCATGGATTAAAACCATTTAGAGCTCAGAACCAAAACTTTTGTAACAGGTGTCAGTAAAATCCTTCCATCATGTGGTAACATTTAAGGGATTTCAGAGCTATTCATATTCCAGTTACCTGTGTCTAGCAGATACAGGCAAGAATCAGGCATTGGCAAGTGCCCTGAAATACAAAGGGCCCAGAGGCTGGTAAACAGATTAGGAGGTTGTCTGGTTCAAACAATTTTGACATGTAAGCAGATAAATGCCTGATCTTTTTCAGCTTTCATTTCGTTAGCATCAAAGGCTGGACAGATTTTTTTTGCTAAAATGTTTCTATGAGGCATTCAAGGTGGATGTTTTAGGAATTAGAAACCTTCCTGACTGGAGGAAACTGGCTCCATTTCAAAAGTCAAGCATCTTCCCCTAGCTAGTAATGAGCTTTGTGTCCTAAATTATCATTTTACAAAGTTAAATATAATCCAATCACTTACACATTAAATTTAAAAAGGTATTTAAAAACAAAAATTACACCCCAACCACAAAGGTAATATCACAATTACCATGATCTGATTTTAGGAATGGAGCGTGTACTCCAAAATAACCCAATTGGTCCCAAATAGCAGGACTTCTATGAAATCTACTAGAATATGTAACTAGAATTAGATGTTTACATTCAAACAGAAAAACAAGAGAAAACAAAACTCTACAGTTAATTGTTTCCAAGCACAAGAAACTGGCAACAAAGCCTGCTATTGAATGAGCATTAATGATTTGCCATTTGTTTCTGCAGATGTTTCCCATGAGGGAAGAGAGTGAAAAACATTCCACTTGAAATGCAGGGAAGTGGCTACAAGGAACTAAGTTATGTTACTTCATTCATTTGGTTATTCTTATTTACAATTGTCAAAAACATGAAGTTCAAAAGGATTTTACTTTAAGGGGAACTTGAACTCCTTAAAGTTTCCAAGAGCTGACCTCCATAATCCTCTAGAACTTACATCTAGAGCAGGGCTTACCTATTTAGAAGCAAAGAATGAAAGCTTATGCTCACAAATCCTGAAAACACAACAGAGTGGCTTCTGCATCTTAATTTACAGCATTACACAGAGCTGGAAATCTTTTCTTTCCAAATTAGCTCTTCTCTCTCATCTTAAGGCAGCAAAGCTATAAAATTCCAAGAATATCCAAAACAATGAAGTCTGCCTAAACCTAAAGTTTCCAGTAAAGCAAAATTTACTTCACAGTCTTCAAATGAGTGGGCAACAGGAAGAATTGTCAAGGGTGCAAGCACTTACCAGAAAGGAAGGATATGAATAAGTTATCCCTTATTATTTTTTTCCTTCTCCCAAAAGGCTAACAAAACAAAGCAAAGATCTCAAAACTCACATTAGTATTTTGCTTGTATTTTAGCAAGTTGTTTTGTGGGAAATTGAAAACAACTAGAGCAGGAGCATCTGTGTAAATACACACGAAAACAGGCATTCATGATGGCAGGCAGAAAAGTGACCCTCTGGGTCATTTAGCTCCAACTCTCGCCATATACTAACCAAGAAACCAGAAGCAAGCATTCAAACTAGCTCCTTTTAATTAGAGACCACCACAAAATGTTACTAGTAGGCTCTCATAAGACCAAAGGTAGTCGCATCGTGCATCTTACCCACCCATGGAAGGAAGGGTCCTCTCTGATGCCAGGGGGAACTGGACACCTGCACAATCAAATTGGAAACATTCCCTCTCTAATTCCACAAGCAGTCTTGAAGTCTCCCAGCTTAGACAGGTGACAGCTAAAGTCAACGGCAAAGCACTGATATAATTTGTCACCTTCAGCCCTGATGCAGTGTAGGCATAAAAAACAAAGGCGAAAAAAAAAGCCTATAGGTCAGCAGTCTGCTTATGTGAAGGTAACAAAAAAAAGCCACTTCAAAAAAGAAGGGTGTACATTGCAGAAAATAGAAATCAAAATGGTAACATCCTTCCAGATTTTGACACAGTAATCTAATGATTTCACAAGTGATAAAACATACTGTAGCCTTGTAAAATGTCACATCAATCTGCGCTCTTAACAGATGGTTACGAAGAGTCAGTTATCAAAACTTAAGGAAACAGGGGAAGATTATAAGGTCAGGAAATTACATACTGATTCTGCCTGCAAAATAAACTCCTGGTTTCCAGGAATCTGTGATTTAGAGGCTGCTTCAGATGGAAATTGTATCTGCAGCTTTGTGACTAACAGTCGCAGCATACTTTTTCTCCACTGATTTGCCTAACAACTTTGCAAAGTAATTTGTATCTCAAGCAACAGTAAAGTACTGCATTAATAAGTTTCATAGATAAATGAATAATGATAAATGCTTGTGTGAAACAGTATCTCCTTTTACTGGAAAGTATCTTTAAAAAAATGTTGAACTTTGCTCCTTCACCTCTCTAAAATCTTTAGTTATGTGAAATTATGAGTATTTGCTCTCTGTTTATTTGATATCAGTCAAATTTTGCCTGCTTCTGCTTTATCCTCCCTAATGATCCCTCTCAGTGGAAAAGTATAGACCATCAAGGATGTTTTGCCATCCAAACATCTTAAATGACATGTACAATAGATATACAAAATATCTTTTTTTTTCTCCTGAGAGAACTGAATTCTCTCAATTTATAACGCAGTGCAGAACAACCTAAGTCCAAAACCATTCTAGCAAAGTTTCAAGGACGGTTAATTAACATCCTATTCTCCACATTCTTAACATTAGGTATAACTAAGCAACTATTTCAGTTGCAAGTATAGGCTAAAGGATTTAAAATTTGCCTATGATTGGTTGTGCAGCTTTTTTTAACAGCACTGTGGTTTTTGATAAATAAGAGAACTTATAATTCCTTAATATTCTTTTAAAAGTTACAGCAAGAGGCTCCTTTATATCAATGCAAAGTGGCTACATGATGAATTAGTACAAATACAGGTACGTGCACATGGGTATTTACCCTAGCACTGCAGGTGCCAAAAGCTGAGTTTGCTTTAGGTGGCATCCTCAGGGCAGGACAGAGACTGCACATCTGTAGTTCCTTGCTGCTTGAGAAGACACCTAAGATCCAGGGAAGATGAAGCACATCTAATAGAAACAAAGTCTCCATTAGCAAGGCACCTTTATTACTGATTCCTAAATTAGACCAAAACCATCTGCCCACACAGCAATCATACTGCTCTGCGGCAATGCTGGTAAACCTGTAGTTACACCCCAACTAATTCGTTTAGGTGAGAAATTGCCAAACACGTAATGAGGTGATAAATCAGTTGATCAAACACAGGAGACCTGGCCCAGTTTCTCTTATTGTTCTTGGTCTTCGTTAGGACCCTTGCACAGAATGCAATGGGAAGTTAATCCTTACATGGAACATAGAAAGAAAGTCTTGCTATTGAGACACATATAATTTGTCTAAACATGAATATTGCCTTTGCTTCTATGATTTGCTTTTATAGCATCAACAGCTTAGAGAATAGAGGTGCACTCAGGTACAGCTGTTACGCTGATAGTCTTCTATGCAAGTGTGTTATCTAATAAATTCAACTGGAAGTAAAATGGGAACGTGGGAAGGATACCAATATAAATCCTCCAAATCTGAGAAAGTCAGGAGCAATTTTCCACTCAAGAATAGAAACCGCACAGAAGAAATGCAGCGCATACTTAGCATACTTTTCTGTCCTCTACTAAGGTAAAGCTTCCCTCTCTCCCAAGCCAGCAGGCTGCTGCCCAGGCAGAGACCCCAACCAGTATGGAGAGGATGAGACCCCATCTCTCTGTACCTTGAGAGACTGAAGTGCAGAGCTCCATATTTTTTAAATAACAATTAGTTCATGCTATAGGAGTGAAAGACAAAAATGGTTAAAACATGAGAGTCTCATAACAAAGCATTTACACGTCCCACATGAATTTCATGGCCACTATAGGCTTCACAGCGACCTTCAGCTATTACCATGAAATTAGTTTTAGAGATGAGATGGGCAAATCAGTACAGCAAATATTAAAGCAGCAGAAACAGAAAGTGAGTAGTACCTGGAATTCTCAGTGGGAGAGACTGACGAGTTTTCTGGGGTGAGGTTTATCCCCTATCCCAAGCCCAACCCAGTCGCACACAGGGCCTGACTCCATCTTCACCGCAGGTGGCCTCAAATCCCAGTGAACTTCAACATTCAGAGCACAACCGCTATTCTCCTTAGGAGTATTTCTTGCCTGAGCAAGTACATTTTAAATAACTACCTCTTCAAGAGGAAATTCATGAGTGCAGTCAGTCAGAAAGCAGCTGCTTATATCACTAAATGCAAAAGCCACTGGGAAAATAAAAACTCGCAGTGAAGTTGAGACAGTTATGTTAGTAATTACCTCGAATGACATGATAAGCAACATTTCCAGCCTTCTGTCATGGTCTTATGCACTGGCCGGAGAGGGGATGATTGCAAGAACCCATGTGCTGTTTAGACACCCAATTTCTACCAACTGCCAACGACAGCAGGGCCTCTCCTCAAGCTCTTGTTTCTTAATCAACACCTTAAATACACAAATCTATCTTAAATCTACAAACTAGTCTATAGCTTCTTTAATATAACCAAAATAAAGCATCTCTTAACACTATGAAATTTACCATCCCCAAGAAGAAAAAAAAGGAAGTGACACAGGGTTTTAAGAAACAAAATGACTATTTCCTCTCTGCACTGTTTTCTTCAAATTACTCTTCCCACAGGTACCGCAAAGTAAAACTACACATACTGAATCCATCTTCAGACTACGTCATATAAAAGTCTACTTGTTTTATGATAAGCTATTTTATGATGGTGTTAAACAGCAGCAAGAGATCAAACAAATAATCTTATTACTCAAACACAACCATCCATCCTGACAGCTAAATCTACCCACTCAAGAGCATCATCTTCTGAGAATGAATCAAAATCACAGCAAAATACATGACAAATTCTACAGCTGAATCACAAAAAAATAAAAAAAAAAAAACCCAAAAATATTCAGGTGAGAAAAAATATTCTCTTAATACCAAGGAGCTGCAATTCAGCTTCCAGAGTGCTTTGAGCAACTCTCATAAAATTAAGGGCATCATGTGGTTTCTTGTCAGTTACCATAATTGTGCTACATTAACATCACTGAAAAAAAAAAAAAAAAATCACACTATTTTTCATTACAAGCACCTGAACAGAGTTGTTTTTTTTTTTTTTTAAAAGAACTATATCTTCCATCTTAAATTTCTCTCCAAAGTACCCTTAGAGAAACTTTGCTATGTCAGTAAACTTGTGTGAATGTTTTGTTTTGTTGTTTGTTTTTTATTTTAGGGATTGTTTTATTATAACTAAGTAGCTTATTTTTTTAACTAAAGTAAAAGAATCATAAAGTCATTTCAGCTGGAGGAGACCTTTAAGATCATCGAGTCCAGCTTTTGACCTACTCAATTTCAGTAAGCAAGCATACATAAGATGAATCAATTCAGTGAAAGCTGACTAGGAGAGGAGAGATTGCCTCAGCATCACTTTCTTGTAAATACTAAAAGAAAAAAAAAAAATAAAAAACCCTCAAATAACAAAACACCCCACCAAAAAAAAAAACACCAAAAACACCAACACTTAAAGCCCCCCACTCGTAGAACCAGTCAAGATTTTTCTTTTAAAGCGAATTCACTCTGTAGTTCAAGCAGCACGAGAGGACGCGCTAAGTACCAAAGCCAAAGGTGACAGAAGCAGCGAGCGGAGCGGAGCGGAGCCGCAGCCTCCCGAGCGCAGCAGAGCGCTGCTGCCGTCCGGCTTTACCTGTCCGCCGGGCAGAGCCCGCGGTGACCCCCCGGCCGCCCATGGCCGCCCGCCCCGCCGCTCCTCTCGCTCGCCAAGTGCGGTGCGGGGTGGGCACGTGTNCAGGTCCAATGATGTCTTGTAGCATCACAGAGTCACAGAATCTTACGGGTTGGAAGGGACCTCAGAAGACCATCTAGACCAACCCCCCCTGCCAGAACAGGACCACCACTTAAAGCAATACATAGCAAAGCAAAATGCAAAGTAACCTCGAGTCTCTGACTACATCTTTTCTTGAATCTCTGGGACAGTAAGCATAATGATTGCATTGTGTCTGTAATAAAACAGACGACATCCAACAAATACTCAGGAGGAAAAAAAAAAANCCGAGCGCAGCAGAGCGCTGCTGCCGTCCGGCTTTACCTGTCCGCCGGGCAGAGCCCGCGGTGACCCCCCGGCCGCCCATGGCCGCCCGCCCCGCCGCTCCTCTCGCTCGCCAAGTGCGGTGCGGGGTGGGCACGTGTGGCTGTCACTGCCGCCTGCCGCCTCCCGGGGCGGTGTCAACGCCGCCGGCGCCTCCCGTCCGCCCGCCCCAGTCCGGAACCTCCCGGCTTTACCGCAACTCACCCCCCAGCGAGCATCCCTTTTGCAGCATCCCCTGCGGAGCATCCGTCCCCGCCCCGGACCATTTCCTCTGAAACATCCTCCTAGACCTTTACCCTTACCCCGCCCCTACTTAAAGCATCCCCCAAACAAATCCAAACCCCCGAGGTTTTTGTCCCAAAGGCCACGGTGCTGAGGGGAAGGTGGTGGCAGGAGGCAGGGGGCCTGGCAGCACTCACCTGTAAAGCCCTAGGAAAGGGTGTAGCTGGTAAGGGAACTACCTGAGTGACTGACTACAGGCAAAGGAAAGGAAAATCAACAGCAGCACTGCCACGTAATGATTTTACTTGGCCACAACTCCAGGTTCCTAATAAAGGAGCCAAGTACCACGGCTCTGCTTTCTGGTGAGGAAACTGAGGCAGAACTAGGCAAGATAACTTGCTTACTTGGCATATCTGCAGCTGAAACAATGTCCCACAGGTGTTTCTTCATGAGTTTGCCACAGCATGGAAAGGCAGATGCTACCCAGCAGCCCCTTCCACACTAACATTCTGATTCTCACACTCTCCCCCACACACCTTCCTAGAGACCTCACAGTGCGATGATTAACCGGTACTGAATGTTATACCACTACACCAAGTGCAGAGTAGTGAGGGAGAGGGGGAACAAAAGCTTAGTGCTGGCATTTATTTATATTCAATGCCTATCATTCTGATCAACAGAAAGTGCACGTTACCCAAGAGCATAGCTGATGCAGTGACGCTCACCTCGTGTCATCTACTGAAACCTGGTGATGCAATCATGTCATGCCCTTGCAAAATAGAGATTGTGGTGCACATGTGGCAAGGGTTTGTCATAATGCAAAGAATCATTCCACTAGCCACTGTATCAGAACAGGGAGAAAATATTAGCCAATATTAGCCATTAGAAATATAAAAGCCATTACCTCAGTTCTTTCAAATCTGGAGTGGAAGAACTCACACATATGTACAGGCCCACATAGATCCACGAGATCAGAAACAAGGAGCTACACATACACAAGATTATCACTTGGACATGGGAGCAATTTTACAGGATCAAGGTGGAAGGAAAAAAAGCAAAGGTTTAAATTTGCCTCCTGACCTTAAGTTCACATTTGATCAGCTAAATCCTAATGTTCAAGCACAGCCTCAACAAGTTACTGTAACTTGTTACTGTGGTCAATATTATCTCAAGAAGTATGCAGCTACTTCTAGAGTGCATAAAACTTCCCAAAGTTCTGCCAAACAAGGAGCAGGCCAGTTTTACTCAGCTCATGCAATCAAAAATTTAAGGGGAAGTTGAGAACGGAAAAGTAATCAACCACCTAAATTGAAAAACCAGAGGCAGGACTTGTGCTACTAATATTCTTGTCATCCTTTCACCTAAAACAAGAAAGGTCTCAGACTGAGATACTTCAGAGAGCTTGGAACAAGAACAACAGTCTTTTTAAATACTTTTCTGTTAGTTCTGTCATCCCACAAATTGTGTATCATAAAAATAATTCTGTCAAAAACTACAGCCAAGAGAGAAAAAACACTCTAAACATGCCCAAGGGCAATCTCTTCTAAAGGCTGTTGATTTTTGGAGCAGAAAAAAAAATATATATATAATAGCTTGTGTGTGTCTCTGCCAAGATAAAATTGTAATGATGTTCCTCCTTGAATGCAAGAGGGAAAAAACAGACACAAAAGTTAAATTCATGTACCCAGTATCCACCAAAATGAGAAGAGCTTAGCATGAGCTAGTGGCCATAAGAAAATAAATCAATTCACTATTACACTACCCAAATATGGACTCTTAAATAGATTATCTCGAGAAATGTTCTTCTCTTGGACATCATGTAACTGTATTAAGTTCTGAGTAAATATTAAGGTGTCTTTGATGATAACTGCAGCAGCTGCCTTGGAACATGCCAGTTACCAAAGCTGTGTGTGACCATTGTGTTTTATCCCATCAGGACCACATCACTGCTTATATTTGTCCTCCGGAAGTGTATATGAGACCTGTTCTTGTTCACCATGTGTCACATGGGCAAAACTGTGTAATGATGGGACTAGAGTAAAAAAGATTATCAAGCGAGTGTTAGCAAAGCTGAAAAAACACCTTGTTCTGTAACAGTCTTGGTTTTGCCAGTTTGCTGGAGACATGCCACTGCAGAGAGATATGTGAGAAGTCACATCTAGTTTCTAGTTCCTGTGAAGACCAGTGGATGTGGTGACTCATTACCACTCTCCAGCCCTTGTAGATGCTTTCCTTGTTTGATCTTTTCAGTGTCCTCTTGCCTCTACCTGATATATCCATAATAAGCTAAAAGTTTTTTTCTGGAAGATTCAGTTATAGCAAATAGGCAAGAAACCAGAACGATAGAGAACTTGTCACATTATCTTACACTTGAAACAATCCACCTATTTACTAGCATTCACTTTAACTCTGCCTGATTTTTATCAAATGCCAGTGTTTATATTACCTATTTAAAAAACAAAACACCTTTAACAATTCCTCTAGAGATAGTTTACCACACTGGATGAGTATAGTATGTCTGGATAAAGCCCTATAAAATTAGCACATGCTGTGGCCAATCCTCCAATCTGATGGCTTCTTGGAGATATTTCTCAGCTAACTAAACTTCCCCTGCTACATGCTAAGTTTTTTCAGAGTCTAAAGCGTGCCTCACACTTTCTAGAGTTGCAAAGAAAATGCTCGCTGACTGGATGAATGAGAAGTGATAGGAGAAAACACCTCAAATTTGGTGAGAGAGGTGGGATGCAATCTGAGACCACAGCATGCTGAATGTCAAGGCCATCCATGGCCACATTGAAAATGTCAAGGCTCTTTGCTACTTCACTATTGACCAAGAAAGGAAAAAGAGGATAATATTAAGCAGATCCTCTGGGAAAGAACTTGACTTCCCTGGCAGACTGGAGGAAAGAGAGGAAGTGACATGACACCTTGGAAATATCACTGAAACCCTAGTGAAGCCAGCAAAATATCAATGTGAACCATGAGGGCAGCTAGTGTGAGGTTATCCTCACACTGTATGTAATGCATTCTGAAGCCATCAAGAGCCAAAGTATTCAATATTCTAATGTTAACTCATTAAGTGTAAGACTTGGATACAAATGCTGGTTAAATCCCACTGTAAAACACCATCAAAAAACAACTGCACAGCTTAAAAACAGAGCAAACAAAACTATTTCAACAGAAGAAATGTAAGTGGGTACATCTAAAGAAAATTTGTTATTACTTTCCCAGAAATATTCAGAAGGACCCACCACACACCTTTCCCTCTCACACCAAACATTTTTCTTCTAGATTTTATTAAGGATGGCATTATCAATTCCTTTGAGGGAAAGAAAAAGAGAAAAATATAATTGCAAACCACAGTTGGTATTATCAAATCCTACTCATCTTTTGTGTGAATGTCTCATTTTCTCCTCAGGGAAGGAAAAGCTCTCTTCTCAGCAAAGATAAAAAAAACTGCCCCAGAACTTCTTTCCTCTGCCTTGGTCTTTTTTTTTTTTTTTTTCCCTTCTCTGTAGTCTGACTGATGAAAGAAAAATGAACTCATCAGCCTTTATCAAAACTTGCCAGTGCAGATCAACATGAGGCTGCTTAAGATGGGGCTTTTCACTGCACTCCTAATGACAGGTTCAGTTGCAGCCTTCTGGAGTTGCAGCTAGTGAGCCCACACCTCTGTATAGACTGTTTCCAGTTTTGCATCTTCAGGGTTAGGAGAGAGAATCTTGACCATGCAAGAGCAGGCAGAGATCAAATCACGAGACAACCACAGCTTTTTCTTTTTTTTTTTTTTTTTTTTTTTTTTGTTAAGATACTCCTCCTGACCTCACAGATAGCATATCTTACTAGACACAAGTCTTTGGAGCACAAACAAATAAAAAGCATTTGAGTGATTACTCCTCATGGCTCCTCTCTCACCTTCAGTTCACTGGCAACACCACCAGAAGCTTTGAAGATCCCTTTAACATGATTCTGAGTAATCTTTTTTTGCCCTCACCTAGTCACCACTGACTCAGAAGCATGTTTAATTGCTTTTGACATTTGTTGACCTAGGGCACAACCCTTCAGGTACGCAACTGATAAATGCTTTTCAAAAAGCCAAAGTGAAATCTCTTGCAAGAGTTAAGTGTTGGGGTTTATTTCTTTTATTCCAAAGTTGGGTAATTGGGTCCCAGGAGTCCTGATGACCAAGACAGAGGATTACAAGTCTTTACAGTGCAGCTCATTTTCCTTGCAGCTAAGCACCTGGTTCACAGTCAGATATTGGACCAGGACCAAGGGTGTGCTGGCTCTCCAGGTCTGTGAGCATTAAGCCATTCACAGAATGCAAACTAAGCTTTCTACAAGGTTTAAGGCATTCTGGGCCACTACAAAAAAAATAATGCATTCGGGACCTGAGGAGTCTTAAATCTATCAGTAGTCTGGGATTAAGACATGAATAATGACAATTAACTATGGTTTGACTACTCACTTTGAGCTCCAGCAGATTGTGCTGAAAAAACAGGTATCTTTATCCCACTTACCATTACGATTCACCTTATGTGCTCAATGAGTTACACATTGTTTAGGGATGGATTCTCTGTTCTGAAATGTCACTGACCATTTCTTTTTGTCTGAACAGCGGAAGCACCACATGCTGAAACCTGAACATAAACTTCAAAGAAATTAAACCATCACAACCTCAAGTTTCCTCTTCTCTCTTTTTCAATCACGTGCCTGTTTGTGTGTAACTTAACCGTTTCAAACCATTCAGTGCTGACTGCTTTTTTGATCAGCTGAGAAAGAATGAAGATGAGACAATTGTTTCAACCACTCAGGATTTATTGGTAGCTTTTAAAAGCTGTTTTAAGCAGGCTGGATTTTGTAACAGATCTTATAATTTAGTATCTATGTAGTCATTTTCCTGACACAACTCATTGAGCAGCAATTCAGAGGACTATTTCATGTGCAAACAATGAACTTCAAGAACCTTTGAAAAACTTAGCTTCTGATTCATCCCCACAGTAGTGCAGTGGATCTATGTGTGACAACTTGTAGAACAAAGATGTATTCAGGGAGTTGAATAAGGAATTGTATCCAAAAACCTCCAAGGAATTTGCCAGCATTAATCAGTTCATCCCTATACATAAGGAAATAGCCTCAAGTTGTGCCAGGGGAAGAACGTCTTCACCAAGAGGGTTGTTAAGACATTGACATAGGCTGCCCAGGGAGGTGGTGGAGACGTTGTAAAGATATTGTAAAGCCCTGTAGTTGAGGTGCTGAGGGACGTGGATTAGTGATAGGTTTGGCAATTTGAGGTGAGGGGTTGGACTCAATGATCTTAAAGGTCTTTTCCAACCAAAGCATTTCTATGATTAAAAAAAACCCCAAACTAATAGCTAAGTTTGTTTCGTGGTTGGCTCAGTGTTATAATAGGAAACCATCATGAGGATTTGTACATATGTACCAAAGTGAGAGTATCATTGCTCTTTGGACCCATGTTTTTCCTAATAGTCTTCCCTTTCTGCTCTTTTCAAGTGTTTTAATAAACTCCAGGTACAGAAATCAAGCCACAGAGACTCTGAACAATGTAAATACGTTATAAAGAAACACAGAGTTTGAAAAAGTAAAAACAAACAAAAAATCAGTCTTTTAATATTTTTGTAATATTCCCCTGAATATACTTCTCCCCATTTCTTCATGTACAGAGTTATTAAAAGCAGATTATTGGTGTGCATTATCCCTGCTTTCCCAGAAAGTGATCCTCATAGGAAGAGCATGCAAACACAGACTAGAAGAATAATACAGTATGCTCTAGACAAGTCCTGGATCTGGAGAATAGGGACATGAGTTTAAGAGCTGTATTCTGTACCAGACTTGACCAAGTAAGGTGTTTTTTCTTCCTGTCAATTCTCAGAGCAGTACATATTCAAGAAAGTATTTTCCTACCTTGCACAGTGTCTATTGGAACTGGTATTTGCTCATAGGCTGTGATCGGGGATAGTTGAAGGAAAAGACACACAGAGGAAGTTGTAACACAGAAGAGTTTTTAACTGGGTTTATTAATAATTGATAGCTAAGAAGCAAGCATTACATCTCTCAGAACTGAGTTGAATGAGGAAAAGTAGCTGCTTGCTTTCATTTCTGCTACTGTTAATGTGTTTTTTTCCCTCCTCTATTATAATGCTTATCACTTCCCTACAGTATTAAAATCTCATTTAGACTAAATCCAAAGTCTAAAACTGGGAGCACAGCAGACTTCATCCATGTTAATATGTACTTCCAGTACATTGTTTAAGTGTTACTCTAAGGGATATATTATTCTTGCACATATGTCTAGATATTGAATGAATTATGCAATACTAAGAGTCCTGGACCAGAACAAATGTTTACCTGTAGGCATAGCCACAAGTCTACTTGGAGCCTGCCTTAGTGATGCTTTCCAAATGTTATCTCATAGCAAATAGAAAAGGCTCTGTTCTGAAAAAACACTGCTCTATGGGCTCTTTAGTCTTTTAATTTCAATTACATTTTATACTCATGCTCCAGAAATTACCAAAGATGAGCTGAGAACTACCACAACTCATCTTGATGACAATCTCAAGGTGACTGGTCTGCCAAGCCAAGCCATCATGTGGTTAGTACATAGATCCCTAAGGGTCTTGATGGGGATATTAAAGGCTATCATGCTTAAGCCAAGGACAGCTGTACTAGCCAAGAGCCTACCAGTTCCATCTGCTTACTACCACACTCCATGCCAGATATTACCGTACAGAGATCTGTCACCAGAGCTGCAGCTGTGAGATCTCATTAATCCTCTTCTGTCAAACTGCACTCTAGCAGAACCCTGTTAATTATAGTTCCCCTTCCTCCCTTGTCTGATGTAGTCATGCCCTAACTAGCTCACATAGGAGCATCTCTGTGGTCCCCACATCCCTCCCCTGTTCTGTGCTACTCCAAGAAACTTGGAGATCACTACATCTGTAGGAGATCTAATAAAATTCATCAAGCAAACCACAGTGCCTATGCTTTAGTGAGATATGATCAGAAATGTTACAAACAAGTGGTGGCCACAGCAGGCACTAGTTGGATACATGCCAAGCGTGATCAAAGGCTGTTAACAGCCAACAGCTTCTCACCCTGCTCCCAGCCATTGTTCTTCAAGACAGCTATTCCTAACAGGAGAGGTACTTTGCAGAGGGGTTTGACAGCTTTCAAAGCAGATCTGTCATCCAGGCAATCTTCAGAACAGTCTAATGGGAGGGCAGGAAATTGTGTCAGAACAAGGAAATGATAAGAATAACTGCCTATTTTTGTAACTATGAATTTGTTGGTACTGGATCATTCCACTGATCCATCAATTTCCTTGCCCTGCCCCTGGCAGGGACAGATATTTGCCAGAACCGAAGGAAGTGAAAACCCCCCAGAAGGGACGTGGTCTAGTGTACAATGCTGGAAGTTCAGGGAAATTGTCCTAAGTAGCTTCAGGAATTAAGTCTGCATCTGAAAGTACAATACCCAGGAGCGGTTATTCTAGTTGTCTGTTTCCTACTTTGTCTGAAAACCAGTAACTGATGAGTGCCTGTTTCCCAGTAAAGATGCTGGGCTTCATTTCTTATTCTCTTTGCTTATTGTACAACAGATATGATTATTTGCTAGGCTAGGAAAACCTACCAGTTACGCAAAACAAGGAGGCTTCTCTGAAAAGGTGATGATCTGAGGTTATTGTAGAGTGTGCTGATGGAAGAGGCACAGGGTGGAACCTGAAGCACTGGAGTAAGGCCTCAGCTGCTGTGATTTAAAACAGCCCTCAAGGCAGCTCTAATTTCTTTTGGAGCCTTTCCTAGAGCGAGGTTGAACATTTTGCAGACAGGATGTGAAACAGAAAAGCCTTTTACACAGGCAAAAGTACATGAAACAATCCCTGAGCACAAGATGCTTGTCCCTGCTCTTTAAAAGCCCAGGTGTTTTGACCAAGAGCTTAAACCTCTGTTTAAGTGAGGCCAGGTGAAAACCTCACCTCTGTGTACACAGCAATGTTTCCTTTCCTCTGTGTTTGACAGGATCCAGCTTGAGCGTAGATAATTAGGAAAACACAGAGCAGTCTCTAATATAACAAAGCAAACAAAAAAACAAAGTGAATTTGAGGTATAGAAGCAAGAGGTAGAACTTAGTTTTGAGAGGACTCATTAAAATTCATCTTCCACACGCCTGAGTTGTTTATGGAGGATCGCTACAGCCACTCAGGTCCTGTAAACTACAAAGGACCACTCTTGAGATTTATGGTACTGCAGCCTCAAAATGTATAATCCTTGTCTCAACAGCTTGAGACCGATATGAAATGAATATATATACACACACAAAAGTATGTTGAGGTTGGGTTTTCTTTCTCTAATTCCTCATAAACCCTACAGGGAACTGTTAAGGTTTTTAATATAAATGATTTACCTAAGGACTAGGTGAGTGAAAGGGGAGAAAGAGCACTAAAAGTTGAATAATGTTTCTAGGTAACAGCCGGAGCTGACAATCAAATGCTTTGTACATCCGGCTTCAGAGCTGCTGATAAGAGACATGCAAGCATCAATGCATTGGGAGTAAAACCATATTCTGCTTTACATAAGGACAAGAATCAAAGGTTACGGTACAGAATTACCAAAACAGATTCTTATGTCTGCATATTTACCATCCTTGATCTCTAGAGCTAAGATAGAGCAAAAGAAAAAGGGAAGAGAAAAACAACCTGTTGAGTGTGGGTGGTTTTAAAGGCTTTCTAATGCTTAGCATAATACATACACTCTTATGGCATTTCTATAAATCACATAGCAAGATGTTCCAGCATTATGTATCATTTAAGTATCTTCTTGTTCATTTTCTTCATGAATCTCAAGCTGATGCAAATAATTTAGCATCCAAGAAAGATTTGACAGACAAATCAGAATAGGTTTTGTTCTTAAGAAAACAGGATTTTTACCACTGTGGAAAAATACTGCTTGAAAAAAAAAAATATTTGTCAATGACCCTCCACAGAAACTGTGCTGCTGCTTAGACAATAACAAATCCTCAGCTCCATGACTGTTTATATAGACAAACTACAGAGGTGTCACCACCATAATACAAGCCTGCTGTTACTCTGCTTTATAAAGCATATTAACTCCCTATAATACAGACTATCACAGTGCAGACTTAGCACAGAAGTGTCTTATTTTCATTAAATCCTGGAGACAATCAAAAGCATTTTCATTGATTTTCCAAGTTCAGTAGAAATCAGAACTCCAAACCTGCCATGAGTCTGGATGAAAGTGTCCCCCCCAAGTCAACTTTTAAAACTTACTTTCAACACAGCCAACATTTCACTGTTGCAAGCTGTGATCTAGCAGCTGCTGAAGGAAGTTGTGACGTGACATCTCTTACACCAGAAGGATAAGACCAAAGTATTCTTATTTTTCTTTTAACCCTCATGTACAATTTTTAAAGCCATTTGCCTGGTGATGGGAGAGGAGGAGAGAGGGGATAAACAGAAAGAGGGAGAGTTGCCCAGCACTAACATAAGAGGTTAAGAGCTGACAGTAGACAGTGAAATCACATCACATCTCCTCCTGGCTGGAACTGCCTTGCAATCAAGGCATTTCTGGCAGCCAGCTGTTGCTACAAACTGTCTCCACCTATATTTTATGAGAAGAGGACCAAAGAGAACAATTCAAGGAAGGAGGGGACCAACCTAGACCATATGCTGACAAAAGAGAAGAGACCAATTATCCAGAGATAACAAGGAAACTTCATGAGAGCTTTAACATCTTTTTCACATGACATGACAAAAACTACAATAGCATATATACATCTGAATATAGTGCTAGGAAGGATCAAATGGTGACAAACATCCACATAAATGCCAATCAGGCAAGTACCATGCTCAATGTCCTTGAACTTCAAACTGTATCAATTCATCAGGCACCAGCTGGTAAGTGCTTTTATTTGTTTTCCTACATGTATTCCTTTCTAAGAGATGAGACACTCAGTTCTGAAGGCCAAGCATGAAACTATGATTACGATGGTGTCTAAGTGGAACAAACTTGAAATCCTTTCAGACTCTGACCTTAAAAACATACAAGTAACTTGGAAAGTTAAGTAGCGGACTATGGGGAAAGGTGACATATCAGGTAAAGGAAACAGGTGTTTGTTTTCTGAAAAAGTACACCCCTCCATCACAAGCAAACACCTTAAAATCTAGTTCAGGAAAAAAGGTAGATCGTCATGTCTCAATTTTGCAGTCACAGGCAACCCTACTACAGTTGATCCATCTCGAGAGATGTCCACAACTTTTACTTCCTATTCCAGATGCCACAAAACACCCTCATGGTACCTTAGGAACAGTCTAGATCTATTACATAGAAGATAACAAGCTACAGAAAACATGGTTCCTCAGAGAAAAATATTCTAAGAGCATGAAGAATATTTTCTGTATTTCAGATTCCTTTAACAGGAAGATGATAGGTTTATAAAGACAGCAGACAATCCCTGCACATAGACCCTTGTGCCACATCACAATGAAGAAAAGACTCGTACAGTCCATGCCACTATTGACACCAGACCTAGCAATTCACACTTACCTGCTCCACCTGGATGATGGGAGAGAGAGGACTCAGCTCTTGCCATCTGATGCCTTGGTCCAGGGCACAGGGGTCATGCAGGAATAGAGAGCTCTGCTGTTCACTGATCTGGGACAGCACAAGGTGAGTTATTGCAATATGTTACAGTTCCTTTTCATACTGATGCAACTCAGCTTTAATTAAAAGATGCCTTCAGGTTACCCTTCAATCCCCTTTAATCCTGTACTCAAGCATTCACCACCTACCTTCCACCTCCTTCACTGCATTTGGCAGTAATTTTGCTAAACAACTACATTCTGGAGAGCAAAAAACAAACAAACAAAAAAACTGTTCTAGAGCCTTTACTTCTCCTAATATTCATACAAAATTCTTACCACATACCCTGGCCTTTCAGTTCTGCTCTTTATTCAGCTCTGAAAAATCTGTCAGGGAGACTGTCCCACTTTTCCTGGTTTTACATCCCTTGGAAAAACCTGAACTGGTTGCATAAATTTGGCTGTTTTGGCTGATGCAAGCTGAGAATCAGGTTTGCCTGAAGCAATCTCCAGCTATGAAGGAAAGCTGAGGTTCAACATTCCTTTAAACACTGGTGTTGGCAAAAGGGGACTCTGACTTCTCAACCCGCTTCAGATGCTCATGCAACTTGCTACTCGCCCAACTCTATTCACCTGGGGAGCAGATCACTCTGCCAGAGCCTCCAAAGCAGTAACCACTTCCAGCAGTTTTAAGTGAGCATCTGGAATTATGTTATGATGCATCATAACCTGAACAACAGTAGCATTTTCTAGCACCTTAAATACATGCAGATGTCACCACTGATCACACCATAGGGTCCATTATGGTTTCCTTCAAACCACACTTTCTCTGTAGGATTATTGTTCTTGTCCTGGTTCCCAAAGACAGGACAGATTAACTAGGTCACACATGGAGTCTTCTAAAACAGGTCACTTCCCACCTGAAATGATTATTTTTTAATACTTGGATTGAATTTGTCTGTCTGAAAAAAGCACAAGACAAATATTTCCCCTTTCTGCTTCATGGTGCATGGGAAAAACATACACACAAGTGGGAACTACTGCTTCATTTGCCTTTATGAATATTTCACAAAGCTGTGTTTTACATAGCTTTAAGTCATAGTGTGAAGGAGTGAGAATGCTGAGAAAGTTTGATACAGCATAAACATTCTTAAAGCTTGCAAACTGACTCTAACTTGTAGCCTACTCAGAAAGCACCATCCTTTTCACTTTTAGAAGAAAAAGTAAAAAATCTGCACGGTGTCAACTTAGGATTACTGTTTTTACAAAAGGGGATCAAAACTTCCCCCTTTCCAGGAAGACATAACCTTTTTAAAGTATGGAACCTCAAACACTATAAAAACCCATGAACAATGAATGAAATCTAATCTAAAAATGAAACTGACTGCACCATTTTTCACAACTCAACATTAAAATGAAGGCAAATGCTGCTTCTTTACAAGTTTATCACTTTAACAGCTAATATAGTAGTGATGTACATTGAAAATCTTTATAAACACAGGTCTTTATAAACCAGACAATGTCTTTAGGAATTTGCCAAATCTCATTACACAAACCCCAAATTATCTTTATGATAACTCAATTCAGTTGGAACTGGGAGAGTTATTTTTATCCCTCTCAAAGCATTGCAAACATCCTGTACAGACTACAACATTAATTTCCTCCAATAGCTGTAGTAAGTCAGGGACTTCAAGGATAAACCTTAAAAGCATGGAAAACAGTTTCAGGAATATTACGTGCACAGAGCTTCACTGTGCTTTCAGTAAGACAGATCACCTTTTGAGTCACTCTTTTCCTCCATGCTATTCTTTATTCAGAGTCTGATGTTACCATACGATTGCGAGAAGTTACAACAAAAACATGAAGTCTTTCTCTCCAGTATTTCAGTACAAAAAAAGACTTGATGGAAGTTTCTCCTTCTCCTCCTTCTGAAGTAAATAACTTCCCTCTCCTTGCTTTTCACTGGCAGGAAAATACCACATCACGGTCTTCATATAGCTTAGTAATTCCTTCTAGTTATGGACAATCAGGGATTCAGTTGCATGTGGAAGTGGCAAGTGATGTGCCAAATGCATTTCCACTACCAGCTGTCTTTCCATTTTAGATGATCAGAACATCTGAACTCTGCAGAAAAATAGCTACTGGTATTGAAAATAAAGGTTGGATTCTTGTATTGGACAGGAATTGTTTTATATCTGATCAAATAAGATCAGCAAAATTTGTTAGCCTATACTAATTAACATCATCTAATTTCTTTCCATTCCTTTACCACTAAGCTTCATACCCATGGTACTCAGGAAATCAATTCCACTCTTACATGAGGAAGCTAAATAAAAACACATCTGGAGCATCTGCTGGCACAAAGCCCTAAAAAGTCCTTGGCATGGGCTGATTTCTGAGTACCTCTACATTTTTGGCAGATTTATCTGTGGTTTACAGTTTTTACTGGACAATGGCCATTTCTGTGTTGTGCATCAAGCAAATGGGCTTAGGCTGACTTGATCTCAGCATCAAGCAAACACTCCAGTGCCTCAGCTGCAGTTTTTAGCCTCAAATTAGCTGAAAGGTCTGAAAACCAGAGAGAGAAGGTCTAGTGACAGAGAGACAAAAAGTATTGTGGATGAGCAAAATGCAGCTGTCTAGCTGTGATTTAATGTCCATTAAGTGACAGAAAAGAAATAGAGAGCACAGGAGAGAAAAGCAAAGAAATACTGTGTTCTGACTTGCCTGAGCCACTAAAAGTGATCAGCTGACACTCAATGGATAAATAACTTGAACTGCAGTCTGCAAGAAAGCTACACCAACTATGAAAATTAGATAAGGAGGTTAACTGTGCTATCACATAGAAATAAAGAAATATCAAAAGCTCAAGTGCAGCTAAGGTATCATTAGCATTCAAACTATAAGTGATCCCATGTCCTACAAACTTGGCTTTCAAGACACTCTCAGTTTACAGTTTCATGGTGAGTAGGTGGATAACTTTTGGACACTTATGAGAGGAACTAGGTAATGTTGTACCAGTCACTTTCCCTCAGATCACCATGATCAAATCAAGTAATCTTGTATTTGTATAAGCTCCATGTACACTGGTATTTAGGGTGGGGGGCAGGACAGAAATTAAATCAAGTCACAAGCTGGATCAACGAGACTAGAAGAAGTTAAACCCCTGGGGACTCTAGAGCACGTGAAGCACAAGCTTACAGTTCTGAATACCAGCTCACCCCCATCCAAGACTGCTCCTAATAAACAGATCCCAGGGCCAGATGCCAGCAAGGAAATACACTCCCAATTATGCAAACAGCCAGCAAAAAGTTCAGAGAACGTGTGCAAGCAGGAATGACACCAAGTTAGCAGGATCTGGGCACATTCAGGGAAAAAGCCCAACCACAGACTTACTGAGTTGACTGAACCAGACCCTGGAGAAAGGGAGGTGCGTTGAGCTCACCCAACCCTACAGGCTCCAAACTTGGCACTAGACCGAGGGGGCCGAAAGTCTGACCATCAAAGGGAGGAGGGAGATAAAAATTCTGGAAGTTAAGGGCACACATGAAAGAGGAAGAAAAACTGTCAGACTTGTGAAAATCTATCAGATAAGGTCCAGAGTATTTGTGCTGTCTGCTCTACGAGTGTTTCTGCCTTCCAAAGACAGGAAGAAGCTGGTCAGAGGATTCATCAGGCTTGCTTAGGAATAGAATTGTAAGGTTCATCTCCAAATCCTTTCTCCAGAACAAAAGGCATCACATGCAAGCAAATGGATAAGAAAAACCAAAGATGTCTGAAATATGCAAATTTAAAGAGAATTTGCACCACTTCTGCTGCTGCAAAGATCTTTAGACATCAATCTAAGATTTAACAGAGCCAGCAAGTTCAGAAGATGCTGAAGAGAAGGTACTGGCGCAGATGGCAGATGCCTGTGAAGGACCAACCACTGCTCATTACCATGAAATGAGAGATCACCAGAAAGTTTGGTTCACCTTCACCATAGAAGCTGAATGCCCACCAATGGCAAATTTTTCAGACACCACAGCTCAGAATAGGCTGTGGGCAGTGACCAGAAAAACAGTAACAAAGGCAAGAGGAGCACAAAGCCTCAAAACCATGGGATGGTGACTAGGTGCCCAGTAATTTTTCAGGAACTAAGTGATAATTGCTGTCACGTGTCAGGCTTCCTCCCATGTAGGGGAAGAAAAGCTTCTTCTGACAGGGATTTTTACTCATCCTTAAAGTCTTTGGCTTCCCTCTGCAGTATTGAGTCCCAGGGCACTAAGAGCACTAGGCTGCACTGGTCCTACATCTCACCAGTTGTGGTCTGACCATGTGCTCCTCCCATTCACCTTAATGATGACCCTGCTTGAACACAAGCCTTTCAGAAGACATTTCCAAATACTCCTCCATGCCCCAGTGTCCATGCCCTCTTCTGGCTAACTCTGGGGAATCCTGGGTTTAGTAGACAAGCACAAGAGTCAGGTGAGCACATCTTCACTCAGAAGTCTGAAAATCTGAATTTCAAGACTTTTGTGAAGGATTCATTCAAATATTTAACCTTCCAGGATTATCTTCACGGTCAGTCTAGCCTTCCAGGAGCTACTTGTGGTAAAATAATGACAAACTTCATGCTAGAAATCATTTGCAAAGTATACTGGAAAAATCATAAGGAGGCTGCAGAGATTTTGCCAGTGTTTGGGTCTTCTGTTTGGCCTTAGACACAGATAAGAATTAATCTTGATCTATAGCATCTTGCAAAGACTTTCCTGTCCTTCTAGACAAGAAGGGAAATTGTGAAGATTTATGAACCAGGACGTAAAAATCCATTTTGAGTTGCACTATTTTTCTTTTATAATAAACAATTAGCAAGAAAAAGAAAAGCTTCAAATTGACAACAGGCTTTTTACTCCATCCAACTGTTGTTAGCTGCAAGATAAATACATCTCAACTATAATACATCATTTCTGATTGACTTGAAAAGACAAGAGAACAAAAGTATTAAAAGCAGGACTGTGGTGATATGCAAGAGCCACAGCCAAAAGTTACAGCCTGTACTGAAGGTGTACAGCACATCTGTGTGGCTATAGCTTCTGATACTCATTTCCTACAGGATAGGCATGAAACTGTGGACTGAATCAGTTGTACTCTACTCAATGAGTCATTTAAAGAACTTGTACTATATTATTTCCTATTTAAACTAGTAAATTGCACCATATATAGGAAATGGTGATCATTCAGGAAGATATTCAGATGTTCTCCTTTAATCTATTTACAAGGAAGGCAAAAAATATTGCTTCAGAGTTCACACACCAGGTGGTGTTTTGCCCTGCTTTCCTGTATGACCACATTCCTTCGTGCAAGAGCTCTGCCCATGCTGCTCCCAGAGCCTCATATCTCACTTTGTGATTGCTTAGCAAACAGCTCCTCCTTTAACTACTGTCCTAAATTAATTATGGCTTCACATAACACGTGGAGTTTTTCCTTCTGCTGAGCCATGCACACTATAGACACATCCAATATCTTTTTCTAGTTGCAAAGAAATTCCCATCCTTCTAAACAAGGAGAGAAACCATGAAGATTTATGGACCAGGAGGTAAAAGTCAACTTTGGGTTGCTCTGTTTTCTTTTATAATAAAAATAAGTTGTCGATCAACCTTTTCTTAATTTATTGGTTATGGTTCAGGCCATGGGGCAGCAAGTGGCTCTTGGGACCAGGGCTGATATGGTGCTGGAAGGCTTGATAAAAATTTGCTTTTCAATCCCCACCTGAGGTATTTCTAATCTAGTTTTAGGCAAGAAGTATTCAAGTGCTTGAAAGCTTCATCCCAATGAACTGGGCTCTTTAAAAAAAGGTTCAGCACCTTAATTTCCTGCAGAAAAATCTGTAGCCGCAAAAAGGAAGCAATTCTTTGCCTCCATGCTTCGGTTCCTTATCTGTAATGGAAATGTCCTTTCCTTATTGCTTTTTATTTAAACTTTGAGGGTTACTTAGAGGACTGTTTCACACATTGTTTGCAGAGTACACAACGTAACAGGACCCTGAAGCTGTAAATGCTGGTATGACCACACTGAAGTACATATGCTTCCAAACCAGACTGATTTCCACTGTGCCTTTAATTCATCCTCAGAGAGGTTTTACAAACTTTTAATCATTTTCTTGAAAACCTATGCAACTCGACCAAAACTTATTCAAAGTGTCTAGAAAAGTTTGTGTCACTCCCAGCTGGTCTGATTCCTCCAGGAGCAGAGCACAAAAGGACACAAGTACTGCTAGAAGTGAATCCCACCAGTCTTCCCCTTGACCAGAATTCATCTCAATCAAGTCTTACATTCAGGCAGCGTGTGCTCAAGTTCTCCCCTCCAGGACCCACAGATAGGAGTATATATTTTTTAACTTTTCATACTTTATCAGCACGAGCTGGATCTAGTACAGTCAGGAACTCCTTCCTCCTACCACACCAACTTCGGATGAGGAAACCTATTTGGTTTTTGCTGCCACTCTGTGGTCATTGAGAACAAGGATCTTACAAGCAAGGTGCTGAAACTGTCATCCAGCTCCACAGACTCCAGCCCCTGCATTTTCTTATTTGCAGACAAAACGAGATATTAAAGAATTTTTGTTTTGTTTTGTTTTTTAACTCCGATGCAAGAGTTGATAAATTAGAGCCTGAGCACAGGTCTTCTGGTGAGAATAAACAGTCTGACATTGATAGAAACTCTTTGGGACAGTATTCTGCAGCCCTCAGCTCTACAGGTGAAAGTGGTACCCGAGGGGCTCAAAATGAGCACCAAAATATTCACATCTTCCCTCTGAAGTATGGTTTGTTAAATAAGAGTCCTCAATGTCTTCATGTATCACTTATTTGTATCCACTAAATAGTTCAGCATTTAAAAAATTCAAAGAAAGGTAAACTTCCCACCACCAAGTATAGTCATTTCTGAGGTAAACCACATGAAAACTCTGAGCAAGCCCCAAAACAAAATTAGTTGAGTGCAAAACAGGAGAGAGGCAAACCAAAAACATGAAATGAAAAAACCTCTCATGTCTTTCCAGTGAATATTTGCATAGATGCATGGAAACACAAAAGCTTCTTCCAGACCCCATTTTGGCTCTGGCATTGAGGCATATCCCTCTGTGAACTTAAAGTTCCAGTGGAACCAAGCCTCATGAAGCATCTGAACAGCAGTCACTCATCAAATTCACAGATAACTGCTGACTACAAAGGAACAACACGAAACAAAGGGCAGCATCCCAAAGCCATCCAATTCCCAGGTCCTGGGGGCCCACATGGGATGAACAGAAATGTAGACAATTACAGGCAATAAGAACAGGCAATGTGAGAGCTTCTAAGAGCAGCTGCTTCCATTTGACTTCTGAACCTTCGCTTCTATTTTAATAGCAAATCAAACCTGTGTGGTTTATACAGCTGTAAGCAACCAGAGCATCCCTCCAGCTTCATCAAGCTCCCACACATAGCTCACTAGCTGCAGCACAACACAAGTGAGTATAAGATGCCATTTCAAATCCCCCAAGATCAGGGTCTTAGAACTCACCCCCCTTCCATCTCATGATGTAGAGCAGTCTGAGATGTGCTTTGAATTATGCTGCCTGTACCTAAAAGAGCTCCTACAGGAGCACTTCCACCAGCCCCACCCATCACAGTCATCCATGGTTTGCTGCTCTGGTGAGGTAAACTTCCTTGGAAACCCAATATCTGAGCACATAAGCTTATGTTAAAGAGATCCATTCCTTATCCTAGCTTCTGTGGAGTCAACTCATGGTTAAGAAACAAGCTGGAGCTTGAAATCCTTTCATACAACTATGATATTCCCTCATTTAATCATGCCTGTCAAACAGTTTCTGAAGATGATACCCATTGCAAGGTCTGATCAATCACTCGTTTCCCCCATTTTTTTAATTGCATGACCTAGAAGAATTGACAACATCCCTATATTACTGACTGTACGACCCAAAATACATCCAATACAGATATGGAAGTTACAAATTGCCTAAGATGGAGCCAAAACAGTTCTGTCTTAAAACAATCTTGTCCCATTAATGCACATAACTTGCTGGCAGTTTATCATTTTCCCTGAAAGCTAAAGCTTACTGTTACAATCAGGCTGTTCCTGTCAAAACAATGTTTTGCATGCAACCTGAAAGCAAGTTTTAGGAAGAAAGGAAGAAGAATGAAAAGCTTAATTGGCAGAGACCTTTCAAGTCTTAAAGCAGCAATTATGTGCATCATCTTCCATCTGGCCAGTGTTAAAACCTTGAAAGGGATGTGCCTGAAATACTACAGAGCCCAAAGTGCTTGATCATTACCTTTTTTTTTTCAGGGATAAATATTGGCTCAAATTCAAAATGCAGGCAATATGTCAGCTACTGCTGTGGTTTTACACTGCATTGTTCAGAGAAAGACATTTTAGGTTACTTTGTAGAAAGCCAATACCCACAGCTCTGCTATTAACTTGCTCAGCTCCTTTCAGGGATGTCAGAATATGTGAAATTCCTGTATCCACTAGAATTTTGTAAGATATGGGACACCTCCCACTCAATAATGTGAAGGCATTATCTTTTGCTATCTCAATAAAAAACAAATAGACAGTGTCCATTATAACTTATAGTCTATGATGCTTTTTACTGCTAAGTATTCTGCATTTCATTGCATCATTTTGAGAATCACATCAGTGGGCACAAGTACCAATTTCCACCAGCACATTATCAGGTGCTGGAGCTCAGAGAAATTTATTTATATAAGTGCAAGATAGGGAAAACATCTGTCCAATTTAATCACTTATTGACTATTGAGAGGAGAAATCCTTTGCTACTCCAACATTATGCTTTTGCTTCTATACTTGTAATAGTCTGAAGATGGAGAATTTCTTTACTATATTTCTCCCAGTTAAGAGGCAGAAATATCTGAAAGATCTGACCAACAGGATGACTGGATTCGCTTGGTAAACCTAAATTACTTCATTGATCCTCACAGACATCCTTCATCTCTTTAAAGGCCACAAGAAAAGGGAAGCATAAGGACTGAAAAATCAGAGCCTAAATGTAGCTAGAAAACAGACTAGAAGGTTTGATTACATTTTCCATCAAGTTACCCTGGTTTATTGCATTGCAGTCCTTGAGAATTTGATTAGCAATCTCTCCTCTTCATTCATCCTCATGACATCTGGATTTCAAACCTCTGATCCATATCTGTAAACATGCTAATATGAATTCCAGCTAAGTCTTGTCGCTACCCACTCCTGATGTACTAGAATTTATGTGTCAGAAACTCCATTTTATTTGTGCTTAATTAGTGCAAGTTTCCCACAGGCAGAAATAAGGGAAGCTCAGGGCAAACCTGGATTGAAGTTAATGTGCATGAGGAAAGGGGTTTTTAGAGGGGGTGTTTACACAAAAAATAAAATATTTCCTCTAAAAAGGGAAGATTTAAAACTGAGTTTTATGACTTCTGCATTGACACAGGTCTTGTCTTTAAGCTTGTGCTGTGTACTTGGACACAGCAAGGTCTTTGGCACATACCAGCAATTGCTTACAAGCAGCTGAACTGTGCTTGCTTGGAATTAGAGGTAGATAGAGAGATCAGTTCCCCTCCAGCACATATCACCCCAGAGCAGATGCCATGCTGGAGACAGTGATACTAGTTAAAGGCATAAAACCAGTTCAGCTGGGATATCAAGAGCGCTAACAGCAAATGCCAAAGAATATCATCAACTAATGTTATCACAGTGCATCTTTTCTTGCCACAGGGCCCTTTCATAAGACTGCAAGGCAGAAAAAGGACAACCTTCCCTACAACCTCTACTACCGTAATATTCATTTTGATTTTTTCAGGCTGTTTCAGGGACTTAGGCAAAAAAAAAAAAAAAAAAAAAAAAAACAAGAAACCCAAACAATCCCAAAACACAATCTTCTTCTGCTCCTAAAGATTTCCAGCAATATCCTTATAACCTTGCCCTCACGCAATATTAGTGGTATCACCACCCCAATGGCAAACCCCACTCCATCAAAACCACAAGGATTTGGAGGTTGAGCCTGGTAGATTATGAAAAATAGACCCAGCCGCAGGTCCCCTTGTGTCTGAGGCTGCTCCCATGGAGCGTACAGCATTACAGCAGGCAAAGAGAAAAAAAAGGAAGTGTGGAAAGCCCACAGGGCATGCAGCTGAAGAACAGCTCCAGGAGGTACCATGAGCAGAGTGGGTCTACAGGTGCTTGGCTACAGGGAACATTTGCTTTGCAAAGCTCAAGTAATTATTAAGAAGGGGTAGTTCGGGGTTACAGCACCTGCAAAGACACGGGAAGCTGCAGCATCTGCATGTAAGAGAGGGAAGCTGGAGGGCTTCACTGCTCAGTGCACAAGCAAGCCGAAAGCCAGCAGATGGCATCGGGAAACCATAAATCCATCTGCAGGGCGGAGGCTCACAGCTGGTCCTGTTGCCTCCAGCTCTGCAGCAGTTCCTTCACCCATCTAGACAGTGCAACCTTAGATGCAATAAACTGATAAGGAGAATCATTCTGCATTAACTCGTGCAGAGGATTTTCTGCTGCAGCCTAAAAATGCTTCAGCTCCATTTATTTACATCCTGCCCCTGCTGTGGGAAGGCTGATAATAGCTGTCTGCAGAGAGGGATGAAGTAAGTGGGAATTTGATGGGCTGCCTGTTGATACATAGAAAAAAAATGACATGGCAAGGGCAGATATTCACCTCAGCCAACCCAGCACCCTGCTTACTCATATCAGCTGCAGAAAACTCATGATGTGAATTTGGTCTCAGCATACCTGCATATATGGGCAGGTGTAGAGGCTTGTAAATATTGTGGTGGAATTTTAATCCAATTATTTTTCTTTATTTGCACTGTATTTAGACACTCCATTAAAATTCTTTCCCCATTTATCATGTCACAGAGCACCTGAAATTCAGTTCACAGTTCCACAGCCCTCTCAGAAAAATGGCACCAATTACTGACAAAAGGTGGGAGGGAATCACTTTGCTAAGTACAACAAATATTTTGTTCCTGACTGTTGTTCTGCAGCAAGAGGCCAGTGTAGCTTGGCCAGCAGAGTCCCTAAAACCTGTTCCCAGAAATTGCTTCAGAGGCTGGAGTATGGGAAAATGCTGTTTCAGTGACAGCAAAGGGAAATAGGGGTGAACAAAGGAGAGCAGCTGCAACTGCAGGGCTAAACCTTGGCCAAGAAGTTGTATTTACAACATCCTTAATTTTATCAATTCCAGGTACTGTTCCATAATCTTTGCCTCTAAATATTAGAAGTTGCTTTTCTTTACCATTTCTTTCTGTAGATTACTCAGAAGGCTTCCAGTTTTAAGGACAGCAATATTTGCATTTGCTGCTGCATACCTCCTTCCAGAGCCATGTCTTGGGGCTTTTAGGAGTATGCCTGAGCAAACATGACTCTTTATATAGACTTCAAGAAGAGGTAACTGGAGTAAACGTTGTGTGACTTAAAACCTTGAAAGCTAATATTTGGCAAGCTCTTGTGTGTACAACTTTGGAAAGGCTTGCCTCTGGAAATAAAGCAAGAATATCTTCTCCTTGAAAGAAGTCAGTGGCAAATTCACGCCCACTGCTAACGCTGGAATTCCTGACTTCATACATTATCCAATGCTGGGAACAACCATACCCAAATGCTAGTTTTATTGAGCCAGGTTTTACAGATGCAGACCCCCAGGACAAGACTTTCAAGAGAAGTCTTTGTATCTGCCTGATCTGTATGGGCAAGTTGCCCCATGGCTTGTGAAAAAGCTGAACCTCCACACAGCAGAAGCAGGAGGACTGAAGGCAACCAGGGACTGGGAAAACTGAGTAGTCAGTTTGGTGGGGAAGTAGCCGGAAATGTACGTTGGGCCATAAAGGGTGCCCCTGCTCTAACTCCCGTGATCCCAAAAAGCCAGTCCAGGTCTCCAACAGCATTGGCAGATGCTCTGTGAAAGGCTGCATTTGTAAAGGTGGCCCTGAACATTTTTGCTAACTCATATCATTTCACAGCCCTTCATATAACATATTGCAACAAAGCTTTCAACTCTGTACATTAGCGAGGAGGAGGGAGAAACCACAGCAAATAGATCCCATCACTTAAGCAATGCTCAAGAAGTACCTTCCTCTTCCAGACACATACTTAGTAGTTTACAAAGTAGTTCAAAGACCATTGGCATCATCTCACTTTTCAAACATGAAAAGCAAGGCACGGAAAAGATGTGCTGTGCCCAGCAGGCTGGCTGACCATCCCACTAGAGCAGATCTTGCCAGATTACATGAGCTGTGCAATTTCCTTGATCCCACTGCATCTTTCAGAAGCCTCGTTAACTGTCTTCTACCTCTGCTTACAATGTCCTCAGCAGAAAGGGAACAAAAAAAGATTGTTTTCCCAGAAGGATACTAGAAATAATACAGTAAACACAATTCTCTTGAGCTATCTGGCTCAATGTACAAGCCAAAAGGGGTCACGATTTGCAAAACAGCTGCACTCGGTTCCATAGAGGTCTTGGGGATTAATTTCTCACACATGCTAAAGTGAATGTTTATCAGTTTTTTCCTGTACTTCAAGGGACTCTGGACTTGGTTCTAGCTCTCACAGTATTCATTTAGGAATTGCTTTCAAATTGCAGGTGGTCCTGCTATGCAATGGATGTCAGCTCCACAGGGACACTTGGCTGTAGGTTACCACAGCCAAGAGTATGGAGGTCTATCCCAGGGCAACACTGGCTATTGCAACATCTCATCTCTGTCAGTCTCTCCAGGGACATCCACAGATGGTTTGGAAGCTGTTTTGCAGTGGCAGCTTCATCATGAGAACTCATGATGAACTCTGTGCTCTCATCTCTTTGCAATCTTTTCATACCATGTTATAGCAATGACAATTCTTGATTTTGTTTACTAATTGGATAACAGGAAAAGAGCTGGTCACATAGAAACACCACTAAAAATCATGTGTACAAGTAGCTTTATGCAGCACTTGCTTCCATTCCTTGGAGCCAACAGCATTTGAAAATGAGAAGCCATCTGCAACATCACAAGCAGCCCCTCACCACCATTCTCATTCAGGCACTGGAGGCAACGATAGTGAAACCTTACTCAGATGCAAAGGTTTTAATCTTTCCAACATGCAATAAGGGAGCACTAGCAGCAGTAAGAAAAAAAAAAAAAATCTCAGTGCATGCAGATATTTGGATAAGCACAGAAAGCTCCTGGCATCTACCCAACCCAGATTGCTCTCTCCTTTGATGTTGAATTCCATCTACCTCAGGTAATGGCCCATTGGTTTGGTTGTCAGCAAGAACTGGACCTGAGGCACATAACTCTGGAGGTAGATGACTAATCCAATTAAGTAGAAGCAAGAGAAAGCTGAGATCCTTCTTGTATTCTGGACATGAGAGGGAAAGAGGCATAAATAAGGGATTATTTACTGAGAAAAAAGTTTTTTCAAGATTCTATTTTGAGAAGCTTGCCACAGACAATCATGAAAATTATTAGTATAATTAATAACTTTCTATCAGTTTATCTCCACATGTTTTCATGGTAGCTGTTACCACTGCTTTGATTTTACAAAAAAAATATCAAAGACAGCTGAAATATCTTCTCCAAATACCTTCTTTCCAGGCCAGTAGCAGACTCTGGAATAAAACATGGGTCTTGAGTAATACCTGTATGTTTAGATCATACCAGGCTCCCTTTCTGATCCACTTTGAAGTCTGTGTTCAGACAAGCTCTTCAGAAGCTGCTAAATAAACCCGAAGAGATACTTTATTTATTACTTCACTTATCCACACCTGTTTCAATGCAATTCCTCTTTGCAAACCAATTTGGTACTTCTTTTTCCCCAGCTCCCTTTCTGTAAGTACTGCAAAGTCACCCATACTGTTCCTGTTTCATGGTAAATTAGGGGTTTTTTAGAAGACCTCACTACTGCAAGTATACTCACAAGCTTTTGCATATAAATCCTGGGAACCTCATTTGCTCTTTATCCTTCGTGAATTATTGATGCTCTGAATACCAATAAAACCTCTTCCTTGGGTGCCTTTCTGATAAGACAAAGCTGTTGTTTTTGTTGAACACTCAGTGATCATTCCATCAAAACTGCAACCTTAGGCATACAAGAAATCTTTCCACCCCAATCTCTGTTCCCTAAGCCAAGGAAAGATGCTGCCAGGGATACAAGTCATACCTGAATGTCAAAGACAAAACTACAGTGCTGAAGTTTCATAGTACCAAGAAGTAAGCAAGAGCTCATACACTTATATCATGAGTTCATGAGATGTTCAGAGTAGTGATTGTTTGACTCTGAAACAACACTGAAGAACCATATCAGTATTTGCTTTCTTGTACATCCAAGAAACATTAATCTTTAAACATTTCTGTTGAATGGAAGATATTTTGATACACTTGCATTTTTGCCTGCTCAGCCCCTCTGACAACTATAGATCCACTTTCCCTTCTCATCACACTACAAGGCATTATAGGAACTCCTCAAACACCAGAGCAAGATGCATTGCTTAGAAGGTACCCAGCAAATTGCAATGATAGTTGACCTCTGCACTTCATGCTAATGCAAAATGATAGCAGCATCAAGAAAGACCAAAACAGTCCTTGAACTGCCACATTTTTCTAAATTCTTTGTAGGCCCACAGGAAATCAGTGTCCTATAACAACACAGCCCTACTGCTTCCTTAGAGGCAGCAGGATTTCAAGAAACATAGTCATTTCAACCTCATAGTCACTCAGCTGCCTCTCTGTCACAACTTCCCCCAAATGCTCCCATGTTAGTACTCACTGTCAGCACTGCTCTTCAGGATAGGTTTCCTTTACCTCTCAAAAAGACACCCCAGCAGCTTCAGACCCTGACAATTCACACACTCCTTACAGGATAGCTCATACAGCTACTGTGTGTTTGCAACCTTGGGTAGATACCCTGTTAAAAGACTTATCAAACTTCAAGTGGAGCATGATAAGAGAAACAGAAGTTCTTATGAAGCAGCAACTTTGCATCAGATAAAGAAACAGTACCAGGAGACCTGAAAGGGAAGTCCCTTTCAATGAAGGCTTTCAATAAGCGATTCAAATTCACATAAATCAGTCTGCATTTTTATGCCTACACACTTGTGACTCTGCCAGGGGAATCCACAACCATCACTGCAAATATTAGCCTATAAAAAACCGCTCCAATGGATGGGAAGATAAGCAACAACCACAGACATCTGCTGAGAAATATAAGTCATTGGGAACTAAACTTCCAGCTGCACCTGCAAACCAAACTTTTACATTTTCCCTGTGACCTATATTTTGAGATAAATCCCACAAATGTTAGGAGGATTCTTCCAGAGTGTTTCTGCAAAAATTCTTTACCTTGGTCATAACACAACCATTTCTATTCAGACCTTATGCATACGTAAAAGAGCTGTCCGCAGGACACATTTTAAGTCCATCATTTGGATTCTGGGACAAAAGACTCCTAAGAGGAATATGACAAGGTTTTCACATGACCAAGCTTTCTCTCAGTACTCACAACAGCAAAAAAAAACCTGGGCAGAGGGATGGGAATAAGAAGTGGATCCTCTGTGTCTGTCCTGTATTTAAAGTTTCAATTATAGCCACATTCTCTGCCTCAAAGCAATTAAAAATATTAGACTTAGCTTGAGCAGAAAAGTTTCTATGCTTTTGTCTTATTTTTACTTGGTTAATGTCTAAAAATCATCCTCAGTCAAAGGGAATTTCTGCATGATTGTTCATGTGCAAGCTTATACAGCATCTATCACTTTCATAGAATTATAGAATAGTAGGGTTGGAAGGGACCTCCAGAGATCATCTAGTCCAACCCCCCTGCAGAAGCAAGTTCACCTAGATCAGCTGGCATAGGAACATGTCCAGGCAGATTTTGAAGACCTCCAAGGAAGGAGCCTCCACAACCCCTCTGGGCAGCCTGTTGCACTGTCGCCCTTACAGTAAAATAGCTTTTTCTTGTATTTAAATGGAACTTAGTGTTCCAGCTTTATCCCATTACTCCTTGTCCTGCTGCTAGCTACAATAGAAAGGAGAGATGCCCCAACCTCCTGACACCCATACTTTAGATATTTGTAAATGTTAGTAAGATCCCAGTTTGTGGGAGCACGAGGCTTCTTGAATACCTGAGTTCTCAGAAACATTCAAAACTCCCTGAAAAATTACACTAGATAACCCCATGCCATACCTCCAAGTTTACCTTTCACTGAGAGTTGTGCTCTCCAGCAATTCCAGCTCCCTGAGAATGGTTTCTGCATTAGGATTACCCTCTCTGGCCAAAATAGTTAGCTACCTTTTTGTTCAGCCTGTTTTGGGGATATTGCTCATTAAGGAGTTCAAGTGAGATGGAAAGATTCTCCCTTTCCTTTGTTTTTAAATGGATCAAATGTAACATAACCCCAAGCCCTTTCTGTGGCTAAACCCAGTAAGTAGAGGTAGCCAAGGTGTGTTGGCGGGCAGCAGATCACCACTCAGTAAACACACATTACTCACCTCACAGCAACCAAGCAACACAACTCAATTTCAATTTTCAAAAGGTAATTAACAAAAACAGCATGAAAACTGTAATCTAATGAGCCTTCCTAAGCCATCACATGTTTACAGAAAGGAAAAAGGAAAGTTCTAACAGAGCTGAGCAAACACAGCCTCCCCTCCACCAGCAAATTTCTGCTCTGCCTCCCAAAAAAAAAAAAAAAAAAAATCTACTTTTACTTCTCTTTTATCACCACTATGTGTTTACACCAGAAGTGTCTGGGTATATTTTTACATAGTAGTGTATTTTTAGCAAAAAGAATGGCTAACAAAACTATCAGAATTGATTCAATCTCCAGTTTCTAACTAGCCTTTGATAGCTTATTATCATGTACTCTGTATTCAGATCCAGAATTGCAGATTCACATGCCTGAATACAGACTTTCTACAAGTCTGTCAACATCAGAAGCTACTCAAAGCACCTATCCAATCCATCAGGTCCTTCCTGGGCAATCATTTTTCCGACCCCTTTGTTCACACTTGTGTCATACATTTCAGAGATTCCATCACAGTTCTTTAAAAAAAAGAAGTCAAAATATTCTCTAACCACCTTCCATTTTCATAGGAAATGCTGCTATCTGACTTGAAGTCAAGAGTAGAGGAGACCAAAAGTATCACTACTTAGACATACAATCTGTGGATTCAGGATATGAGAAGACTTCAGAAAATCCCTCCTTTATTGTTATTAAAAATATTAATATTATTGCTGGCATATGTTAGTAGATCCTTGCCTTAAGTATCAGCATGGATACCAAAAGATGCTCTCTTGTGTCAATACACCAGACAAAGGAGCAGCATCTGGAAAGATGCTTCTCGAGACCATCTAAAAATCAGCTCTTCCAGCAAGGTTCACTAATAAATCTTGGCCAGCCTTACCAGCAAATGACAACTGTCAGACTCAGGACTTCAGAGACAGGCCATAAACCAAAAAAAAAAAAAATCCATGTGATGAAAGCAAAAAAATCAAGACCAGGGATCTTCTCATTTGGATGAGCCAGTTTAGTGCCTTTGTTTCTTCTCCCTACACAGTCTGAAGAGAGAAAGTCATTGCAAATTCAAGAGAAGGAGAAAAAAAAAAAAAAAAAAAAGCAGTTTTGGCTTTGCCTTTCCTACAAACAGCTCTGCCAATGCTCCAGCAACTGCTCCAACTCTCAGCAGACAGGCATTTGCAGCAGTCAAATCTCCACACAGGCACTTGGTTGGCAGCCTCACCAGGACTTGCAGCCCAAAGGCTGTAACAAGCCATCCTGATTAAACTATCACCCCTAGAGAGGTTTGTTGTTTTGTTTTTTTTTTTTTCGCCCTGAAGAAAGAAAATGGTGCCCAATTCCACTGACAGGAAAGCTGGCATCTTTGCCATGAATAAGCAGACAGTCCTTTTCCTCTGCAGGTGCCAGCTTTGCCCCCACATACACAAAATTCAGCTGGGTTTTTTTTTGCTCTTGTTCTGTCATCACAACTCACTGCCAGTGGCACTTTGTCTCATTTCATTTTATGGTTCACATGTGCAGCATTGTCTTGTTCAAATTATGAAGGCACAAACACCACCTGCCACTGGTTTGTGTGTTTTTAATCTGCCTTTTCTGTGTGTCCAGGTAATCCATGCTGCCATTTTCTGGGCAGTAACAGCACCATGATTTTGGGTTTTACTCAAAGCTCCATATCCATTGTGGTTATGAAAACCCTAGGTTTGATTTGAAATCAGCACAGAGCTTGCATGCTACAGAAATTACTCACAGTAATATGAATGACCCTGTACTAAAACCAAAAGCAGTTAAAGGGAAAGCAAGAGGGAAGACAGGAGAAGAAAAAACAGCATCACCAGAAGGATATATATTGCAGTCCAGACTACAGGAACAAAAATAAAAAGCCCAGATACAAGGTACTTCAACCTAAGCTTCATTCCCAGGGATGTTTTTAAAACCTGCAAGAGGCATCTTTGCCTCTTACAAGTACACTTGTATTAGCAAGGCTGATACAAGGCTGGAAGAGTATCACATCACCAAAGCCCACAGAAGCAGGTCCTGAAGGAGATATGAAGAGCATTTAACTCTTCATAATTCCTCTTTCTCCGCTGCCTGGATTTCCAATGGCATTTATCTGGGATTAGTGAAACATGCCCCAATTTCCAGAAGTGTGCTGCACACCTGCCAAGAACCTTTTTATTGAGGGATATGTTAGTAGGAGTATCCTTGCAGAAGTACACTCAGCTAGAATGTTTTGGGCCCAAACCCTTTTCCAGCAGAAGTGTCCCTTATCTCTGCTTCCCTTCCCACCCTCTGTGTTTCACTAAAAGTATGCCCTCAGCGTTTTCAGATAACTTTACAGGTACCATTCCTACAGCTGGACATGTTTCCAAATAGGAACAAAGACATATTTACTCAAGCAAAAGTAGTATTTGAAAACTCAGATGATTAAATGCAGCCTGCTGTTCATTTTACCTCTGTGGTCTCCAGTAAGTACCATAAATCCTGGTTTCACTCCGAGACAAATTGTCACGTTATAGCCCTGCTATACAGGCATACACACATTCCTTGCTATAAAGAGAAGGAGAGAAATCCATGCCAGATTAGGACATATGGAATCTCTGTTTATGGATAAATCATTTTTAAAACCCCCCTCTCCCTCTCTCCATGAGTCATGTGTGAATTGCTGAAAGTGTCCTGTCAACAATAGTTTATTTACATACAGAACTAATTAGCATCATTATGGTAGAGTGGAGAAGCAGGATTATAGCTATGAGACATCATAAAACAAGTGATGCCATTTTAGGAAGGTCGGGGAACAGAGGTTTGCAGATCTCTAGCCCAGAAGTATACAAACTGGCCCCCTTCCAAGGATGTCAAGATGAAATTCATTTTTAAGATAACTTCCATTATGAATATTACTTCAAAAATAAAAGCCCAAGTCCAAATCTGTATTAGCTTGATATTTGCTTGCAAAATGCATTTGAAAATAGAGCCCAGCTAGTCTCCTTTGCTTACAGTCCACTTCCTGAGCCTCGTATGTCAGCACCATAAAGTTTAGTTTAGATTTGCAGTACTACATATCCATTTATAACTTTGAGAAGTTTTAAATGCCTCAAAACATTTATATTCCCTATTCAAAGACTATTTAAAGGCAGCAACTAAATTTTAAGCTAAATTAAATTTATACAGCCTCTTTAAACTACTGAGCATGATACATACAGCTACCCTGGGACTTGCATAGATCTTTCATCATTAATAAGTCGAACAAGATAATTACATGCTCCAGTAGCTCATAGGGGTCTAGAAGTTATCACCACATAACCTGCTTTATAATGGAAGAAGTCATCTCTGCTAGAGCTGGGAATATCATTCAAAGACATTTCCATAAGTATATAAACACTGTGAAATGAATTCATGTGATGTGTAGGCATTTAATTTTCAGAGCTACTAATGTGTTTGCTCATTAATTTGTCACAAATGTTCACTTTGATTTGCTCCATTTACCTTGGGAAGGAGTTCAACAGCAAAACAGTCAAGGCTGCAAAAATCAGACAATTCAAAATGACACCTTAGATAAGCGTTGCTAACACAGCTCTAACTGGTCCTTGCTCAGATGGCTTCACGCCCAATGTAGCCAGCTGCAGAAAGACCAAGGTCCAGAAGCTGCTTTGAATGCTGGAGAGGATTTCCCACCCTATGCACACCTGACCAGTGGAGATGCATTGATGGATCCTTTCCTGCATTGAGAGAAGACCCCTTCTCACATACTTTTCTGACAGCATCACTCCCCAGGCAGACACCCTGCTCCCCACTTACTGCCACCCTCCCAAGGCTGATCCTCCTCATCTGCTATGACAAAGCATATTAGCACACAGAAAGCTCTGAAAAGAAGCTCTCAACTTCTCTGCAGTTTTTATTGACAAGTGCTTTCAGGCAGGTTCCAGATTTCCCTGAGATTCCCAGCATTTCCAGACTGCAATGAGCAAGCCTTCCTTGCAGAGCTTCCCAAACCTCACAGCTCATGCAGACTGTCTCCTTCAGAGGAGAGGGATTGACTTCCCGAGTGACTCCTTTGCTAGGAGGTAGAAAGACACTTTGTGCTCATTGCTCTACATGGTGGGGGGTAGAACACTGATGCCTCAAGCCTTTCACAATCTTTAGGATGGACAAAGCCAGCTACAAGCCACATAAGCTTTTCTACCTCTGTAGATGTCAGTACAGCTGTGACAGGACATAACAAGCCCACTTTGCTTCCTGTCATCCTCTAACCACAGTGGCTTTCACACACCCACAGGCACATCTGGCTATGTGGGTTTGCAGGTGGGTTTGTGCCGTTCCCACATGCCCAGCCTGTGCAGGCAGGTCAACACCACTGCCTTTGGAGCAACCAGCCCTGGCACAGGAGCAAGGGCTGGCAAGCGGAAAGTGTGGCCAAGCTTACGAGCAAGCAAGTGAAAACTTGCAGAGCCTTGGGTGTCTAGAAATGGTCTGAAGAGGTATTAGATAAGCATAGAGCATTTTTGCCATCTGAAGAATTTTTCTGTTTGTTTGGTGTGGCTGTATATCATCTGGAGTGTTTTGCTTGCAAAAAAAAACCCACCACAAACCACCAAACCTGTTCCTAACATCTCCCATTGCTTAGAGTTTTCCAGTTTCTGAAAAGTTTTAATGGTCAACAACAGCTGAGCGATAAAAGATTTTGACCTGGAGAAGTTATGTTGCTCAGAAGCCAAGGAGTGAAGACTTAGGACAAACATAAGGGATAGAGCATGCCACAGCACCAAGTGCAAGCATTACAGGGCTACACTGTTTTTTCCGCCGTGAAAGAGGACTGGCACACAAGCCCTGGGCTGGAAGCAAGGGAACTGAATGCTGACAAGAGCACTGACAGCACTTGCTCACCAGCTTTGAGATCTAGAGAGGCATCCTGCCACTAGGGATGAGAATAGGTGGGAGGAGAATGGAAACAAATACTGGGAACCTCAAGAAAGAATTTATATTTCCTAAGCTAGGCTTGGCAAGGCCTGACAGGTGAGATAAGCATTTCCACACAGGCTAACAGAAACAGATGATCTTAAGATACTTCCTATCCAGCTCCACCCCACAGATCTATTTGGGATGGCAATTCCCCCAGATTCTCTCTCCCAAGAGGAAACGCCTGCACCCCACAGTTCTGCAGTCCTGCCTTGGAGCCAGAAAATCTGTCCTGCAGGTATACGGCACGTGTGCTGGGCTAAGCTTCCAGAAAGCAACACTTCCATTTGCCTGGCACACTCCTCAAACTGATATTTAAAACTCCAGCTTCCACTCATTCACATCTTTGGAGAGATGTTTTGATTCTTTCCCTCTTGGCATTTTGATCTCCAAACACTTGAATAAGTAGCATTTTGATTGTATCATGATGGGGGCAGCAGGGATATTCTTCTGTCACTACAGCACATGCACTTAATATACAAGAAGCTCTCAGCGAGTCAGGTTTCACTCCTGACATTGGGTTTTCTGTGTGAACCATTTATTTTGCTGAGTTGGCATTTATACACCCTCCTCCTTTCACCACTTGAAATCTGAGGCAAATATAAGCTTGAAGTCACAGCTTTTTTTTTTTTTTTTTCCCAGAAAGCTAAGCTTGATGTTTACATGTGGCCACCCAAATTCCAGACCAAGCTGCTGAAACCTTGTTTTTTCTGTTCATAAAGCACATAAGGCCTGGCTGGTGCTGGTTTCCACATTCCTGATCCAGGCAAGCCCGATGTAAAGCTCCTCACTCACAGCCTGCACCTCTCCTCCATGCATCTAAACTTACAGGGATGAATCAACACAAAAGAAAGCCTCAACTAGTACAAACTATTTTTTTTCCACAAATTTGAGTGTAGTGTAGCCTCTCCTTTCTGCCTTCTCTCACCATCATCCAGCTGTGCCCATAAACCAGAGTCCAACAAACCGATGCAGGAGTTGGAGGGCAATATTAAATCGCCTCCCTGGAGCTTTAACACTTACAACAATTTGTAGTGGAACTATTTTCCCAGCTCAGTTTGCAGCCTACCTTCTTGCAGGGTTCAGTGCTGGGGTCAAGCAACCTGCTACCTGCAAATCCTTCCACTCCAACTAAGGTCAGATATTGGGGGCCATGTGTGACTCTGACAAGCACACGTCCTACTGCTGGCATTCCAGCTGGGGAGCAAAGGCCAAGTTCAGTCTTCTTTTGAAGTGCATTATTGTTAGTGTTAGCTAATCAGCAAGATATGCCAACTGTCTGGCAAGCAATTCCAGGCATTGTTTGTTTAGGGTAGACTTGAGCTCTGTGAATCCAAATTAGACAGGGGATTTTTTATATCTGCCTCAGCCAGAAACGTTTGAATGTGTGCTGGGCTTTAAGAGGCAGGGAAACAGCAAAACAGGCCACAAGCCTGGAGCTTTCTATGGGTTTGCATGTGTTTCCTTTTTTCAGTTATTTCCTTGCCTCCTCTTTAGATGCTTTTGTAAGCCAGAAACCAAATAGTATTTGTATACTAAATTCTCCTTATCACTACAAAACAGATGCACTGAGTTGTTTTTCAGCAGTGGACTACAGAAACTTATTTGCTGTAGGTGGAGTTCTTGGGGTTTATTTTCTTCCCTTTCCTCTGGAGTGGTCCTCAAACACAGCATTAAGCAAGCAAAGTCAAAGAAGGACCTCTGTCAGTACTCTAGCCTTCCTTCATTACCACCATTGCTCCAGAGGAAAAGCAGACCCTCAGGTCTCAGCAACGATCAAAGGGTGAACTGGCTGATTCCTTAGCTGAGCATCAGATTGTTCTAGAGCCTCAGATCCACCTCCCACCCCACAATGCTGCTTCCCCAGCTGTCAGATGTTCACATTCCAATATCTCTACCAAGCACCACCACAGCTTGACCTGAGCACATGGAAGCTCACAAAAAGTCCAGGCAGCTGAAGAGCTGTTCCTATTTATCTCTTGTTCTAATATTGCCAAGGAAGGAAAGTAAATTGGGACCAACTGGAGGAACTATTGTTCTCCAACTTCTCTAAAGGAGGCAACCTAGGAAATCTCAAACAGCCAAATAAACACAGACCAGGCCTCAGTTCAAGGACTAGAAAGCAGCTCTATCATAGCTATAGAAGTTGAACAACACATTTAAGCCTCACAATTACATCCTCTTAAAAGACCAACCATTCTCCGCTGCTCTCCATGAGTAGCTTCTGTGGGGATGTAGCAGAGGAGCCAATAGTCACAGTCCAGAAGTCCTCCAAACCTTTCTCCAGGGAGCAGAGCCTACAGATTCCCCAGGCAAACTGAAGCTTCCTCTTGCCACAGCTCTTATGGCCTCATCAATCAGGCTAATTATGCCTCTCAGCTGTGTGACTGCAGATTAACCAGTGCTCTTTAACCCTTTCTAGGCTGCTAGTGTGGGAGTTAGCATTACATCTCTTCTGCCCACAAGTGGGTAGGGCCAACTGGTCTTGGACAGGATCACATGTCCTATCAGCAAAAGGCTTTAATCAATTCATGGATATCATTTTCATCTTGACTAATTGAATGCCATCTTATTTGAATTCTCATAGTTTCCAGACATGTACCAAGGCAGTAGAAACACACGTTTCTACATGGGCTTCCTTCCCGGTACACAAGAATCACTGTAGGTCTTTCTGTTAACTCAAAGAAACTTCTTTACCAGAAATCTTGTCACAAAGAGCTTTGTTCACCAAAAGTAGTGGCATTAAGTACAAACCACTAGCCAGTCTCTGAACAGCTTGGTGCTGTATTTTGAAGAGGTGAAGGAGAAACCCATATACACTTGGAGTGAACACTCACCAGGGTAAACTGCCCTGAAACAACCCTCTAAGGTCAGCCTGTTGAGACAGGGTAAAGATTTTGTGTGTAAAAAAACTTGCATGTATTTGGAGAAATAAATGATAAATAGCTCCATTTGTCTTGTATTCTGCTGTTAAAGCTTGAACCTGGGGATTATTATCCCTGCAATGCCTAAGGCTTGTGGATGAAGTGACCTCTTCATCTGGACAGGATTTCTTCCTTTTGAGGGATAGCTTTCACCAGCCCATTCAACCTTTTTTACCTATATCTTTGACAACATACTTAGTTTTCAACTGCTTGAAGAATCTGCCATTTTAGCTCCAGAACTGTGATTTTGCCTGAAAGTATCACTGTACAGCTCTGGGGTGGTGAGAACTCCTGTGAACAGTTCTCCACAAACAATATCCACAGTGTAGTAATTAATTCCATAAGCATGAGCTGTAGCACAGGCCAAGCATGAAGTAAAGAGGCAGTCTGGGCTATCATTATTTTTGCATTAGCCATTTCTAGCCACTGCTATCCATATTTATCTGATGTCTCTGTATATCATCCCTCAGAGCACCTCAAAGAGGAAATGACTGGCAGGATGAGAAAAAAAAACAAGGCTAAACCAACCTCATAAGAGCATGAAAACATTATTTTTATCATTTTGTACATGATCAGTGATGTTTGCTAAGGATTTGGAGGTTTTATTCCGTTTTTATAAAATCTAGATATTTTAGCCTTTATCCCACACATCTGAGCAAAGGGCAGGGAACGAAGATTCCCTGAGAGGTATATTATATGAAATACAGAGATCTCAAGTAAAAAGTGAAACTTTGGAAAAAGAAATGATGGTGGATAAAAGTCCCAGTTTTCTGTTAACAAAAACATTTTCAAAGAAGACAAGTTCTTTCTTTCTTCTCTGTTACCTCTGCAACAAACACAGTTATGCATATTTTTCCATTCCACTTCCTCTCACTTCTCCCTTTTTGCTACCTCCTCCAGCTGTTCCTTTTCTCCATCCCCTCTTGCCTCCAGTTTGTGCTTATAATTAATTGCTCCTATAGTAGGTTGGGAATAAAACAAAAACTGAGACTGCTTTCAAACATTTAGCTCTTGACAGCAAATATCACATGTTGGTACAACAATTGAAATGCTTAATCCTAAATATTCTGTTCTTGGGTTTCAATCAAAAGATTAATACATTGATCAATCTATTTATCTTTAATAATGTATTTGCAGCTTTATTTTCCAGTGAAGAGCAATAGATTCCCATACTTAGGCTGGGGAAAGAAGAAAGGCTGCTCCTTGGAAAGGATTCTTGTTTGTGATTATATTTGGTTCCCTATTTTTTTTTCATTGCCCTGATCATTAACTCCCAAGTCCAGTCATTTCATCTAAAAAGCTGCTGTGTTTCTTAGGGATTCTCCAATATATGTTACTTATGCCCAGGCTGTGGTCTCTGCAGTGATTTGGGGACATGTAACACCAAGTGATGTGTCTCTACTCAGCCAACTTTCACAGCAGCATTTCTCCAGAACTGGATCTCCAATGCACCTACACTTGATTTATCTGAGAGTCAACAAGAGGAAAACTAGGCCTATAGGGGCAGGTACAGCAGAGAAAGAAATGGAAGGCATGAATAAGCTTAGAAACTTGAGAGTTCATTGTCACAGAAACACTCTTTGTAATGAAAAAAAGAAAAAGAAAAAAAGAAAAAGGGCCAGGAAACGTGCTGAATCATCCAAAATGTCGCAGAGAATGATTCAGACTTTGCTGAAATGAGATACTCATTTCTCTGTGTCGTTTTCATTCTTTCCTATAGATTGCCTGAACCTTGGACACAGAGGGAAGAATGTTTTTTTTCCCTTCCTGCAGTTTCTCTTCTGTCAGAGAAGGCGGCATAAAACAGTGAACGCTCTCTGTTAGAGTAATCAGAATAAATGGATGAGACATTTATAGTAGTTCTGCTTTAATATATGTGGCTGCTTACTAAGAGGTTTGCTCTACCCATAAAATATCCTCTCATGCTGGCAGTTTGATGTTTTCTTTTCTTTCTCTCACAGAAAGGGCTAAAATGTTGGATTTCATGGCTTCCAACACAACTCCAGGAAAAGCACCTCTTTCCAGAGCAGCACTTGTCAAAAAGGGGCTGCTATTGCAATAAATAAAAACATCAACATTTATTTTGTTTTGGGAAAGACACGGTAGTAGGATTTTGTTTTCCCAATGAAAATAACAAGCACCAGGATCTTCTTTATTTTCTTCTGTTTTCAGGTTTTGTTTTTTCTTTTCTTTCTGTTGAGAAAGAAAATGAGACACACAGAGGAACCATGGAGAAAAAGATGGAAAATATGGATTGAGGATACTTTTAAAATTACACCTGAGATGAGTCATTTTTCTGAGATATGATTTTCATTTTCATGGGACTTTTTTGCTGGAATATCAAAATATATGGGGAAAGAAAGTTAATAATGTTTGAACTATAATAGAATATTGACCTATTTTACCTCTGAGAGAGAAGAGGGATAAATCTAGGAATAAATCTAACTCATAGTACATGCTGTTGTAGTCAGTTCATTTTCTACAGCAAATAGGTAGGAAGCAGTGGCCACCATTATTATTACCATCATCATTATTATGATACTCAGAAGTGTTGCTCATAGCTACAGTGCATGCCAGAGAAAGCTGTAACGTGCATTTCATTTCCCACAAAATATCCTAGAGGTGCAAATTAGACCAAAAAAAATGACTAAGCCTTTTCTCTATGTGTATTTCCTTGCTGATTTTAGACATTTTTGCATTTAAGTGTTAGTGAAAAAATCCCCAGTGACAGCAAGATCTGTTTGTGATGCAAAGATTTTTGTTTTAAAGGAACTCACTCACAGGAATTCCTTTCTTGCTTGATCTGGAGGATGATCTAGGTGCTCTAGAATGACTCTGGATGTACACAGAGGTGTGCTGTGCAAGGCTTTGCGCTGAGAGATACAACCACTTAACCAAGATAAACTGGTTCTTAAATGAACAAACACATCTGTTAATTGTTTTGTGTGATAAAAGCGTAATGGATGCATTAGCAAAATCCAGATTCAATAAAGGAGCAAAGATAAGCTCCTCTTGTTGATAACAGTTTAATTCGTGCATAGAAAGGATATAGGGGAAAACCATGTGAATTAGATACCAGGTATTAGAGAATATTTAGGAAAGGATGTGACTGAGAGAAAGAATTAAACTATTGGGAGTAGAAAAGGACTGGACATTGGGAGTCATGTCAACTCATTGCTGGAAAAGAGCTGGTATCCAAAATTATCCTCCTTAACCACCGTATTAAATTAGTAGCTCATCCCTTGCCTGTGTTCATCTGTGCAATGGATGGGACCCTTAGTCTACCAGGCAGTCATTGACATACATCTAGAAAGGCAAGGCTGTGGAAAGACAGGGGAAAATGAAACTGTCTTGTCCGAACCCTTGGGACCACATTGCCAGCAAGGCCAGAAGATCTACAGAGAAAAGACAGGAATAGCTCTAGAGATGTCTCAGCTTGGGTGATGTTGTTATGCCTTGCTCATTTTCAGACAGGGAGGTGGTTGGTCAGTTGGTGGTTTAGGACATGCAAGACAAGAACCATCAGCATCTGTGAGTGGCTGGTGCATGAGTTATCCCCTGCTTCTTATCTGCTGCAAACACAGAGATTGAAAAGGCTTTCTGAAACCACCAGGGACCAAACCATGGGCAGCAGGGGATGAGGCAAGACTTTAAAAGATGAGGAGATGCTATTACAGCTTGCCATGGTCATAAGCATACATGTAATGTATTACATCATTGCCATGATGCAGGTTTCTCTTAGGAAAATAGTGGAGAGGAGACTAGAATAGAAAGGAATCTGGAAACAAAGATTCATCCATAATCTAGATCATAATACACTGAGAAAAAGAATAAAGCATCCAGAATTTTGTCCCAAACAGGGGTTATTAGGGCAGAATTTCTCAAAGTGCTGCCTGAGAAGTGTTCTGTTAAATCATGCAAGGATGTCCAAGCTCTCCCTTCATTTAGAGCTCTAGAATCAACAGTAACATAAAGACATAAAGATCTTAATGTATAGCCTGTAGGATACAGTCAGCACATCTGTTGCAACAAACACTTTGGCTGCTTTGCCATTCTATACTACAGCAAATAAGCTTTTCTTTCTTCCCTCTCTGAACCTGTTTCCCAGATGTAGCTGGCATTCTTTTTCCTTTGATGAAATTTTGAATTTAAACCTGGGGAAGGTCACATTACTTCTTGTCTTGAACTTTTAATCCAGTACCATCACATTCTGCATTTTTCTGTACACTGGGTTGCTTGTGATAATTGAATGAACTTAACCTCCCACAGTTTTGATTTCATGTCAGCAAAAAGACTTGTCTGCCTTCACAAATCAGGCTTCCGTATTCTTTTCCTCCACTTCTTTCAAAGTTCCTTCTGACAAAGCCAGTGACTGTTGGACAATATTTCCTATTTATTTCACTGTCTGAACCTAAGCTGAACAGATGCACTGAGAATGGCAAAAGTTAAACAGTCTGAAAAATAGGTTTCCAGCCCCTGAGGCAAAAGTTTAAACTATGTTTTTTAAAAAACTCTTTTTTTTTCATTCTCTCAAAACAGCCTGAGAACACCCTGCTGCTGAGCTAATGGTTAATACAGAAACTGCTGCATTCTCTTGTTTTTAACAGGCTTACAGTGAAGGCTTTGTGTTTCAGATACAACAAAACAACTACAACAGCAAGCAATTGTACATCATTTCTGGATATCACTCATCAAAGACAAAACCATTTGTAAACTGCTTCTATTTCCAAGGCTGATGTGCCTTGCAAGACATTTCATTCTTTCATTACAGCTTTCCTTAAAGCTCACTCATGTAATTCAGGCAATTCACAAGCAATGTGAGCTCTGATCTTGAACATCTCGTGGTACTTTATGAAGAATTTCCTCCCAAGTCAAATTCTTCCTCTCCATCCAACTCTTCTTTCCTGATTTTGCTCTTTGTCTAAGGTACAGGTCTTCTTCTACAGATTTTCTTCTGTGCTGGAGTTAACCAAAAAGTGCTTCACCCCAGAGACAGTTGTACTACAGCAAGGGGCTACTTCCTATGAAAATCACAAGAAGAAATTACTAAATGAGTAAATGTAAAATATCTTTGAATATCCATTATTCCATTAAAAATGAACTAAAACTTCATTGTAAACTGAAAAGAAAAAAAGAAAAAAGAAAAAAAAAAAAAAAAAAAAGAGGGACTAAACCCACTCATTCTTTCTCACTAATATCCCCATTCTTTTTCACCAAAACAACACTGGGTCATGTTTTCTGTTCTNAAACCCACTCATTCTTTCTCACTAATATCCCCATTCTTTTTCACCAAAACAACACTGGGTCATGTTTTCTGTTCTTGCATCTTTGTGCAAACTTATGGAAGTGCCTGTGTGATCACCTAAGAATCTCTGATATTTTTTTAGCCTCTGTTTTATGGTGTTTTCCACTGTCTAAATATAAGTATGTACAGCACCACATGGTTTACAAGACCTACTGAATGTCACACAAATACCACTAACAACCCCGAATGCAGCTAAAATCCACTTTACTACCAGTGTGTTGAAACATGTTTATACAAAAGACACTGCTAATGTTTCAAAGAGTAAAAGCATGTGAAAAAAAATAAAGCCTGTTTGCAGGACACTGAAAAAAGTATGGACAGGTCTAAAATCAATACATATATGCAACGACTACTTTACCCAGTTCTATTCCTAATCACCAGCAGGTAGGTAGTGAGACTCCATCAACCGCTTTGTTTTCTTTTGTTTGGCTTTTATTCTAATTAAAGACATTCAGAAATGTTCAGGGCTTTATTGGTCTTCAGAATTAATTAGAGATCAGACCTAATAGTGTTATTCCTTCATGGAGATAAAGGGATAACGTTATTAAAAACCCACAGCCATTCAGGACATGCACTGACAGATGACCACATTCATGTTATTTATGTGTTGTATCCATACACATGCACATAAATGAACATTTGAATACTGAGTATTACAGTAAATATTTCTGATTTAGCTTTGTACCATGATGTTGCAATGCTTCAGAGCTGAGCCAAAAGCAAAGAAGCAGCAAGTGGCAGTAGTTAGTTAACATTTCTGCTCATGCCAAGCCTATGGCTTTTCCCCATGCCCACTGCGAGCAGTCCCTTGAGGAACTGCGTGTGATACCTCCTGATTACAGTCAGCATCTCTAAATAATCAGCCAGTAAAGGTCAAAGACCACAATGCATGGCATAGGTCAGGTGTCAATGAGTGCCAAAGTACCCTGGTAGCATCAGTGCAACTATTCCTATATCTAGTCCTTTCCAACCAATCAAAGCTCATGTAACTTGAAACTCTGGAGGTTAAGAGAAACTGGACACAACCTGCTGTTCTCAAAAGCAGACCTTTGCCCTCAGACTCTACAGTCCCATTGCTGTCATCACCAATGAAGGTGATGCAGAGTAATGCAGTTTGGTGCTTGCTCTGTACAAGTCCTGGGCATTCATTTTCAGTCTCTCTCCAGCAGTGGGCTTTTTGGGCCTCTGTAATGGTCTGATGGAGGAGGTGCAGCAATGTAAATCTATCGATAATAGATTTGTTTATCTTAGTTACCTTTTATGTGTCTTTTCTGTGTAGTTCCTGGATTCCCAGCCTCAGCAATGTGAAAATCACTGCTGCATTTGTAAATCTTCCTCTGAAGAGAAAGCACTATGTCTCAGAACCTGTCAATTCAACATATTGGATTAGACCTGACAGGAGATCCTGTATTATTCTTATTAGTAAGTGCTAGAGACAAGCCCATACAGCCTTCACACGATTTCCGCCATTTATTTCTTCATCCCTTACATCATTCTGCTTTCACTTTATTCCTATTGTAGTTGCACTCCTTTTTCACTACAAATGAAGGAGGCAACTAAGCTTCAAGTCACTCTGCTGCTGCAACAAGAAGCTGTGGCTAACTCAGAGAGCTGGAGCTGGTGGAGTGAAATCCAGGACCACAAAACAAATCCTGAAGCACTATCTGAACTGAACACAGCACTCCTGGTAGTCCTTGTGACTAGGTAAATGTTTTTCAAGCCAAAGCAGCAAATTTGAGCGCTTCAGCTCTCTAAGAGGAAACTAATGCCTACTTTGAATATTCAGCTTCCAGATTAGGTTTTCCCCTTTCACCAAGCCTCTGTCCTTCAGGCTTCTGCTTTCTGCTTTCCCAGAAGAGTTCAAGAAAGGGCTGGAGCGGAGGAAAACGATCATCAACGTTTATGTCACAGTGAGCAGACACAGGTTAATGACAGATCGGTGACTGCCCTCACATGGCAGGTTCCTGCCTGCACTGTCAACCTGTGGCTTACAAAGGAGAAGCTGTTTATGTCACTCACTGGACAGCTTTGCCATTTAAAACACTTTGTGGTACCATTTGCAAAATTTTCATGCTCAGTGCCAAGTGAAAAGAAAACAGGAATAAAACATTAAACATCTACAAGGCTCATGGCAGTGAGGTCTGCACCAAAGAAACCTGGCGTGTCTGAACTCCTCATCTTGAGAAGGGCTTTTTTCCTTTTCTCTGCCACTCTCTATCTCGCTTTTCTTCTCAGCTTCCCACCACATCCTGACATTTGAGTCACTGACGGTTGTACTTTTATCAACAATGAAACACAGAGACACCTTTCACAGCTGCTGAGCTGGTTTCTTGCTTGGAATTTGGCTTTATAGAGGCAAGTTGTTTGCTTTTGGAGAGCTCACACACATGTGTACACAGCTCCAGACTTCCACACAAAGAATCCTCCATTCGCTTACGCTGTAGCGAAACATCAAAGCCACACACAGCTGAGAGGAGATTGCTGCTGTCCTGTCACCCTGGAACAATGAGGTGATGCCAGATAGGCTACAAGGTAGCCCAGGGTTTATTTAGAGCCCTGTAAAATAAGAAAGAAATAGTAATAGGGAAGATGAGCCTTTTCAGGGTGCCAGATAACATTGCAAAGTGACAACAGCATCAAGTTTAATGTTATTGATTTAGGATCCTTACATAGAAAATTCTTTTTAGAGACGCAAAAGTGTTTTCAGAGGTGAATTTTCTGCTTTTCAGTTCACTTAAGTTTCTCATCCTGCTGCATTCCCCTGTCACTGAGAAATGTTATTAACTGGGCTGGACCAAAGAGTGGGGTGAGTTGCTCTTCCAAAGTTACAACCTGCTACCTCCTGGCACAGTAGTTTGTTCCCACATGTGCTGATACTTCTCAAAACCAGCCTGTTTCTGGGGCATAAGAAAACTTGAGTAACTTTCCTTCTTGATATCCATTTCCCTCCTCATCCAAAGCCCAGCATGCTGTTTTTCATTTTCACACTGCCTCTGCACTTCCTGACTCCCTGTCATACAGAAAACAATGAACTCCAGCAAGAAAGGCTCTTCTGATGGTATTTCCTGCCTGTCAAACAACAGGAAGCATCAGAAACCTTGTGAGAAAACCATTTCTCATGACACTGCTAGGTTAATAAGCTGGGCCTAGATGGCTTGGATAGGTTTGGAGAGCATTCACAATAGTATCTAAGCATTAAGATGTTTATCTGAACTTTTACTCCTGTTGACGTTTTGCTCTCTCTTTCAGGTTCTACGTAAATTTTGACGCTGTCTGTGCTTTCTCTGGCCAAATACATCTCATAGGGAGGGCTATTTGTACCTCCTGATCAGCTCAGGGTGTGCACAGTGCTCTGAGCTGCTCTAGTTGCATAAGGATGGCATTGCTTCTTATAGTTTGCTCTGACTTGTGGGGTTTTAGCTCACATCTATCATGACAAGTAGGGATAAATCCCTTAGTTAATCCCTTTGACATGAGCAGCCATTCATTCAAAACTCTTCCAAGTAAACAAAGTAAAAATTTTCTCCTTCAGTGTTTTTCAGTCATCTAAAACTGGGAAAAGGAATTACATTGTGTGTGTGGTTTAGTTCACCCATCACATGAATTGAATAATAAACAGTTGAATCAAAGAGTGTACTTCATCCAAACTTGTTAATGACTATTGGAAGAAAAGATTTGAAAGAGTTCAAGTTCACTTCCCAAATAATTCACAAATCAGAAAAGCAGCTCTGGTCCTGCTTGGAAAAGCAGTGGGTTCCTGTTGAATTTAGCATGTACCCTTAACAATAACCACATGCTTAAATCCACGTAAGATGAGTGAGACTAGAAAGAGTGCTGAGCTGGACACTATCATGGAACATTTTCAGCTGTTTTCAACCCTGGAATTCTTTTCCCCCGCATCCTGCAGATGCTGATGGAAATCCCCATGGTAGCTGAAGGCATTTGGGTATTCACTTCTGCATGGCAAAATTTCCCTGTAGGCTTTGCAAAACTGGAACCAGCTCTGCTTTGTATTTGTCTGAATGACATTGTTAGCTACTGATTTCTCTAGGAGACAGTATAGCTCCAAAAATCAAAGGTTCAATTTGGCTGTAGTGGTAAATGGAAATAAAAGAGAGGCAAATTACCAATTTCCTGCCTGAAATGAAAGTAGCTACCGAGATGCAATAAAAGAAAGTCAAAGATTCAAAACTGCATTACTCAGCAGAGCTTCTCAGAACATACCTGAAATTGTCTCTTCACTTTCTTTTTCTCATCTATTCCCAGGTAGACCAGACTTTCTCTACTGTGACGTGTTGGCAGCAAATAACATTTCATGAGACAGATAACAGTCTGCAAAGTCCTGTCTGCCATTCTTATTAACAATTTTCCCCCCTCATCTACGTCTGCTTCACCCGAAACAAACAGTCCACATGTCAGATGTTCATTATATTGATGATGTCCCAATGACAACCAATTTATTTTCCTGCCTGCACCTCCAAGAATTGTATTAGTAATGATGTCTATCTGCTCTAGAGATGCTTTGTAAAAACTGATAGTCTGCCATAAGGATACTTAATTACATCTTCTTAAAGGAGCACAATTAAGTTTGCAGGTAAAAGATTGCTCTGGGGTTAAAAATGTATTTCCAAATTAGTTTTCCTGGTGGGTAGGATGTTTAATTTTCATTTCAGTAGCCAAACTGGACAATTGATCTGAGAGATCTGGTAAGATGAATGCTCTCAAAAGCAGAGATGACACCCATCAGAGCTATCTGTCAACCTTTAGCCACTGTGATATGTGATGATAAAACTAGGAAAACAACACATGTGACTGCATCTAGTCATGAAGGACCCTCTGAGGTAGAGATGCTGTAGTGCTGTGGTGACAGGGCAGGCATTCCCCAAGACTGTCAGTATACAGGGCACTGCTGAAACTGCAACTCTTGATTTGCATTGCTGTCAAGGCCTCCTGGGATGACAGTAAGGAAACTTCGGTCCCCACAGAGATGTCCAACACTACTAAAGCCTGTAGAGAAGATCATACATCCTGCTCATCCTGGACCAGGTGTGTGTTTACCAATGAAACCATAAGTTTATCACATTCTCAGCCTGCACAGGCTTTCATAGGACAGTTGGTCATTCCACAATGGGGTACAGGGATTGGGCCACAACCAAAATCATAAAATTATAGAATG
>WBNH01003759.1:0-29088 GCA_013401255.1 Urocolius indicus
TCCAACTGAAATGGTTCTGTGATCTAACCCCCACCATTCAGGGATTCTGGGACCCAGTGACACGGAAACCACTGCTTTCAGATATCACAATGCAGTGATAAATAGTTTGACTAGTTTAGGATCCAAAGAAGTCAAGTCCCATTGACATGATACTGGTCTAAGCTGAATAGAGGCACCAAGAGCAAAATGTTGTGAATGTGGTGAAGTGGTTTCAGGATATAAAGAAGCTCATCCACCCAGGATTTACTTTCTATTGCTGTTCCCAGCACTTCAGGCTAGGATAGAGGATGAGGAGTGGAGGAGCAAGATTGTCTCTTGAGCCCCAACCCTATGCTCTGGATGGCAGAGGGATCGAGCTCTAGCACTTCTTGATTTATTAATAAAAATGTTACCACACAAACTGCTGCAACCCAGACACTGCAGGACAATTTAACAGGACTCAATGACACATGCTCTTAATTTAAATTAATTTAGTTAAATAAACTTAATTTACAGGTTGATTTATATAGACAATAAAAACAGGGAAAAAACACCCTGACATACATAAGCAAATGTCAGCAATGCAGTTTCACTATGTTTTGCTTTTATTAGAATTGAAGCTGCAAATCTATCTGAGTACAAGAACTCCTCCTCAGATCTTCTTGTGCTCCTAAGGTTCTTCACCCTGATGGGAAAAGCTTCTCGGATTTGCACTGAGGCCAGGATCCATAACGTCAAAAATGAGAGACGTCTCAGATGCCCAAAGCTCTTTTCTGTGTGGTCAGTGAGGTGTTAGTTCTAGGAACTAGGTGTCCTGCAAAGAAAAATCAGGTGCTTAGCTAGTCTGTCTACCTCCATCAAAACAAGCAAACCTTGATATCTCACACTACCGCAAACATAAGGTAACGCACGGGGCTAAAGGCTCTCATGATCTGGACTGCACTTCTGGCTTTAAAACAACGGAGAAACAATGGAGAATGTGGATGTTACCACTCAGCACGCAGCACAGCTATGTGTCTGTAGCTGCTGATGACTCAGAATACCTGCCAGGGTTCAGTTTAAGAATAAAACTAGATTAGACACAAAGAGCTGAAGTGGACAAAGTGATTGATCATCTCACTTTCCCACATGCCCTCTGTGGCATTTTTCTACGAAAAAGGGTGACAAGTCCTAACACTTCCTTTCGTGTCCTTCAAAATTATGCTTCACAGAAACTCAATTAGATTATATATAAATTATATATATTATATAAGATATCTTTTTATAATTTTATATCTTACATTATCTTTCCTTTTTTAATATTATATGTTTTATATTTATTATACAATACAATACAATAACTATAAGTGCAAATAATAGCAAGAAATAATAAGAAAAATATGTATGGGGGCTCAAAAGGGGTAGATCTGTTACAGTTACTTTGATATTAATGTCACCAGCTGCAGATATTATAGCATCACTCTGTATGGGACACTTCCTATAAATGCAGGTGCTTTGTCACTGGTGCTGATGAAAACACACTTTGTTCCTAGAGGGTGGAAAATATCCTGTGGCACTTTGGACTAATATCTGGCACAGATAAACTAACCCAGATGGAGAATTGCATTGCTGGTACGAGTCTTGGCTTGCTTCTCCAAAAAGCTTTTTTTTTTGGCAGGGGTGGGAGTGATTAGGGAGAAGTTCCATGTTGCTGCCTGTGTGGATCGAGGAGAAGTCCTCAGAGCTGACTCAAGTCAGTTCTGTCCACCCTGCTTAGGAGAGGCACCTGCCTGGGCACCAGATTCTGGTAGAATGCTGGAAGAAGTTGCTAATAATATGTGATAGCAATATTAGATATGCAAACTCCACATTCCTCTCTGTTTCTCATTGTCTTCTCCCTGTAGTTTTTCAGAGAAAGCAGATTGGCATTTTTGACACAATAAGGCCATGCCTTTTTGTTACCAGCCACAAATCCCATCAATTAAAGATGTTTGTTTGGGTTTTTGTTCTGGAGAACGTAAGAGGCTGGAGAAGGTGGCCTGTTGCATGCCAAAAGAGGGAAAAGCCCAGTCAGTCTACTTGCTCTTGCTGCAGCAGCATTTCTCTGGAGGAATTCATCTTACCATTTGCAGCATTTCAGCTTCCCATCACGGCAGGTCCCAATGTTAACCAGAGAAGCAGGGCATGTAGCAAAGGAGCAGAAGCCCTGGTTTTGCCAGCATGCTACAGTGTCGGCAGTTTCTTGGCTGTAAGCTGAAAAAAACCCAAACCACAAGGGAAAATTCATGTTCATTTGTCAAGGTAGAAGATCGGAGAGTTGCAGCATCGGATTTACCTGGTGTGGTGTGGTGTGTGTTTTCCTGACATAATGTCTGGTTTGTGACTGTCATAACCTGATCACATCTTCTTGAGGTCTTTACATCCATATGAAATGCAAGTTAACCATGTGAGCAGGCTGTAATTTTAACATCTCTCCATTATAACCTGGAGAAACAGTCTGTCTGATTAATGGTGGCTCAAAGGTAACTGCTTCCTTAGCATCTCTCCTGGAGATATGTGCTTGTCATTCCAGTTACAGAAATACTATGTTATATGAAAAACCCATAGGAAGCACGGAAAAATGTATTTTTAAAATTAATCTTACATTACCCTGAGGGGAATAAAAAGAAAAGTTATTATATTCAAACAAAGATGTCCCAATTGAATTTCTTCAAACGTTCAGTCCAAGTTTCAGCAAATGTAAAGCATATTTATGACTCATACTCTTTATATCTGACGTTGAACAGCTTTCTCACAGGAAGCATCGAGCATTGTGAGCATGAGTGAAATGCTCACAGGAAACTTGTGCACTGTGTTGCTGTGTAAAACGTGATAGGGTTAACACAGATGACATCTGTGATTTATCTTCAGGAAAGATAAATCCCAATTACAGACAAACCAAAGGCACTAATGTTTGTCCAACTAAACACTGAAATATAAACCATAAAATAGAACCAGTGACTGTTCTCCCTAGTCCTGTACATGGCTTAGCTACATGCTATGCTGGTTTTACCATGATGGTATATTCAGAACTGAAGGGCCAAATGTTTAGGTGGTGGCAAAGACTGCAGCTTTGACATCTTCAGAGGATCTGCCCAGGCTTATCCCAGATGAAAAGCTGGCCTCAAGTATAGGCTCAGATTATTTCCAGGCTAATCATTGCTTGTTCCCATCGGGATGCTCAACTTGAGATTCAAATTGTGTTGGTTTTGTATGATTTCAATGGGTCTCTTACACCACCTGCAGTCTTGTATATTTGTGCATTTGAAAGCCACAAGAGGCCCTTACCAGCTGCCTCAACCAAGCAGCAGTAACTCAATCATTTTAGGCAGAATTTTCTGTGCTTAGCTTGGACTAGATCCTTTTCTTGATTAGAAAGGCATGCAAATTTTATTCTGAATTAGATTTACCACATTTCAACTAATTTGTCCCAGTGATTCTCAAGTCTTTTCTCTTAATCACATATTATTCAAGGATTGTGCAAGTGTTAATTTCATTCAGTTGATTTTAAAGACATCTTTAGTCTTTGGTTTCCCTTGTCTCACAAATGAAAAAGCCCTACGGAGTTACAGCCTTTTCAGTATGTAAGCCTTTATAAAGAGACATAAAATAACTTGTTGTCCTTTCCTAGAGATTCTGGAATTGCACTAGCCCTGCAGCCATCTCAGGGGGGAATTTGTTTTGAAATAAAGAATACTTTTTGTCATGCATAAAGTAGAAAAAGTCCAAGAAAGCAACCCAGAAACATGTAGCACAGGCTTTGTCTAAAGTGCCTGGGTTTGGCTCAAGTGGTTCTGCATGTCTTCCTTGAGTAAACAGTTATTTGTTAATCCAGGAAAGCAGGGAAAAATTTGAGTCTACTGCAAATCAAAACAAGGATGGACATAACTTAAACCTCCCTGAAGCCTCCCAGTGGCCGGCAATGATGCATGTGCTTTAAACCCACTTAATGTACACAGGCAGTAGAGAGTTCAGGTTAAGACTCACAGTCACAACTACTTTTTTTTTTTTCTTTTTTCCCAAGAATACAGGAGGACCACTGATCTAGAATACAGTTGAGAAGTGTGGGTGTGAATGTGAAAAGAGAATGGTCTCACATTATAGGGTTGTGTTGCAAGTATCAGCCTAAGAATTGCCTCCATACACACAGGCATCTTTTTTCTCATCTATTTTCAATCTTACCTGGAGCAGCCTGGAAGAGGAAGAAGAAAACAGCAACGAGGAAGAAAAGGATTTTCATGGCTACCAGCTGGTTGTAGGGTAGTCTCTGCAGCTGTGAAGACACTCAAAGATGAACAGAAGCCAATGTTCGAGGCAGAAGACAGTTCATCCCTCTACTTATAAAGGCTCTGGGATGCAGCAGTGCAGAGAATTAGAGGGGTGGAGGAGTGGTTGTCTGAAGAACACTGAGTTCATTGTCCTATTACTATAGAGACTGATGATGTATGAAGATGTTGCAACCTAACACATTTGAAGACGCTTGACCTGAACAGTGACCAAATCATGCTAGCTGACCTAAGCAGACAAATCACTCTATGCTTGAGAGCCCCGTGCCAGCTAGTGGGCTGCACCCAGGGAGGACACAGGATTGGAGGAAGAGGGAGGTGGATTCCTGTGATCTGAAGTACTGCAAATCTTGCAGATCTGCTGATACTTCATGGCTCTTGGCCATGGTCTTGTGACAGCCTGTCCTCCCTGCAGACACGCCACACAGTGAGCATAGCAAAGGGAAGACAGCCGGCCTGCAAGGTTGCTTGAAGCAAGGAGGCAACAGACCCTTCTCCTTGAATGCATGAAAGAATCATATTTTCAGTCCTTTGACATGGATTTGTACTTAAAAGAACTATAGAATCTCAGAATTGGTGGGAGTTGGCAGGGCCATTTAGAGCTCATCCAGACCAATCCCTTGCTAAAGCAAGTTCCCCTCGATCAGGGGGCACAGGAACGTGTCCAGGCAGGTTTGGAAACCTCCCGAGAAGGAGTCTCCACACCTTCCCTGGGTAGCCTGGGCCAGGGCTCCCTCACCTCAACACCAAACAAGTTTCTCCTCCCCTGCCAGTGGCACTTGCTGTGTTCGAATTTATGCTTGTTACCCCTTGTCCTGTCACTGGCCAATACAGAAGAAACACTGGCTCCATTCTTTCTACACCCACCCTTTAGGTATTTATCAACATTGATAAGATCCCCTCTCAGCCTTCTCTTCTCCAGGCTGAACAACCCCAGATCCTGCAGCCTTTCCTCCTCATAGAGATGCTTCAGTCCCCTCAGCATCTTAGTAGCCCTGCACTGGCCTCTCTCCAGCAGTTCCCTGTCTCTCTTGAGCTGGGGAACATGGAACTGGACATAGGACTCCAGATGAGGCCTCACCAGGGCAGAAGTGACAGGGAGGAGAACCACTCCTGACCTGCTGCCCACATTCTCTTCATGACCCCCAGGATGTCACTGGCCTTCTTGGCCACGAGGGGCACATTGCTGCTCATGTTTATTTGCTGCCCACCAGCATTCCCAAGTCCCTCTCTGCAGAGCTGCTCTCCAGCAGGTCACCCCCAGCCTGTCCGGGTGCATGGAGTTGTTCTTCCCCAGATGCAGGACTCTGCGCTTGCCATTGCTGAACCCCAGGAGGTTCCTCTCTGCCCCACTCTCAGCCTGTCCAGATCTGACTGAATGGCAGCACATTCTCTGGTGAATCAGCCAGTCCTTCCAGTTTGGTGCTATCAGGAAACTTGCTGAGGATCACTCTGTCCCCTTATCCTAGGTCATTGATGAAGATGTTGAATAAGACTGGCCCGAGAACCTACCCCTGAGGAATCCCTTGAAGAAGAGAAGTCATTAGACAAAAAGGATCCAGATGGCAAAGTACATAAATTCTCCTCCGTGAACATGCTTCATGAACATTTGTCCCTGCTTGGTGGGTTGAGTGACTACGTAATGCTGGAAAGACAGACAGGACTGACAGCATTGCCATGGCTCCCTAATGTCAAATGGAAAGAGAGGAAGCCTCATATCTGTCTGTTCCATGTGATAGGCAGAGCAACCAGAAGATGCTTGGGAGTATCAGGCTCACATCTCCCTCCCTTTGCATCTCTCAGACTCCCAGCTGCTGTGCTGAAGTTCTTGAGGAACATGATGAGAAAACAATATTTCAGAGCCCTACCAGGGAGCTGTGAGAATTAGCGTGGGTAGTGGTGGCCTCAGGAAAGGGCATGTGCTTTTGCACAAGTTGTTGAGGCAGGGACATAGATTCCTAAATGGGCTGTTGCCTTTACAATTGTTGTCCTCACCAACACTTTATGTGGAGATGAGGGGTACAGGAGGTGAAATCATTTGCACCTTGTTGCCTCCTTCTCCTGCTTCAGGAATCCTGTCATCTCTCCTCTGTTTTCCTCCTTAACATGGGAAAAGAAATTTTGAGGAGTCAGGCTTTTATAAATTTAGTTTAAGCAAGCCATAGATAGCAGTGCCCAGTTCTCTGATTTCAGGTCTATGAACTAGGACACGGATGCAATCCCTCAGCACAAACCATTCTGTATATCTGCACAAGTTTTCAGACAGACACCCCATCCACGTGCACACTCAGCTTCATTTCTGAAAACAAAGCATGGCCAAAAAGAGGTAGAAAGGGGGAGTCTGTGATGATGACACATGGCCAGCCATAAGGGAACAGTCAAAGGTGAAGTTTGCTTACAAAAATAACAGGATTTAATGGAGAAGGAAAATGCACCCATCTAATCCTTGCATAATTTTCCTCCTGCCTGTCCTGGGCAGCAGGGGAGGCAGAGGTGTTTATTTTGGGGAGTGAGGCTGCTGAGGAAACCCTACCAGGATCGGCCCATGTTGTCACATATTGTTCAATGCTCTTTGGAACCAAATAACATTTGACAGAGGGAAGGAAAAGGGGAACAACTCCATCCTCCTCATCTTCCCCTGCCCCAGCTCCATCTTGAGTATGTCAGCATTGCTTTTGCTGGGCCCAGGCTCCCTCCATGGAAAGGTAAATACATCTGGGATATGGTGACACCTCCCTTGAAGACTGCTTGGTGTTTGAGAAAATGAGCCTGGGCAAGGTGTCCCACTTCTTCTTGGGTGTCAAACTGCTGGAGAGCAGCTCTGCAGAGAGAGACCTGAGAGTCCTGATCGATAGTAAGCTAAACATGAGCCAGCAATGTGCCCTTATGGGCAAAAAGGCCAATGGCATCCTGGGATGCATCAAGAAGAATGTGGCCAGCAGGTCGAGGGAGGTTCTTCTCCTCTTCCTCATCTGGAGTCCTGTGTCCAGTTCTGAGCTCCTCAGCTCAAGAGGGATAGAGAACTTCTGGAGAGAGGCTAGTGCAGGGCCACCTGTGATCAGGGGACTGGAACATCTTTCATATGAGGAAAGACTGTGGGGACTGGGGCTGTTAAGAGAAGAGGAGACTGAGGGATTTTATTAACATCTACATCTAAAGGGTGGATGTCAGGAGGCTGGGGCATCCTTTTTTTCTGTTGTAACTAGCAATAGGACAAGGGGTAATGGGATAAAGTTGCAACATAGAAAATTCCATTTAAATATAAGAAAACACTATTTTACTGTAAGGGTGAGGGAGCCCTGGCACAGGCTGCCAAGAGGGGTTGTGGAGTCTCCTTCCTTGGAAGTCTTCAGGACCCGCCTGGACATGTTCCTGTGTGATCTGATCTAGGTGAACCTGCTTCTGCAGCGGGGTTGGACTTGATGATCTCTAGAGGTCTCTTCCAACCCCTACCATTCTATAATTCTATGATTCTTCCATCTCCTTAAGCACCAGGATAGGATGCTGGCTAACATTCACTAACGTGCAGCGAAAGCAATAATGCTGTTACTGACAGGACACTGCTGATCTTGAAGTGTCACAGTTAATATTTGACCTGGTAGCAAAGAAGCGGGTGGAAGGTTTTTTGTGGGACCTGTCCTTGTGAAGAAAGAATAATTTGTCACCCAGAAACAGTAAATTTGTTTCTTTGGCTTGCTGTTCCTTCAAGGGAGTTTGTTGGATTATTGTTTGCCTTTTCAGCCTGGGAAACTGCCAGTTATAGTCTGTTTTCAGGGCTGTGCGGCAAGGAGTGCAAATGTCTTTGGACCTGGAGGAGAGTCCTTGTTTTTAATTGCAAGTAATAGGCAACTAATCTGCCAGAACACAAGGGGTGAAAGAACTTAGTGAAAATCTCCTATTATCTATGAGTAAACAGACAAGTGGCAGCAAGCAGCAGTGTTGAGTTCCCCCGTCCCAAAGGTAAGTGCAAGGAAAAAATGATGATGAGAGGCAAATAATTTTACAGACACAGTGAAGATGACAGTGGGTGGAAAGTACATGATGTTCATTCCCCTTGACAGAGCACTTGTTAGAGGCTGTTCATGCATGAAACCAGGTTTCCATGGAGAACTCCTGTCCTAGTGACTGAAATTCCAAGATCAGCCATAGGACTGTCTCCAATCTGGTCCCTGCCATGGAAGAGAGTTGTGAGGGGAAGAAGTCACTGATCAGTAAATTTTTTGAAAGTTCATATCCCTATCACCATTTTGAAATTGGCTTCATTCTTTAAATGTTCAAGGAGGAGGATTTCTGAGATCCTGCATTAGTTTTGAGAAGCATGTATTAATCAAGAGGTCTAGTTTCTCACAGAGCTGGAGTTGCACTAGCAAAGAGTTTGGTTTCACCTGCCTTCCTGCCAGTTCTCCAAGGGAAAAAAGCAATGGTGTTCTAAGAGGGACAGTCTCAACAGACATGGGATGAGGAATTTGGCAAGAACTCTCAGTGGTCAGTGCATGAGAGAGACAGGCATGAGAGAAGCAAGCCCTTGTAGGGCTCTCAGCACAGGAAAGCTGTGTGAGTTGTCCTGCATGAGGCAAAACCTAGGCTCTACTCAAGGAACATGGGAAGTGCAGAGATGAAAGACTCAAGAGATTCTGTAGAAATTAGGCAAAATGGGAGAATGAGCCTGAAGTTACCCATGTATGATAGTGAGGGTGGCTTCTGGGGTGAAACAAAAGACCTTGATGGACCTGAGATGCACCATCTAGAGACAGAAGTGGAGACAATCCTGTTTGGAGTAATACTTCTGTTACTTATACACTAGAGATGTAGTTTTTATGGGACAGTAGGGAAATCTGAGGCTCAGTCTGTCTTTAATTTAACTAGGCTTAATACCAGAGATATTTTACAGGAGAAACTTGAGAGATGGAGAACAGATTATCCATATCTCTAAGAGTCAGTTGAACAAGGAGATGGTTATGGTTAGTGTATTGTTTAAATGTTGTCAGGATCTTTGGTGTGGATTAGGAATGGGGTCAGGCAGCTAGTCATCTCCTGACAAATCTTGGGCATAGTTCAGGGGTTAGCATAAACAATAAACAGTTCTAGGTACATGTCTTGAACACAATCATCTTATTTGGGAGGCCAAAAGATCTGGTGAGTTGTCTCTCAGAAAATTAGCCCTGGATGTTTTTGCTGCTGATATAAGATTATATACCAGTCAGGCAGACTACTTGAGACATCTTCAGATATGGGTAACTGGTACATCTTTTGGCCTTTCCTGTCTAAGAAGACACAAAAGTAGCTGGAATGTGTGATTCTTCTGTGTTATTTACACTTATAGAGTGTGGTCTTGTAGATGTTGATTCAGATGAAAGTGATCTACCCTCATTTGACAGCTCCAAAGCTGCAGAAGTCAAGAGATTTATTTTCTTACACAAATACAGCTTATAAAAAACTTGTGCATTATATTTCCAAAAAAAAAAAAAAAAAGGAAAATTTGGACATGTTGTCCTCATCAAACTAAAAAGACAGGAACATTGTCAAGCTTTTAATGGGGAATTTAAGACAAGAATAGGGAAATAAAATGCTGCAGAACATCTGTGTTCATTGACCTTTTTGATTTCTACATTTCCTTTGTGGTTTTGATTTGGGTTCTTTTTAGATTCCTTAGATTAAAAAAAAAAGTTTACAGAAGGAGTATCTTTTATTTTGGGTTGATTTGTCTCCAAATTCAGAGGCATGAGGATCAATTAAATTGCTTAAATATAGGCTCCAGTGCCATGGGGAAACTCCTAGGTTTTTTCCTTCTGCATCTGGATGGAATCTGCCCTGTGTTGGCCTGATGTCTTTTCAAGGTAGAATGAGGACATTGACACAAAAAAAATCATAGTGTCATAGAATTGTTACAGTTGGAAAACACCTTCAAGATCAAGTCCAACCACTCACTTCATGCTGCCAGGCCCATCACTAAATTAAACCATATTTGTCAGCACCTCATCTATGTGTCTTTTGAATAACTCCAGGGACAGAGAGTCCCCCACCTTCCTAGGTAGCTTGTTCAAATGCTTAACAACCCTTTCAGTGAACAAGTTCTTCCTAATGTTCAATCTAAACCTCCCCTGGCACAACTTGAGCCAATTGCCTTGTGTCCTATTATTCACCGCAAGAAAGAAGAGATCCGCTCCCACCTCAGGGAGTGATCACATCTTCCCTCTGCCTCCTCTCGGCTGAACACCCCCAGGGCCCTCAGCCCCTCCCCAGCACATTTGTGCTCCAGCCCCTTCCCCAGCTCCGCTGCCCGGCTCTGGACACGCTGCGGCCCCTCAGTGTCCCTCTGGCAGTGAGGGGCCCAACACTGAACACAGCACTCGAGCTGCGGCCTCACCAGGGCCCAGCACAGGGTTCGGCCACTGCCCTGGGGCTGCTGCCACACCACTGCTGGTACAAGCCAGGCTGCCACTGGCCTTCTTGCCCACCTGGGCACGCTGCTGCCTCACGTTCAGTCAGCTGTTGGTTAACACCCCAAATGAACATATTGCCTCCATGCCTAGCTGTGATGAGAGACAAGAAATTGATTTTGCATCTGAAATTGTTGGAGCAAACAATGAAAAGCAAATTGTTTTTTGCATTGTTAGCACTTCAGAGCTCATGGATGTATCTATAGTACTGGATAAAGCAGGGCATTTAATATACTTTTAGAACTACTTTTGAACATGGGTCTGGTGCTTTCAAAACCTGTCCACACATTACCCAAATCTTGTTTCTGGATAGGTAAAGTTTAGGCCCTATCACCATGTTTACGATGTTGGTTATATAGATTGTGTGTTTATATATATATATGTGTGTGTGTGTGTATATATATATATATATAAAGTTTGCAGTACTGGAGGTGTTTATTCATTGCCATTTTGTCCTCTAGCCATTCACTATCAAGATTCATTTTTACAGGTCTTCACACCCAACTGTCAGCCTTGTCATCCTCAATACTCTAGTATTATCGTCAAAACTGTTTGCTGTTTTAGCAATTCCCTTTACTAAATCACTTGGGAATATGTGAGACTGCACTGACTTATTTTACATGATTACATGACTCAATGAATCTTTAGTAAAAACCACATAGAAAAACACTGCTAATAACAAGAAAAGATCACACTTATTGGTTTAAGAAGATCTTTATTTTTGCATGTGAATAAAACAATAATAATAGATATAGTTTTTCATATCCTCCAAGAGCTGCATGAGCCAGAATTGATTGAATATCCAAACATGCCTGCGAGGTAGGCTGGAATAGGTGGCCAAGGTGACAAAATAGCTTGTGTATTGGAAGCAAAAAAGGGAGTGACTTCAGCAAGGAAAAACCTGGATCTCCAGAAGCAGTGTGCTAACAGGATGTGCCCTCTGGAAGCTTCTTTTAATGCTCATTTGCAGGAGGATTTAGATAGAGGAGGAATCCATCAAAATCACCTCTTCAAGGCAGTGGAAATGTTGCTGGTACAGAGGCACTGACCCAGGAAGGCTTTCTCTTCTTACTCTGGCAAAATCCTTTAAAGACACAAATACTTGTGTTATTTTGCTGATGTGTAATCTAAACTCAGCCTCTAAAAGCCTCAATACCTGCAAATTACCTTTCACGATAAATGTACAGCATGAGTTCATCCTGCAGATGAAAAAACCCTACATTGAGGTGCCTCAATGGACAACTCTCCATGTGTGTTGGAGATTCAAGTCTGCAGACATCCAGTCCACTGGATTTATGGTCATTTGCAAACTATTCCCACTAGTAATAAAATTTTGATTCAGCTCACACCAAAATACTGGGAAGTTCATTTGTTTACTGAATCATACGAGTCTGGTGCCATTTGAAGAGCTCTGAGATATCTGCTTGGCCTCCAGCCATCTTTTCTAAAGAACAGTTTCTTATGTCATGAGCTACCCCAGACAGATGTTTATATATGATTTAAATACTCCAAGGCATCTCAAGTGACACAAAACATCTCAATGTAGCTTACTGAAGCAAACTCTTTCTGTCTAATTTCAAAGACTAATTTTTAAGCAACTCAGTGGTTTGAATCCCGAACTGGAAAAAAAAAATATCTTGTACCTCAGAATACACTGTTGGTTTCAACTTCTGTTGCTGTAATGATCAAACCACCAGAAAATTTAATAGCTCAGTAGGAAGTGGTTTAACCCTGAACATTAGCATCCATTGATAGCACATATGAGTACACTCTAAAGAGAAAGAGTATTTCTGTAGAAAAATTACACCTTAAACCAAACTCAAGAGGTTTTATTCCTTTCTGAGCCCCTTTTATCAGGCCTAGCAGATGTTCTTACAGAAGTTTTATGTTGGAGATCTGCCATCTGCTTCTACCAGTCTATTTGCTATTAGTAGAGACTGCTTCATAAAGAGAATGATAATTTACAGAGACTGAGGGACCATATCATTCCTTTGTGAAATTGTCTAATAGTAGGTTACTGCTGTACCATTTACTTTCCTGAATTCCTAAGTGGATGCTTCCTTAGCAACTTAATCTCCTAACAACAAACATGTCTATTACTGATATGACTTGGATTTCCCGAAACCATTGTCTGACTGAGGTCTCCATATGCCAACCAAGCACTATGGAACTTCTTCCATAGAGTCATCTCACCACATTTTCATTGGTTTCTGGGAACCTTTAAACCCTGGCAATTTTATAAATAACAATCTAAAGAGTTCTTGAAAACTCCCCCTTTAAAATTCAATTTTCTGTGTCATTTTGGAAATAAAAAGAACAGAGGATACATTGTTTTCCCTGATGGGTGAAAATGCTGTGAAATATTTTCTTAATAATTTATTGAAGAATCACCCCTCCATCCCTCCACCAAATTTTAAAACAAAGTGAAAAATACTGAATGCCAGGAAAATTTGACCCTCTTGAATTTTTACTGTCATGCTTCCATCAAAATAAATTGTCTCCTTAAGCACATGTCTATGGTGAACACACATCCCTCTGGACTTTCTCACAAATGGCTACCCTGCAAGCCCTGTGAAGTTGTGCATATTATTAAAAGAATGAGAAGATTAAATGGCAGGACAAAAATGCCCTCTGAGACTCTTACTTTGAACAGCATTTCAGCAGCCCCCCGTGGCAGGAGCCCGAGATAGTGAAGGTGGGTGGGCATATCCCAACACGGCAGAAATTTCCCTGGCTCTTGCACTCCGCTGTGTCAGCAAAAGGAGGATCTGCAGAACCTGTGGGAAGTAGAAGAGGTGAAGATCTCGCTTTTCAGTTTAAAATGATGAAGGATAAATATGTAATAAATCGTGTTGCTTTTCTAGGAAGGATGCTGTCATTAGAACAGATGTTTTTGGTCCCATCCGCTGCACAGCACCATCTTGACAGCATCAGATTTTGACTGACAATGATTGCTTTTCCCCTCCTAGCACGCACTTCTGCTTACAAGCCCTTTTGTTCTCTGTAGGACTGACTTCTTACCTGGAGCAGCCTGGAAGAGGAGGAAGACAACAGCGAAGAGCAGGTAGAGGATCCTCATGGCTGCCAGTCAGTTGTGGGCTGTGTGCTCTTGCAAAGCTCCTGAAGACTGATGGAGGATGAAGTTTGCTTGAGGAAGAGGCCAGGAAAGGCGTCTAGTATTTATAGGGCCCATGGGATTGTGCAAGTTTGACGGCTCAGTGCTTTGTCAATAAGTAACTGTAACTAACCTTCTGGAAAGCAGCACAGTTATCCCCCTTATCATGGGTTGCAATGGATCGTGCAGTGAACATGTTGCAATCCCCAAAGGTGAATTTCCACTGACCCTGACCGTTACATAATGGGACCACTGGCCAAACCCCACTGGGCTGCACCAGTTTGCAGGGGTTTGGCAGATCTGTTTCCAACACAGGCACGGGGATGGGTCGGGCAGACAGCTTGGCAGTCAGCCATCTTTGGAGTCTAGCACCAGTGTTGACCCAGGATCACTGACAACTCACCTAACATTTTATCTCCATCTCTCCATCCCTGTCACCAAGGGATTATGTCAAAGGCAGGAGAAAGTGTTGAGAAAGATTCGAGGTGATGCAACTTCGCTCCATCAGTTTTTAAACAGATTACAGGACATCCTCACTCGTTGGAGAAGGCTGACACAAAGCTCTCTCCCTCTTTTAATATCCACTTATACATCACCTTGGATGCTTTGCGTTTTTACCAGCTTTTCACGTCTCCCTTTTTTTTCCCCCCATATATTGCCTCAAAAGGTTGGAAGAGATGGCTGGTTCCATAAGAATCTCATCTGACACAAAGTCTTGAAGTTGAAATATCTCCTGAGGCTTCACTTCAGAGTGTGATCCCTGTGGCTGTATGTGTCATGAGAAACATTGGTTAGGGGATCAAAATATCGAAGGTGTTTCACAAAATCCTGGGCTTGTAGATGTCAAACAACTGCAACAGCTTTGCATCCATGGCAATCCTTTCTTTGCTGAAACAGTCACACATAATAAGCAGGTTAATCCCTGCCAGAGCCCAGGTGTTTCTGCAGCTCCTGGATCTGGCGTTCTGCTTCAGTGGTTTGCTTCCTTATTACCTTGTTTATTATATTTAACTGAGAGTTAATGGTATTTATGTTCTAAGAATTATTCATAGGATGCAAAAATTGATGTTTATATTTAATCGACATGCTAACAGTCAAACTTAAGTAGCTGAGAAAGTAGCAGCAAGGTGAGTTACTTAAGTGTTTATTCAGCAAATAACAGTAAGAGAAACACTAATTTCCCCCCTCCATCCATGAAATCTAATTATCCAGGAAATGCCAGGTGCTCCACAATATTTGTTTTAGTACCCTTGCCTTAGAAATTTTCCTTCTATTTTTTTTTTTTGACAACAGCTCTCCAGCTTTCCCCATTTCTAACGGAGAGGAGACGTGGTTCGTCACTGCTGTCTTTTCTCTTTCAGCGAGGTGTCAGTGAGACATCCTGACTGAGAGGCAGACATCTAACCTGCAACATGAATGGGAAGAAACCAGTAAAGAAAATCTTTTTGTTTCTATGAGGACCCATTGAAAAGTGGATTTCCCCCATCTGCCTTTCACACAGACAGGACAACGATGTTCTGGTGCTTTGCAAATGGAAGTGTGTTTTTTTGAGAACTCATTGCTCCCCAAACAAGCTCGTGCTAGGAAGGAGTCATGTTTTCCCAAAGGAAAATCAGAATGTGGCACTGAGGAAGGTGGTGACTACTCTTAGCTATCACCTGCAGTATTTGAACAAGCTCTGCTTGCTTTCAGGTCAGTACTGTTGGGTCTCATCTGTGGAACTCAATAAATCTATTATCAGAGACAAATTGTTTAAATTTCAATGATGTAAATCACCACAGCATTCATGGATTTTGCTGAACAACCTTTATTCTTGCAGAAGGAAAGCAGCCTTCTAGGAAAGCAAGCAATCTTTTAAAACCTGTTAGCACAGGCAGCCTGAAAATGTCATTCAGAGCAAGGGGAATATTCTGTGACTTTGGCTTCTAGTAAATACAAAGACGGGTGCAAACTCATTGCTTAAAACCAGACCAAACTTGTATAAAACCCCTGGGGAGCAGAGCAATTTGTGCAGCACAACAGTGACCCGGGGCTGGAATATGAGGGGAGTGTATGTGTATGTGGAGCTCTGTCCCATGGTAGCCAGCCTTCCAGGAAGGAGTCCTGGAGATCTCTATTGAACATTAACTTCCAGGTATGAGCTGGGAACTCGAGGAGTTATAGATATCTACCCCAAAGAAATGGATTTTCTTTCTAAGAAAATAGGTGTTGAGGAGACTTTACTCAAAACCTTATTTCAGAACACTGCAATGCAAATAAAACTTGAAAGATTCCATCAGAATATTGGTAGCAAATGAGAAAAAGGGATGACACATGTGACACTCAAAAGACAATTAATTTTTCTTTTGAGATAAGAAAGAGCTGGGCAGCTTATAATACTGGAAGCTCCGTTGTGCTCCAACAGCTGAGTGCAAAAGAAGGCCTTGAAACATCAGCAGGTCTGTGGATGATCATGAAGGACATGTCTCAGAATGGTGCTTCCTTTATTTCTCCCCATGTACTAAAAGGCAATTTTGTAAATTTGTAAGGTATGAATAGATATTTATGTTTTGATGTAAACTGGTAGGACTGGCTAATTCACCAAAAACTGACACCTTTCAATGAGGTCTTGACCAGCTTAAGAGCTGGGCAGAGAAGTCTCATGAAGGTTCACCAAAGGCAAGTACAGAGTCCCGCATCTGGGGAAGAACAACTCACTGCACAAGGACAGGCTGGGAGTGAGCCTCTGCTGGAGAGCAGCTCTGCAGAGAGGGACCTGGGAGTGCTGGTGGGCAGCAAATAAACATGAGCAACAATGTGCCCTCGTGGGCAAGAAGGCCAATGGCATCCTGGGGGGCATCAAGAAGAGTGTGGCCAGCAGGTCAAGGGAGGTTCTCCTCCCTCTCTCCTCTGCCCTGGTGAGGCCTCATCTGGAGTCCTGTGTCCAGTTCTGGGCTCCCCAGCTCCAGAGAAACAGGGAACTGCCAGAGAGAGTCCAGTGCAGGGCTACAAAGATGCTGAGGGGACTGAAGTATCTCTGTGAAGATAAAGGCTGTGGGACCTGGGGCTGTTCAGTCTTGTGAAGGCTGAGGGGGAGATCTCATTAACACAAGTATTTAAAAGATATATGTCAAACAGATGATGCAGCACCTTTTTTTTCTTTAGTGTCCAGTGACAGGACAAGGGGTAATGAGCACAAGCTGGAACACAAGAAGTTCCACTTTCACATAAGGAAAAACTGTTTCCCTGTTCAGGTGAGGGAACCTTGACCCAGGCTGCCCACGGAAAGTGTGGAGTCTCCTTCTCAGGAGGTTTTCAAACCTGCCTGGACACGTTTCTGTGTGACCTGATCTAGGTGGACCTACTTCAGCAGGGTAGTTGGACTAGATGATCTTTTAAGGTCCCTTCCAACCCCTACTGTTCTGTGATTCTGTATCCTTTGACACTGCCTTGCTAAGGGCACAATGAAAATAGGTACATTAAGGATGATGTTGCTTCTTCCATGGAACTTATTAGTGGAAATCCTCTATTAGAGATACCTTACTCTTGTGCAAAATATTCCCACATGTGACTTGTCAGTAGAGTGTTTTATGCCATTTCACATAGGCCAAATGGATGCACAAGGCTCAAAGCAAAGGCCATCAGGCATGTTTTACCTCTCTTCTTCCCTCAGTCCTCATTGTGTCTGTGACAACTAGAATGAGAGAAACTTTGTAAGCCTTTTAGAGGAAGAAAAGTGCAGCAAGGAGCAGTTAGAGTCCTGATGTGAAAGACACTTGTTAGTGTCACTGAAAAGGCATGATTCTGAGGTGGGCAGAAAAGAAGACTGTGTATGTAAGTTTCAGGGATGCTGCAATGCTGAGGTCTTGGACCCTAGTCAATTATTACCTACTCCTGTCTGCATTGATCTCAATTGCATGTGGCCTTGTGTTGTAATCCATAAAGCAGTCAACATTACACCTGTACAAAATGATACTCAAAATTAGCATAGAGAATGTAATGTTCTCTGTACCTCTAAAGCTTGTGCAAAAGGAAGATTACTCTGTAAAGACGAGGACAAGAAGGAATAATAATATGTTTGTGAGGATGATTGGGACGCAGGGTCTCCTGTACGTTACAGATAAAAGCCTAGTGCTTTTCCGTTCCTGTGTGATGATTTTCCTCATGTGTTGCATGGTGTTATGTTGTTTGAATGATGATTTTCTTGGAAGGGATTGAGGCTTCTGTGTGGATGGCATCATGAAATAGCACAGAAGATTTAATTTTTAACAATACTCTGCAGTTGGCTATAGTAAGCAGGGTCTACATACTTCTCTCTGTGCAGCACCGAAGTCACTGCTCCTGAGGTGTATTGGGTGGATTTTTTTTGGCTCTGGTACTGTGACCATCAAAATTAAAATCACTGGAGCTGCTTTGACTCTTGTTAGGTTGGAAGCTACTAATGTTGCTAATGCTGCAGCCACAAGAATTGGAGTCATGTATATATCACAGGTAAACATGGCACTGACCTTCACTTGCACATGCATGCTTGTGTTCATGGATAATGGACAAGTCCATTGCATCTGCTACATCCAAAATATTATTATAATCTGTTTAGCTGTTGCTAATACACTGAGTAGAGTCTGAAGAGTGGTTCAGATTACCTTTCTGTGTCTACACAAACAGACTAAAAAGTGCCAGGTGATCACTAAAACTCAATCATTCATAGTATTAAATTATTAGAACAGCCCTGGCATTTTTAGCCTCTGCTAGCTCTCTGCCCAAAATTCCTGAGCTGTTTCTATAATTAGTCCTGGCTAGGAACTATTCCAGTAAATAGTCTGACATGGTAACCTTGTTTTAGAGACTAAGACCATTGTACAATGTGGGTATAGCCACATCGTGCCATAGGATCTCAGGATCTAGGGAAAGATACTGTTACTTGTACAGAGTATAGCTCTCCAGTCTGAATGGGCTACTAATCATGTTACAGGTGTTCGTATTTGTCTGATTTTGCACCAATTGCAAATGAATCCTTAACAAGGTGCTTTAGCAACCACCTTCCTTCCCTCTACTGATAGCTCAGCTGTCTTGACCATCTCTGTCTGGCTGCTAGCAACCTTTCCTGTGCTATAAACAATTTAGCATTAAGACAACTATCTTCTGCATAGTTCTGTGCCGTGGCTGAGGTTTGGAGTTCCATGGGATTTTCTCCCAGTGCATGTCACAGTGATTAGGTGTTTGTGAGTGACATTTAAATCCCAGATTGGAGGTTAGCCCTTGCAGATCTCTACTTGGACAGTGAGAGTTAATACTAAAAGAAAATATATCACTAATCTAACAAAATACCTCCACAGAGTTCTAAAAGATTCTGAAGGACTCCCTTATAAGAAATACCTTGTTACTTCAATTTGCTTAACTCCTTCATTTCTAGCCCTCTGGAAAACAGCTCACATCTTCTGAGGTCAATACCACAGGCAAATCCAGTTATATAAAACCTGACGTAATTAAGTAGATAATCAATATCCCATGAACTGATCAGTGCATTGTGTAATGTACCCAGGGGCTGGAGGTCTGTGTGAGGATGGGAAGACTCAGTGCATGGTTGGACAGTAAGAGCTCTTTCCTTGTGCCTTCATCACCAAAATGTTTACTTCTCAAATTCTAGTTAAAGACAAGTTTCAGTTAATTTTCTTGCTGAAACTTCACCCTTTGTGGGTTGAAAGCAACTCAGTATATGGCTATACCATTTCTTAAGAGTCAGAGATAGGACTCTATGTGTGATACCTGTGGTCTCTGTCCCTTAAATACCACCTTAAGATAAGCATCTATCAGGTAAGCCTCTTGGAGCACCATGTAAATGTGCTCTCTGCTTTCTCCTTATTTCATCTCCCATCCATGGATGGTGTTTCCTCATCACTCTAGTCCCCATTCAGTCTCGGCTGGGAGCATTTGCAGAGGGAAAAAGTCCCTCAAAAGGAAAAGCAAGCCATCAAGTTGTTAATTTTTTAACTCCCTTGTTCACAGACACACTGATAGGGTATAAGCCAATCTGATTTCCAACTGCTGAAGTTGACAAAATGCTCAAGGCCTTTTGCAGGGACCCAACGCCCCAGCAGCTAAGAGGGTCACTTCCAGACTTCTGCATAAAGGTCTCCACAGAACCACCCACGCTTAATAACTCCTGTTCCCCTGTGCATGACTTTGCTGGGAAACAATACTTTTAACAGCAGCATCTCAATCCCTGCTCTGAGAAAGGGATTCCTCCTGGGTAATGAGCCAGACACTGCAAGGCAAATGACCTTCGGAAAGACCAAGATTTGCAAGCAGCATTAAAGGCTGCACTTCTGAAGAGTCCTCTGTGCATGTCTCCTCTAGGGGTAAAAAAACCAGTTGCACCCACTCTTCACAGAATCACAGAATCATAGAATGGTGGAGGTTGGAAGGGGCATCTAGAGCTCATCTGGCTCATGCCTCTGCTAAAGCAGGTTCCCCTTGATCAAGGGGCACAAGAATGTGTCCAGGCAAGTTTGGAAACCTCCTGAGAAGGAGCCTCCACACCCTCCCTGGGCAGTCTGTGCCAGGGCTCCCTCACCTCAACACCAAACAAGTTTCTCCTCCTGTTCTAGGGATCTTCCTGTCTTCCAGCTTGTGCCCATTACTCCTTGTCCTGTCACTGGACACTACAGAGAAAAGTGCTGCCCCATCCTCTTGGCATTCACTCTTTAGCTACTTATAAACATTGATGAGATCCCCTCTCCAGGCTACACAGCCTCAGGTCCTGCAGCCTTTCCTCCTCACAAAGATGCTCCAGTCCCCTCAGCACCTTGGTAGCCCTGTGCTGGCCTCTCTTCAGTAGTTCCCTATCTCTCTTGAGCTGGGGAGCCCAGAACTGGACACAGGACTCAAGATGAGGCCTCACCAGGGCAGAGGAGAGAGGGAGGTTCTCCTCTCTCAATCTACTGCCCACACTCTTATTGATGCCCCTAGAATGCCATTGGCCTTCTTGCCCACGAGGGCACATTGTTGCTCATGTTTATTTGCTGCCCACCAGCACTCCCAGGTCCCTCTCTGCAGAGCTGAGAACAGGTTATCCCCAGCCTGTCCTGGTGCATGGTGTTGTTCCTCCCCAGATGCAGGACTCTGCTCTTGCCCCTGGTGCACCTCAGTCCTTCAGAGGGATGGTGTGTATGGTGTTGTGAGTGTTGGTGCAAATAATATATATTTGGCCCTGGTAAGGAATTACAAAAACATAACAGAAACTCCAACTCCTTATCAGTAGAAAAATATATCACCTCTTGATAATAGAGCCCAATGGTTTATTACTTTTTAGGTAGGACCTACAAGACAATGTCCTAGGTGCTGCTTGGTCATTAAATCTGAAGCGAATTGTGAAAAGGTACATATTTATCATTAAAATGTAGTTTTCTTTCCTGTCTAACTCCTTCCATTATGTTGAGGATGAAGGATAGATGATGAACAGGGTAATTTTGGTATGCCAGATGTTATTTTGGCATACCTTCTCATGTGCTGATGGAGCCTGGACAAGTGAGCCAGTCCAACAGTGGATGCAAAGAAGTTGCCAGGACAGGAAGGACAGCCGTGTTAACCATGCAACTAAACATCACAGGGACCATTCCTCAGGCAACTAGGACGGCTGGCTACATCCATACTGTTTAACACTTTCACCGTCCAGAATAAGGCGTCTGAATTAAAACTCTCTACTGGGAAAGGTCTCTGGCCCAGAACAGTTTTACAGGTTTTGTAAGAACTGTACAGGAATGTGATTTAAAATCTCAGAAGAAGGAAGGAAGGAAGGAAGGAAGGAAGGAAGGAAGGAAGGAAGGAAGGAAGGAAGGAAGGAAGGAAGGAAGGAAGGAAGGAAGGAAGGAAGGAAGGAAGGAAGGAAGGAAGGAAGGAAGCCCTGGGACCCAGTTTGTCAGACAGCTCCTGTTCTCATTTCAGTGGCAAAATCAAAGGAAAGGTTTTGTACAAAGGAAAGAAAATATGATTTTCCATGCACAAAAGACAAAGAAGCTGTTTTTCATCTTCCACTGGCAAAAGTCTTGTGAAAAGAAGCCAAGAGATCAGACAGCCATGAAAAGTGTACTGATAACAGCCAAGTGAGATCTGCCTGGTCTCCCAGTTCTTTCAGATGGAGGAGTTAATATTACCCAGATATGCTGCATCTGAATGACTTTGTCCCTGCCTTTCTTCAGCTGTACAGAGTAGGGACCTCACCCTGGAAATGGAAATGGATAAACAGTGGATTTTTCCATTTTTCCTGATGCAAACATGTAAAGAAATGTGCTGTAGCCTAGAACAGTTAGATTTGTATAGACAGCTGTCCATATCTTGTTAATCATGATTTCCTTTGCACTGTAATTTGGTGGTCTCTCTTGTATGCCATCTGGTACCTGGACAAGCACTTCCCTAGTGGGAAGTAACTGACTGGAAAGGGAAATAGAGGCACAGAGAGAAGCAAACATTGGAGGACTGAGCAGTCAGAAATCTGCAAAGCCTTATTAGGGTAATGCACATGATCCAGTGACAGCTGAATATGTTTTGCTGGGTAACTCTGTAAGTAATTGATGCTAAATTATTTGAGACAGCAACAGAAGTGGTATCTGAGCTACTCTACTGCCATGTGTGTCCTTTTCTCTCCTATCAATGAGAAAAGTTGCTCACTATCCTCTTTCTGGCAGTTTGTATATTTGAAAACCATCAGGCAAATTTCAAGGAAACTCCACTAGAAGGGTGGTAAACACACAAAGCCATCCCATTTCTAGAATTATGTGTCATTGGCAAACTCAGAGAGTGTATCAAGGAAAATATAAGGCCCTGTCAATATTTTTCTTAATCTTTTCTGTGGACATCAGCACCGTTGTAAGAGACAGGACTCTGGAGCAGATGTGGAATGATTTTGCATAATCTTTGTTAACTTTTTTTTTGAGATGACTTGCCTAAAGTCTCACAGAAGGTCAGGGAGGGCAGAGCATTTCAGGGATATCGTGGTGAGCCACATGTGGAGCCTGTGGAGACACAGGTTTCTTTTCCTGCTTCAATAACCTGTTCCATTTCTGTATTGATAAAACCAGGAGAGGCTTTTCTGTCTCCTTCCCAGATGTACTGTAAGAAAGTATGAATGGTGATGATGCTCTGTTGTCCTGGGGGATTCTAATGCATCTGAGATACTGTAAGGAAAACGATTCTTTGCTCTTATTTCTCTGTCAGTCTGGGGAGAGGGGGAAGGATGTGCTGAGCAGGGCCATATGCTCCAGCTCCCTCTTGCCACTTTCTTTCTTGGGAGAAATTCACATCATGACTTCTTCACTGCAAACATAAGGCATAAGAAGTAAACCATTTTGTATAATGGATCTCAATACTACTGAGCATAATTTTCTGAGAACTGGCTTTTCATTGGAAAATCAAGATATATTTGAAACAGCTTTTCTTACAAATATTTTATGGAATATCTTTAAGCCTTTCTACTTCACACTTCCCCATCTAATATTGCCTGAAAAATTTCCTTGTTTGTTCAAGGTAAAATGGTTCAACTAGAAAAATTCAAAGATCCTTAAGATTATGAAAGAATTTGGTTATTAATTAACCTATGACAAATTACCCTGTATGGTTATCAGGTTCTACTGCCTGATAAACTGTTCCCACATCACCAGCCAGTTCTTGCTTATAGAATCATAGAATCATAGAATGGTAGGGGTTGGAAGGGGACTTTAAAGATCACCTAGTCCAAACCCCCTGCACAAGCAGGTCCACCTAGATCAGGTCACACAGGAACGTGTCCAGGTGGGTTTTGAAAAGCTCCTGAGAAGGAGACTCTACACCCACCCTGGACAGCCTGTGTGGAGTAGTTTTTCCTTATGTTTCAATGGAACTTTTTGTGTTCTGGCTTCCTATCACTGGATACAACAGAAAAAAAAAAAAGGGATATGCCAAACTCCTGACATCCACCATTTAGATATTTGTAAATATGAATGAGATCCCTTCTCAGTCTTCTCTTCTCTAGGCTGAACAGCCCCAGTTCCTGCAGCCTTTCCTCATAAGGAAGATGTTCCAGTCCCCTGATCATCTTGGTAGCCCTGTGCTGGACTGTCTCCAGATGTTCCCCTTCCTTCTTGAGCTGGGGAGCCCAGAACTGGACACAGGACTCCACATGAGGCCTCACCAGGGCAGAGGAGAGGAGGAGGAGAACCTCCCTCCACCTGTTGCCCATGCTCTTCTTTATGCCCTCCTGTTTCTAAAAAAAAAAAAAAAAAAAAAGTTTAAAAATTCTTAAAATTGATCCATTTGAGGAGATAGAATAATTGTAAATCTCAACATTTTCCCATTGGCTGCAGTGAAAACTATACTTCTTAGCAGAAGTACACCAGAATAATACTTTTTAATGGATTAATACTTTTTTTATGGATAGTATTTTTTCAGCATTGTGCCGGCACACAGCATCTAGCAACCTTTACTAGGTGAGGATTTTTTAATCCGTGGAAGATCTGCAAAAGGAAATACCTGAGTTTCTTTCCATTCAGAGATGTCAAAGGGAGAGAAAAACATATTACAGAGACAGAATTCAGTGATCACAGCTGAGAGAACACACACAGCATGTACGGTATTTGAAAGTTACCGATTCCAGTTGCAATGTTTAACTCACGTCACAGTGTGTTGGTTCCAGCCCAGGTGGCAGCAAAGCCCCACACAGTCACTCACTCCCTCCCCCTTCCACATACCTCCTGTGGGATGAGGAGGGGAATTGGAAGAGAAAATCAAAATTTGTGGGTTAAGGTAAGAAAAAGTGTAGTAACTAAAACAAAATATAAACCCGGTAAGGATTATAAAGTATAACAATAGTAATTAAGAGAAACAAACCCCAAGAAATAGACAAGAGATGCCCAGTGCAGTTGCTCCCCACCGGCTGACCGATGCCCAAGCAGTGATCTACCCCCTGCCAACCCCCACAGTTTCTGTGCTGGGCATGACGTCCTGTGACACGGAATAGCCCTTTGGCTAGCTTGGGTCAGCAATCCTGGCCATGCTCCCTACCTTTGAGGCACTCAAGCCCACTCACTGTCAGGACAGGGTGTGAAGCAGAAGCAGTCTTGATGCCGTGCAGCACTGCTCAGCAATAACAACATCCTTGTGTTATCAACATTCTCTTCAGCATAAACGCAAAATACAGCCCTGTGGCAGCTTCTGGGGAGAAAATTAACTCTATCCCAACTGAAACCAGAACACACAGCTGTGTGTGTTTGGTCAGGAGGTATCTCCCACGCCTTTGAGTCCTGGCTCGGCTGGGTTTGAGAGCTGAGGACATGAAGGAAGAGGGAGGCAGCGACACCTGGAGGACAGTCACCGGAGAGATATACTGATCCCTCGGCTGGTGACATACCAAGAGTTTTGGTACCTGGGATAACAGCCCTTAGATCTATGTTCATCAGATAAATGAGAGTCGAAGTCATGGAAAGATCTATGCCTAATTTTTTGGCACAGGTTTAGAAACAATGGAAGCAGACCGAAGGACTTTGCCCTCCTTGGTTCATCAGATTCTTCTGCCTTCTGTCTGCAGCTGTGATTCCCAGGCAATGGCTGGCTTAGGGCATCCCCAAAACTCTCTAGAGATGTGATGCCCAGCTGTGGGATAGTCTGAGCCAAGTGGTTGTCTATTTCCCCCTCTATCTCAAACTACCAAGATATTTGAAGATGGTGCCAGGCAAGATATGGGCAAGAAGAAGGTCTTCCAAGGTTGAGTGGTCAGATAGAACAACCTGTATCCAGGTAAATTAAGCCTCTTGCAACTTCAGGCCAGAAGCAATGCTAAAGCCCACATGCAATCCCACAACTCATGAATCCATGGAAATTATGTTTTTGAGACACTCCATTTGCCAGATACTCTTGGCTGATCTCCCTGAGTGGCTAAATAACACTTGGTTGTCTATGTGACCTTCTGAAGATGTTAGTCTGGTGTTATGTTCAGATATCACCATTCAGCTGCTGTCCAAAACATCAGGAGCACTTGAGTTCGTTGGAGGTGTGAGCTCAAGGCTGCCTTGTTAGGTGAGTCTCACACTTGTGTCATTCTCACAGACTTTTGGGTCAACAGCCTCTTCTAAATGCTGGATGCAGAGCTGTGGGACTTTGTTTCCTACCAAATGCCTGAGGCTGGCACAGGCATAGCAACCTGGAGCTGCTGTGGGAGGGTGCACCCCTGGTATGGGTACAGTTGGAGACTTTTTTCCCCTCCTGCTCTTTTCTTGCCTTTCTCATTGCTCCATAGTCTCTTTTCACTATGTCTCTTGTTTATGTTTTTTAAAATTCACCTTTAGAGAGACCTTCAAAGAGTCAAACTACTTCTAATGAACTGTAACTCATATGAGGTGATTCCTATAGCTTTGAGTTTCCTTTTCTACCAGGCCTCCATCCCCTCTGTCTGTCTCACCGAGAAGTGCATGGGGAAGCAGGAAGAGAGTAAGCAGAGAGTTAAAGATGGTGGTAAATGCTCCAGACAGCTTGATTTCAATTCCCCATAACAAAGTGTTTCAGAAAAATCAACAAAATCCACTGACATAGTGAAGTAAGTCTGGTAGCAGCACCTCTCCTATAAAGGCAACCTGAGAGTTAGGGGCGTTCAGCCAGGAGAAGGCTCTGGGAAGAACTGCAAGCTGCCTCCAATCCCTAAAGGGGCCAACAAGGAAGGTGGAGAAGGACTTTTTGCAAGGGCATATAGTGCTAGGACCAGGGATGATATCTTCAAGCTGAAAGTTGGAGAAGGACTTTTTGCAAGGGCATATAGTGCTAGGACCAGGGATGATATCTTCAAGCTGAAAGTTGGAGAAGGACTTTTTGCAAGGGCATATAGTGCTAGGACCAGGGATGATATCTTCAAGCTGAAAGAGGGTGAAATTAGATGAGATATTAGGAAGAAGTTCTTCCCTGTGAGGGTGGTGAGACCCTGGCAGAGATTGTCGAGAAAAGTTGTGGCTGCCCCATCTCTGATAGTGTTCAAGGACAGGTTGGATGGGGCTTGGAGCAACCTGTTCTAGTGGAAGATGTCCCTGTCCACGGCAAGGGGGATGAACAGGATGATCTTTCCTTTCCAACCCAAACCAACCTATGATTCTGTGATCTTATCCCAACCTTCAATCATCTAAAACCAAGGTGTAGAGTAGATGGACCTAGACTTTTCTTTGAGTGCACAGTGACGAGATAAGAGGTAAAAATCACAAATAGCAACAAAAGAACATATTACCATGGAGTGCCAGGCTTGCAAGGGCCGATGCTGCAGTGGGCAACGTGCCCTGCTATGGATCAGACTACAGACTGATTTTTTGTAGACAACCTCATCTAGAGTCATGTGCCCTTGACTTTCTAGAGGGAGATTAGGATCAGGAGAAGTGGTACCCAGACACAGAGCCACAGTTGGAACATCCACTAATCTTATCTCCTTTGTAAACATAAGACAAAGGAGGGGTCAGGCTATCCAGATAGTTATCAACACTGGTCCAGCAAGGAAAAATCACTCTACTATGGCTCATTTATTGCTCTTTGCCAAGTCTGTGGAGGATAGACTGGAAGGGCAAAAACAATTGCCTATGAAATGTCAACCACAGTACTACTACCTTTTAAAGGTAGGACATCCTGACCCCGGTGTGATTTGAACACACAACCTTCTGATCTGGAGTCAGACGCGCTACCATTGCGCCACGAGGTCAAGGCTGGGAGAGGTTTTGCCCACATGTCATCCTGGACTATATGGCCATGGACCATGCTCTGAGGGAAGGGGACTTTCAAACCATTTGACAAAGGAGCAAGAGTATCATTGCCATTCTAAGCCTGCAAGGATGTCTCTGAATTGAGGTGCTCCAGAGGAGGAGGGACAAAATATGACTGTTGCCCAGAGCAGCCCTGCAGGCTCCTTCACAGGAGAATCAGGCTCCTGAGCACACTGTCTCTAGAGGGGCAGGAGATGTGATGGGCCAGCACTTCACAGGGGAGACAGGCCCCATTCCCCTGGCAGATGCAGAGCACCCACTCAAAGCCCTGTGGCAAGAGGGATCCTTATGCCTTTTGCACAGCCTAGCTGTGCACAGCAGGAGGAGGATGGAGTGTGCTTTGGGTTCAGCTGCTCCAATATATCCTGGTCAATGCTGTTCACTCTACATTTCTGTCCCATCACTCCTGGGCTTTCACTTTCCACACTGGTCACTGTACTGTGGGCATGAATTGTCCAGTCTCAACACAGGAGGTGGCCCTATCTTCTTTACCTCCCATAGTCATTCTCTTGTGGTGGCCAAGACAGCCCTGGGGTCATCTCCATGGAGAGGACATACCCATCATCCACGCCACAGGATGCGCTGAGGAATTATATCCCTCTATCCTGACCTCGTGGCGCAATGGTAGCGCGTCTGACTCCAGATCAGAAGGTTGTGTGTTCAAATCACACCGGGGTCAGCTTGGGGCCACCCCTGGGCACTCTCTGTATTGCTCCTGCTTTTCTGGGGGGCTGCTCTGTGGGAGGGACAGGGCTCTGCAAGGCATTGGACAGCTGCAGAGGGTACCTCAGGAACAGCTGAGGAGGGGTTCTGTGTCATGATCAAAGCACAGGCCAATGACAGAGAGGTGGTGTGATGGTGGCTGTCTGCCACAGGTTGACTCCTCAAGAAGCTGAAGGAAGTGAAGTCTTCCTCAGGAAAGTGCGAGGTCAGGCTCAGTCACCCAAGGGGAGACTTGGGCTTACCGGGAGGGTAACACAAGGTGGTGCAGTTAGCCCAGGGGACTTCTTTCTGGAAGGAGTCAATGCCAATTACTCACTGAAAGATCGTGGCAGTGGGGAGAGGGTTCTGAATAATCACATGAACCGTTTTCTCAGGGATATCAAGAAAGAGTATTTGGGGAGCGCCTCACCATCCTCATTGTAAAAGAATTCTTCCTTATATATAATCTGAATCTCTCCCCTTTCAGTTTAAAATTGTCATCCATTGTCACATCACTACAGGCCCTACTAAAAAGTCTGTCTCCATCTTTAAGTAGTAAGCCATCTTTAAGTAGTGAAAGACCACAGTAAGATATTCCTGCAGATCTCTTTCCAGAGCCTCTTTTCCAGGCTGAACAACCCCAACCTAAAGGGTGGATGTGAGGAGGATGGGGGTGACAATTTTCTCTGTAGTGTCCAGTGACAGGACAAGGGGTAATGGACATAATCTTGGAACTCATCGAGTGTTGCTGGCACAGGAGGAGAAACTCCTTTGGTGTTAAGGTGGGTGAGCCCTGGCACGGGCTGCCC